>OX442354.1:27593901-27604441 GCA_949357725.1 Hyperoplus immaculatus | reverse complement strand
GAAAACACTGCACAACCAGAAGAGGTGACGCGACCCTGAGAAGGATTGTGGAGAAGGGGGGACCTGCGGAAGCAGTGGACTGAGTCTGGAGTAGAAACATCCAGAGCTCCTTGCACAGGCGTGTGCAGGAAATGGGCTACAGGTGCCCGCATTCCCCAGGTCAAGCCACTTTTGAACCAGAAACAGCGGCAGAAGCGCCTGACCTGGGCTACAGAGAAGCAGCACTGGACTGTTGCTCAGTGGTCCAAAGTACTTTTTTTCGGATGAAAGCAAATGTTGCATGTCATTCGGAAATCAAGGTGCCAAAGTCTGGAGGAAGACTGGGGAGAAGAAAATGCCAAAATGCCTGAAGTCCAGTGTCAAGTACCCACAGTCAGTGATAGGTCTGGGGTGCCATGTCAGCTGCTGGTGTTGGTCCACTGTGTTTTATCAAAGGCAGGGTCAATGCAGCTATCAGGATATTTTGGAGCACTTCATGCCTCCATCTGCTGAAAAGCTTTATGGGGATGAAGATTTCATTTTTCAACAAGACCTGGCACCTGCTCACAGTGCCAAAACCACTGGTAAATGGTTTACTGACCATGTATTACTGTGCTCAATTGGCCTGCCAACTCTCCTGACCTGAACCCCATAGAGAATCTGTGGGATTATTGTGAAGAGGAAGTTGAGAGACCACCAGACCCAACACTGTGGATGAGCTTAAGGCCGCTATCGAAGCATCCTAGGCCTCCATAACACCTCAGCAGTGCCACAGTCTGATTGCCTCCATGCCACGCCGCATTGAAGCAGTCATTTCTGCGAAAGGATTCCCGACCAAGTATTGAGTGCATAACTGAACATAATTATTTGAAGGTTGTACTTTTTTGTATTAAAAACACTTTTCTTTTATTGGTCGGATGAAATATGCTAATTTTTTTGAGATAGGATTTTAGTTTTTTCTTTACTTTTTAGCCAAAATCATCAATATTAAAACAATAAAAGGCTTGAACTACTTCAGTTGTGTGTAATGAATCTAAAATATATGAAAGTTCAATTATTATCATTACATTATGGAAAATAATCAACTTTATCACAATATGCTAATTTGTTGAGAAGGACCTGTACAGTGCACACTTTTCTCTACCAGTGAATAAACACTCACGTTCAGAGATTAGACCTTTTGACTTGTCGCAGCTTGAGAAGCAAAGTCGTCTCTAATAACATTACTGATGACTCCACCCTTTTGCACTGTAAGTGAGAAAGCATTAACAGTGCCAAGCGACTGGGGCACCTGCATTTAAATAAAGCCATTATAGGTATTATCAAATACATATGTGCAAGTCAAAATACATGGTGTGGGCGGCTGTCATGTTTGAAGATGCTCAACAATTGTGCACTATACGTTCAAAGCACCAAATGGCAAAGTCGGGCTAAGAACCTAAACCAAGCTAAAGGGCGAGTGAATATCTGATGTTCATCAGGTCGGTGGCCAGAAAAACAGCTCCATATTAGAGCTGCAACGATTAATCGACGAATCGATTATTAATCGATTATTAAAATAATCGCCAACTATTTTGATAATCGATTAATCGTTTTGAGTAATTTTTTAATAAAACATTTCCAAATTCTCTGATTTCAGCTTCTCAAATTTGAATATTTTCTGGTTTCTTTAATCCTACTATGACAGTAAACTGAAATATCTGTGTGTTTTGGACATAACATTACATTTGAGGACGTCAACATGGGCTTTGGAAAATTTATCAATATTTTTCACCATTTTCTGACATTTTACGTACCAAAACACTAATCGATTAATAATCGATTAATCGAGAAAATAATCGACAGATTAATCGATTATCAAAATAATCGTTAGTTGCAGCCCTACTCCATATAAATGCTAATGTTACCGAGACAGCTGGAGGTGAAAACAGGAAGCTTGTTTGCTAATGAGTTCACCATTACAAATTAAAAGGTGACAACAACATGTCATTGTTGTGTTAACCTCTTGTCTCTCTGCTGCCCAAGTGGCCAAGAAATCAGCTAGAACTGCTTCTAAAAGGTTTTCACTACAAATAGCAACAAAAAAATCCACTTTTTAGAATGATCAGAATGTTGATGTGCTGATGTGTACAGCAGTCAAACTGTGTGCTCAGCAGCATCTTGTTAGGCTTGTCAAATCATCACAAACTGGGAATGAATGGGATGTTTTTCAATTGTGGTTGATTGCTACACTGAAGTGGCGACACTGAGTGCTCAGATCAGGCATTAGCTGATGTGAAAATCATTCAGTTCCAGCGATGAACTGGTGGTTGAACACGCCCGCTTCAAAAGTATACTGTTCAAATGAACAATTGATCTGTGAACTGACCCATCATCATGACTGTTCAACTGGTTACAAATGGACTGACGGGTGGTGGCACCGCAGTGGTGGCTGCTGGGAGAATTGTGAGCCATCTGCAAAAAGGCCTCTTCTCAAACAAGTAAACAAGCCTTCTCAAGAGATGATTTTCCACTTGCGAGGTAGGAACCCACTAGGGAATTTGGCGGCCAAGGTAGGCAGGGATTAAAAATGTTGTTCAGAAATAAATTGCAAATGCCGTATTGATTAAGCACTGATGCTGTATTGATAGGATGTGTCGATAAAGGGGCAGGAGGGCAGAGGGGAGGCCCCGTTGGTCTGAGGTAGGATGGTGCTCCACTCATGGATAGAATGATCAAAGGCTTGCTGAAACACGGGGCTGTTAGAGTAAAGTCAGTTATTTGTGTTTGTGTTGGGGCAGGAGCTAACCTGTCTGTAGCCCCTTTTACACAGAGATTGCGGCATATTGACGGAACAACATCACTCCAAAATGCCGGCTTTGCTTACTTCTGTGTTATTTACACAGAACCAAGCAACGTCGGCCTGCTGGCGCATCAGTAGCTCCTTTTACACAGCGTTCCGGAATGAAAGAGGTGCTTGTAAACAGCGTGACGTAAACATTTAGCGCCGCGCCGGTCAGCTGCTTTACAACAACAACACTGGCTGGTGAATTGAGAGCAGAAGTGCTGGAGCTTGCAGTATGAGGGCCGTATTGAGAGACCGTTGTCAAGGGTATAATGACCGTTGCTATAGGATCTACGTCATAGTTTTGATGGATAGATGTCTACAAACAGGGCTACTACTCGTTCAGAAAACAATGGAATACTTTTTCAACATGACTTTGCATGTATCAGGAGAGCAGGGAACACAGGAGTCATGGTTAATTTCCGACAGGAATCCAGTCAAGACGACGTGAGTAGGCTACTTGGCCGCGTATTGACAGTTAGACAGTAACTTCAGGCTGCAGCCCGCAATGTAAATGTTCCGCAGTAATTTTCTCCGTGAATTGTGTTATTTATGTTGGGGGATAATGCTTTGTTAGCTAGATGGAGCTCTTGTTAAACATATTGGCCGAGTAGAATTATTATTTGTAGAGTGAGCGAGTCTTGAGTTGTGTTAGCAAAACAGTAGCTCTGTGGCCCGTTCGCTATACTTTATCCATTACTTAGCCTAGCCTAGCTTTCTCATTGTACAACTTCTCCTGGGCAGAAATAGACTCATACACTCTGCAAAATGAAGCGCGGGGGTTTGGATTGAGCAACGGACCTTATGATCAGCTAGATTATACGCCGTTCCTTTTATTTGGTGATTTTTACGGGACATCAGGCCGCCGTGGTTAATGTTAAACACACGTCCTTCAACTGCTAACATGGTCGCATGTTTAGAACGTAGGCTATGGAACGTCAAACGCCCCCCTGTTGCGCAACAACAAGCTGGAGCATTTAAACAGAGAGGCGCAACTGATTTTGTCGGGAATCTTACTACCCCCCGAGGTAGTAAAATTCCCGGAACAATCTCTCGCACCTTTCTTCCCTCGTTCCGCAACTGTCGCATTTATACAGCAGGACGGAGGGCCGAAAGGCCGGCATATTCCCGGCTTTCACTGGCTGTGTAAAAGGGGCTTGTGTCTCTATTGGTTTTTCTTTGCACCTCTAAAGCCCGGGCAGTTGAGCACCAGTAGCTCTTCACTGACAATCATGTTGCAAATAATTCAATATGTTCCAGTCGCAAAACCTTTTTTATTCAATGAATTCGAAATGTTTATGATCATTTTATCCAGTGTCCTGCTACTACAAACTTAAAGGTGGACTCAGTGATAATGGAAAATGCTTGTTGTCAAAATCCCTTTTTGTCAAAATCAGTGATCTCTTCACAATCCGCTACCTGTAGTTACTATTAGTGAGTGCTGAAAAATATTCCAGTGTAACACAGCCTATGTTATGTAAAGGGGCATCTTGCTAGCTATGGTGTCTTTCTGTCTGTCTGTCTGTCTGTCTGTCTGTCTGTCTGTCTGTCTGTCTGTCTGTCTGTCTGTCTGTCTGTGTTTGTCGGTCTGCATACCTCATTCTTCAGGCATATCACAGAGATACCCCACCAGAGTAAGCAGATTTATTATTCTGTGTCTGTTTCCTTTAATGATTCATTCCCTGTGCCAGGCTCTCTCTCACTTCCACACCATTCATTTTGTCACATCTGTCTGTTTTTGACATACTAATTACAGGGGGGCTCCAGCCTTTTAAGTGGCAGGTCTCCAGGTTCAAACAGGCCCACCTTTCAAACTTCATACTGACAGCAAATTAAATTAAATAAGCGATTAAGAATTGTAAAAAATAAAATAAAATACAAATTGCATACCAAAGAAAAACTAAAAATAATGGGTGCCAAGTGTGGGTGTTTGGAGAGGAGCTGAGACATACCATGTATATCAATATATCCTGCGGCCAACAGACAGTTTGTCAGACTCAAAATGTGCCAATAAATATTTTATATCAACGTATCAGCGTGTGTAATGTAAAGGAGTTTCTGCTACCGATGGAGCATTCAGCAGTGACAGAGTCAGCTAGTTTCCATTTGCTGACCAAACCAGAGCTAAAACGAGAGCAAAATGTGGACACTTGTCAGGCGGACAGAAACATCACACAAAATGCATGCTAATGTTGCTACATGCCAGCAGGATATTTAGTGAAAATGCAGCAGTTTCATACAATGCCACAGACTTACTATAAGTTAAAAAGAAAATCTTGGAAATCCAAAGCTGTAAATAGCCTACAGTATTTAGGAAATTATTCAACCAAATGTTAGCTCTGAGCAAAAATGCATGTTCAGGAGGCAGCGGTTTTGGCTACTGATATTTGCACCAGACCAGAAGTTTCTACAAACAGCGACACACAATTCTAATATACTAATACAATAGATCCTTTGCCGATATGTTAACGTATACGCTGAATACAAAAAGCAGTGTTTGTATTGGCAGAAGTCCAATTTATAACTCATGTACTGTACATTACAGCCATTTTATCAATTTGTGGATGTAAAGGTGGAGCCATAGCTGGTAATTAAGTGGTCTAGGTTTTGTGCGTGCTAGTTTTCTACCAGCATATCCATCCTCTAAAATACTGCATAGCTATTTTTACCCGTGCCTTACCTAGCTGTTGTACTAGATGTGTTGCTTATTTTTTGTGACAGCTACTTAAAAAGGAACTGTTTTATTATTGTGTATATATGGTGGGTAAGCTACCATTTTTACACAGTGTCTGCCAGCTGCTTGAATAACATCCTTTTTTTTATGTGGTACACAGCAGCGACGATCGATAGCCGGCGGCGCCATTTGCCAGCAAGGACCAGCATATTAGAATTCTGTGTCACTGTTTGTTTGCAACACATTGCATCTATACATCCAATCATCTTCACTGGTAAATAGGTGAACGAATTTTAAGTTTTTCAATAGTTTTAAAAGCTTAGCAAGAAAATTGTACTAACAAAATGATCAACATTAAGATTATGACGCAAGAACACTCGCCTTATTGAAAAACAAACAAATAAAAAGTGTCAATCAGTCCATGAATTCCAACTGTTCATTACTGCATATACCCCACCATCAATCAGAGACACATTACTGAATTTAGACTATAATTCCTCCTTTTGCGTTCTGATTCACACTGATGCAAGTAGAGCCATATGTTCTGACAGCAGAGGGATAGTGAGACCCAAAATAAAGCTATTGGATAAACATGAATGGATGCTGAATTCGCCAATCTGTTCGTGTTCTTGAGGGCAAGCAGCCAGCGTTTAATGATCCCTGGCGTGGTGTGTTTGACCTCTACCTGCACACGAACCAAAGATGGATGGGCGGAAGAGGCAACTTGATTGCTGAGCACTCTCTATGCCTGTGTGTGTGTGTGTGTGTGTGTGTGTGTGTGTGTGTGCTGTGTGTGTGTGTGTGTGTGTGTGTGCGTGTGTGTGTGTGTGCGTGTGTGTGTGTGTAGGTATGTAGGTGTGTGTGTATGTGTATGTGTGTGTGTGTGTGTGTGCGTGCGGCCATTGCCATGAATCTTAAATAGATAATCTGTTATTTCCTTGTGACGATGATTTTGGTCTGCCATGTCCTCCCCTCACTCCCCCCTATTTGGTTCTTGTTCACACACACACACACACATACACACATACACACACCAGCCTCCCAAGGGCATGCACCTGTGGCTTGCCTGATTAACAGCCATTTTCCAGTGCAGCAACGATGAGTGTCTTCTGAGAAACGCCTTGGTGTGCTTGTGTGTGTATGTGTTTGTGTGTATGTACGGTGTATGTGTTGTGGTGGGAAACCATGTCAACAACAGGCCCTGCCTGTATTAACAGCAAACACTTTTCAATGTGAGAATATAAAGGTCAAGGTCTGAATGTGACTTTTAACCTTTTAGAAATAATGGCCAGAGTTGGCTTATTCAGACTGTATTGGTTGGATCCTAATCTGTCAGAGAATTCTGCACACTTATTTTGCAGGTTTGAAATTTGTCTTTACGTGGAGTGTCTCGCTATAGTCTCCCATGCCTTTAAGTTCTTTGAATAGAATTTGAATTTGTATACTTTTATAAAGGAATTTTCAATATCTAAGCATGAAACAGAAATAATGAAAGTCTCAAATTTAAATTCTGATCAAACCTAAACTTCATGAGAGTGCCTCGGGGTTGGGCCACTGAGCAGAAACAAACATAAAATTGCGTCGGTAGATGCTGTGCTTTTAGTGGTACATATTAACAAACAAACAGAGATAATTATGCAGACTTGGTCTTACAGTAGGAGACTTCACTGGATTCAATATGTCTTTCTGAGATATAAAGATAACACTGTCTGTAGCAATGTCCAAACCTCAATAAAGGATCCCTGGATGCAGCATTTATCTGCCAAAACCAATGCAATATAAATGATGTTACACTCAAATGCAAACCACAATAAGGTTCTACACACATCCACCAGGATTGCTGGCGCCAGAATATTGACCAGAGCAATTAATACGATTATTGCATCTTCCAAACCTCACATTTCATTAAGAGGCCATTAAAATGAATGCTTCATGACAGGCAATATACTAAACTTTGGGGCTGAACCATTCCAAAATCCCTCAGCGATGTCTGCTCACCACAGAGGGTGACAGGGACTGATGACGGACGAAATACATCAACAAGCAGGTCAGAATCATCTCTATCACTCTGTTCTGTTAGATCATTTTTCCAAAAAGGCGCATTCACATTCATATGCACATACCTTTGGATGACAACTCAGTTTTCTACCCCAAATGTGTACATTGTATCTTCTCCAACAGCTTTCCATGTCTCAGTCTGATCTCAAACCAAATGAACAATGTGATGAATGACCTATCAAGGAACTTTCTAAAATCTCCAAACCTATCAATACTTGTGTTGATACTTTAATTTCTCTCCACTCTGCAGAACCACATAATTACTGTTGTGTCCCTTAGACTGTACTCTTCTAACTTTGTGAAATATTTCAAGCAAAACAAACCTTTGGTTAATATGTTGGGTAGGTTTCTGCAAGACTTTGGTTAGGCTTTAGGTGAAAACGTTCTATTAAACCATTCTTCAAAAAGGAAAAGCACCATTTTCTCATGGTGCACACAAATAATTCCTTACAGCATGAAAAAAGCATGAGGCATCATCAGATATGTGGAACACTGCATCTGTTGGAGGTGTAAGAATCAAACCGAGACCGGTATTCACATTTAATAAAATATTATCCTGTCTGGGTATTGAGATTCTCAATAAATAATTGATGCCTTTTCATTGAGTTCTAAACATTTTTAGTAAAATCTTGTTGGATTGTGCCTTCTATAGCTGCATGGACTCACCGCTGCTTCAATGAATTAGAAGGAGGAAAAACAGACTGTATCTCAACCAGGTCTCCTTGGAGTTGCTTTGCTCCAAAATGCACACGCAAACTAAAAAAGCCTGAGGGTTTGAAATAACTATTCTTAATTAGGTGTGATCATGCCTTGGGAATACACCAAAGCAGGCTAGAGAAAAGCAGCCCTCAGCCTCACAGGCACCACGATGTGACCTGACCATCAGGGTGTGGAGCTTTCTAAGTTCTAATACCAACCCCCTGAAGACACCATTGGGTTCAGTTGTAGAACTAAACAGTATAACTAGCGTAATGCTTCATGCTACTAGTAATTCACCCTTACATGGACCCTCAATGCTCTGTGCCGCAGCAAAGCGAACCAAGATGAACTTTTCTGAAGAGACTCCACATGATTTCTTGCTGCAGCCCTTTGCAGCAGCAGCCCGTCCGCGCTTTTTTTTTGACACAATGCCATAGTCGTTCTGAATGCAGCCTAAGTCAGCCAAGTTTCTAGAAAATATCTCCTTTCATTGCCAGAACCCCCCTGTGAGAGGGACATTTCTGCTGGAGTTAGTGAGTGAAGGTAAAGGTCACACTAAGCAGTCTGAGCAGAGATCTCAGTGGAGGAAAAGGGGCAAAACTCCCAGTAAGATGAACATCTTTTCTACTGCGTTAAAGATGAGACATTTTTTTGCGACCTTCATCGGATACCTCAGACCACAACTCGTAAGTTTATCGGTCTCCACCCCCGACTGCACAAATAACAGATTGAAATTGCGACTTCTACCATGAGACTTGCCCTCTTCCCCCTGAGATGGTCCAGGTCTAGCTCCAACACCTGCCATCCATCTTGACGGGCTTTATATCTTCTTTGTGAGATCATGACTGAGGCTGAAAAAAAGTGCAGCATCCTTCAGTGGCACATCAGAACCCTTCAGCCCTGGCATTCTCCCTGGTTTTGAACATCGAAATCTACAATTCATTCTTTTTTCCCTAGATGCCTCCATTGTAGTTGCTGCTACGACTTTTTGCCACCTTTTTAGCCCCAACAATCTAGCCCCTACCATCGTAACTGCATGAGCGACTCAGGGGCTGCATTCCACTGCGGGACGAAGCTAGTGAGATCAGGCTGGTCTCGCCAAGCTGCAACAGAGGTAATGCACCCAAGAGTGTCCCTAACCCTGCCGATACAATGCTACTTTTAGACATACACCTGCTGTTGTTTACTTGCTGTTTCGTAACTACAGAATGTCCTGAAGGGATCTTACGATTATGTGATTATTATTCCCCCAACTCTGTTATCTCCTCCCACTGATATACAAGCACATCAAAGTCGCTAGGCAATGTGGTCAGGGAAAAACAGCCGACATGTTGACATCCAACTTGCTATTCTCCTGCTGAGAGCCAGTCAGGGCTTTGGTAATGAGAGCCTGGGGACCTGGTGTGTGTATGTCAGTGTTTGCAAGAGAGAGGGAAGAGTGTGTGTATAATCTTCCTCCAGGACTGTACTGTATGAGTGTGTCTGTTTCCGTGTGTGCAGTTGGAAGGGAACCAGCTGTGGTCGGGCATGTGGTTGAGGATTTGGTTTGTTTGCGTGTGCGTACACCTACATGCAGGCCCACCCACACAAATGGCAGGGCCCATGAAAAAGTCTAGTCAATGGGCCCCCCCCCCCATCACACATTACTCACATTAATGCGTCTGAATGTGCTCATTCTTACATAAACACATACACGCATTTGGAGAGACACAAAGAGAAGGGCGAATAAACAAGTATGAAGCTTGTGAGATCACGCTTGTCTCACTAAGCTAGCTGCTGGTGGCTTTCGCTGACTAAAATAAATGAGTTAAAACATTGTTATTGGGGTCAAAAGCCCTTTCCAGGTCCCTTATTCTCTTCTCCTTTCTCCCAATTTATGTACAGGTCCTGGCATCTCTGAGAAGGGGGCAAGAAAAGAACGGCTCATACTAACTTTAGGTTTTCAAGATGCAATAGGACATATTTTACTCAGGTAACACCAAATTAAATGTTTGTTTTGTTGTAAGAAGTTGGTTAGGTTCTTGGCCTTCAAATATCATGGGCCATGATCTTTGATATAGCTGGGCCCTAGAAAGCATTCTCACTTTCTCCCCCTTATGGGCGGACATGCCTACATGTGTGTGTGTGTGTGTGTGCGTGTGTGTGTGTGTGTGTGTTCAGGTGCGGGTATGTGCGTGTGCTCAGTAGCCTGGTTCCATCACAACAGACAAACATATTGTGGGAGCGTGTGGTAAGCCGATGATAAGCATGAGCAACCTCTCCCCCCCTCCCTGCTGCCTAATCGCTGGGCTAATTGACTCGGCCAG
>OX442354.1:26898901-26913901 GCA_949357725.1 Hyperoplus immaculatus | reverse complement strand
CTCATCTGTATATCATTGGTCTCTGTTCATTCCTAATCTGTACCAATAATATACAATTGAAAAAAAATATTACATAATTATATATTATATGAAATCTTTTTGGAAAATAGTCCATGACGTGACTCAGTGGGGTTAGCATCCTAAATGCCACCAACACACCTTCAGAGTCCCTTCCCCTCCATTCCCCACTGGGAAAGTTAATTATCAAGCTGTGCAGACATACAATTGAATTGGATCCGCTTTTAAATTAGATTCAGAGGCACAGCGTGACTGCAGCTACCAGCAACGCTTAATGTGTTTCACGCGCTCCGGGACAAACTCACACCGCTTGTTGTTGAATTGAAGCAACGAGGAATTTAGAAGTATAGTTGGACTGGTGTTTTTACTCAAAATAGGAGATAATAGCTTTTGGATGCAGCCTTGTGTCCTTAACAAAGTGAGTGAGCACAAATGGCTTGAAAAGTTTAGGTAAAAGTAAAGACAGGCTTTGAAGTTATGGTATATATTACTGTTTATTTGCGGGAAGGTGACTGTTATAAGGCTCTTATTTCGTGAACCATTTAAAGTGGGTGCTGTCCGGCATGTTGTCGTGCATTCTTAGACACTGGGATCACAATAGCCTACTGCAGCACTGCTTGTCATTAGGAATCCCACCCACTCCACTGGCCAGAGCTTTCACTGTAAACACTCAAGAGACAAAGACATCTCTCTTCCTGCAGATGGCTTCACTTACATTGGAGTTAGACTTTAACCATTGCCTTGTCTCTTTTCATACAACCTTTTAAAGGTCACATGTGATGCTCATTTTAAGGTACACAATATTCATTTGGGTTTCTACTAGAAACTGTTTTCATGGTGTAGTGTCCAAAAAAAAAAAACACTTTATATTTCTCACAGTGCCATCGCTGAATCTCCTCTTTCCAGCCTATTTCTGAAACGCTCCGTTTTAGAGCCTGTCTCTCTCTTTTCTTCAAAAAGCTCTGTCTGCTCTGACTGGCCCTGTATCTTACTTCTGGTTTGAATCTAAATGCCAGTTACTGTAGATTTAGGGGTATCTGGGGTTGTGCTTATCACAGGTGGAGGTTTGTAATGAAGGGGGCGTGGCATCTGCCATTATGACATCATAAAGGAAAGAGAAAGGATTTCAAAAAGGTGGAGGTGGAGAAGAAGAGAGAAGGTTGTTTTTGCTCACATTTTGGTAGTCTTTAGTCACACAAGGGACCCATATCAATGTTGATGAACATAAGAAAGTGCAATTTGCATAATATGTCAACTTTTAATATTTGGTTTGCTGCTGCTGCTGCAAAGTGTACTCGTTGACCAGCATTGACTATGTGCATATTTCAAATCCTCCCTGGCCAAAAGGCATACCATAGCAGTATTGGAAAACCTACATATAAGCAGTTAAAGGAGACGTCCAGCCACAGACTCTATTCCCCCCCTGCTGTTCGTCTATCCTTTGGTGACAGTAAATCCAAACAAGGTTTTCCGGTAAAGTGTTTGGTATGATTAGAATCTCTTTTGATCTCACACATAGTTTATCCTCCCCCTCTGCCTCTCTGTCTCTGTGTTTGACAGTATTGTTAATAGGTTTAATGTGTCCATATGCTCAGTGTCAGAAGGCCTAGTCTGTATATACAGTACTACACGATCCGCTGAACTCTCTGAGCTCAGCTGCAGACAGACAATCAAGGATTACCAGGCTAATTCTAGTGATCTTAAAGAGTCAGCCCCTCAGTAGTTCTGTACATTGTGTGCGTGCCTATGTTGGAGCTGGAGTTGTATTCTCTCTGCAACAAAAACTGGGTCATGGTCAGGATAGCAGGAAAGGACCACTTATAAGTAATTACAAATGTAAACTGACTGAGCACATAGTTGAGGTTCCAGGATCTTTTTTTCTTTCTTTTTCTGGACGCAGACTGTATTAGGCAGTGTGTTTTGGCCTTGGTTTAGATAGCTGGACGGTGGGCTGTTAGCCGCAACATTTAATAGCGTTGAGCTACACGTTATGGTAGAGGTGATAGCTGCTATTTCACACCAGCTATTTGTTTATACTGGCACTTCTGTGGTGTGTGTGCGTGTGTGTCTGTGTGTGTGTCTCTGTGTGTCTGTGTACACTAAAAATCCATTATTTGGCTTCAGCAGTCACTGCATGTAAACGCAACATTCACTTATTCTAAACAGAAAGCCTTTATTTTCTAATTTGTTAGTTGCACAAGTATACAGGCATCACACATGGAGCAACATTAGGATTCATTCAACATAGTTGTTACGGGTGAATATAAGCCTAAAGGTGCCAACACACTGCACACACGGCGCGCGCTAAAGGCAGGTTCCGCGCCGTGTGATCATATTGGGTCATATTGTGTCCGCCGCCCGCCGCCCGACCAGAGTAGCCTTCTCCTACTCTGGGGATATGCTGGCGCTGGTGCTAACCGGTGCTGAGAGCACCAGTCTGCTGTGCTGATGGTGCTTTACCCAAGCTAACCGGTGCTAACTTGGTTCATAAATCAAAACTGGTAGCTGTACACAGCAGGCAACAGACACACATAACTTATGGGAGCAAACTGTGACTATTGTGTTTTCATCCATCTTAATTTCCTCTGTCCATCGTCCCAAAGTGAGTGACGTCAGGAGGAGCTCAACGCTGATTGGCTATCGCGGCCGGCGGCAAAATGTTCAATATTTTCAACTCCTGCGGCGGTCGCGGCGCGTGAACCGCTCGCCACTGGCCGCTGGCCGGCCATTCGCGCTGCGGCTCGCGAAATACATTGACTTTCTATTTAAACTCGCCGCGCGGCGGTGTGCAGTGTGTTGGTACCTTAATGATGACTCTTTTATTCACTTCTGTTGGCTGAGACTTGGATTTTCTTGAAATAAATTGCGCTCACAAATATTACATATCACCTGTTGTCTAAGTCAATTCTCAAGTGTATCTATACAGCACATTTCATACAACAGAACTTTTTTTATGTGCACTATGTAACTTTGGATAAATCAAGTATTTTCTCTTCACTGAATAACAAACTTTCCTCAAAGGAAAATGTGATCCCTGGAACACTGTTTGAAGTTAGAAATCTACCTTAAAAGTAACTGGTACACTGTTGTTGTTTAGAGCAGCAGGGTCCACAGTTTTTTTAACAAAACTATTCACGTCTTACATTTGGTTCCAGGTTCCTCAAAATAATTATTTATTTATTTAGGATGATAGAATTATTCAATACTTAGACCTACATGTAGATTAAAATGTGTTATAAAAGCTAACTGAAGGTTCTGCAAATGTAAACAAATCCACATCCTCTGAAACTGCATAGTGCACCTTTAAGAATATGGGCAACCACAACTTAGATATTTGCACTCAAGTGTGTTAAGTAGCAACGACATCATGTGTCCACCTTGTCTGAAGTATTTTAGTGCCTAGAATGATTTGTAATCATTCTTGATAAGTGTAGGTATAATCAAAGTGAGGATTTGGTATTTGAATGGTCTGTTGAGCTTTTTCTCTGTTCAGAGGCGCGGCCGAGTCAATGAGTCAGCAGCACACACACACACACACACACACACACACACACACACACACACACACACACACACACACACACACACACACACACACACACACACACGCACGCACACTCACACTCACACACTCAAAGAAGAGGATTATCTTACTCTTTAGAGAGACATGGAGGCTACACAGACTACAATCATTAAAGCTTAACATCATTTGAAATAGTTCTGCTTGATTTTCATTTTTTACTCGCTGAGTTGCCAAACACATCGCTCTGTTATAACCTTTGAAAGCTATAGGGATATACAACAACTGGCCAAAGAGCTTCTAAACCAAATGGACCATCTCCTTTCGCTCACTGTGTTGTGGCTTAATACATATTCTAAAGTATTTTCTATGTTGTAGTCAAGGCCCTGACGCTGCACATTTCAAACATGTCTTTTAAACCTCAGAGTGGTCCTGGGAAGAATATATTGAGCTCCCGTTTCAGGATTTTTGTTTTTTTGGAGATCTGTTTATTGCTGTGCTAATTCTGGATGAATAAGAGTCAGATGATTTTTTCGTAACTATCCATCATGTGCTTGTGAGGAAAAAAGGAAAGTATCCAGTAACAGCAGCCTTTCTGTCAGCTCCAGTCAGCAGTTTAGCCCATCAGACCCATCCAGTGCATCAACACATCCATTAAATGCATCTGTAAGGATTTCTCAGTAACTCCACCATTTATTCTTACTTTTATTTTTTTTTCATAGTTTTTGCTATTCATTTCCTTGTTATAATGCTATCCTATTTTATGTAATGGATAATGTAGAGCGAACGGGTCACTTGCTAGAAATAAAGATTGACAAGCTGCGTGTCGGGCTCCTGCTTCAGCTTGCCGGTCTTTATTTCTAGCAAGTGACCTGTTCGCTATACATTATCCCTTACATAATCTTTTTTTATTGAAGAAAGTGACTCGAGGGAGATTCGCACAAGAATCCCAATGTCTTGTGCAAATGGCAATCAACATATTCTATTCTATTCTATTCTAACAGCCCATTCCCTTTTATCTCCCATAGTGTGTGTGATTCATGACTCCACGGACTTGAAGGAAAAAAAGGGGCAAAGATATAACATAAATTTTGTCTGAAGCTCCAGATGATAAATTCAGTCTCTATATAAAAGCCTTCACTCCCTGTTGGAAGATTTCATGGTGTGATGTTATACCACCTGCAATCAATATTGAAAAGGTGGAGTCAGTGATTCTGGACAAAGCCTGTTTTTTCAAATTCACTTTATTGTCAAAATCAGTGAATATCTCCTCACGATCCGCATAGCTGTACGTACTGTACGTGTGTGTGTGTGCTGAAAAACAATCCAGTTTTACTACACAGTCTAGGCTCTGTGAACGGGCCTGTTGCTTGCCACGATAGCCACCCTTTGTTGACATACCAGTATTAGCACCTGCTTTTTCTGTACAGTGATCATCAGAGTTCTGGCCCATCTATTAAGTTGTTAGTTAAATGAAGTTCACTTGTGTGTAGTAAAGTGCCTTAAATGTGCTTGTGCATACGTTCAGGCCCCAACGGTTCAGTTTTCAAACCAGGCTCATGTGATGTGGATTTGTATCCGAGAAATAAGTTGAGTATCTAAAACATCCTTATCCAGCCAGCTGTGTACAGGCATTTTCAATGAAAGAATTGTTGCTTTGAAAGAGGTTTAACGTTAAACTAGTTTGACCTGACTTATCCTGTGTTGTCTTTTGATCCAGGTGAAGCAGTGTCATCCAACCAACAATGAAAGCTACCAAGAACGACTGCTCCGTCTAGAGGGAGACAAGGAGTCTCTGGTGCTACAGGTCAGTATTAACTAACTGTGTGTGTGTGTGCGTGTGTGTGTGTGTGTGTGTGTGTGTGTGTGCGTGTGCGTGCAAGTGTGTGTGTGGCTTGTATGATACGTAACTGTTGCTACCTTCACAAAAGACCTGTCAATATCTAATTATTCGTCCTTCAAAATAATGGCCAACAAATACCACAAACATAACTTTTTGAGTGTATGAAAAAATCCTACAGACCGGGGAATCTGAGCAAGGCATTATCATATCCGAACCACTGGTTTACTGAGGCACTGGAAGAGATTAAATCTTGTTCATATCGTGCACAATTTCGACTCGTGCAATTCAAACAAGTTCCACACTATAAATCTAGACTAGCCAAGATATACAACGAACACAGCTGACATTTGTGACAGATTCTCAGGGCCCTGAGTGAGCCCTTTGGGGGTGGGAGGGTTCCGTTACTGGAACAACTCACGTCATTATACTGCCTGTGTGTATCTAACATGTTAATAAAAAAAAACATAACTTTTTGCTGTAGTTAGCGGGACCCTTGTATCCTCTTACTTTCACAAAAACAATTCCCCCGAAAACTGAAAATGCACAATCACAGAGAATGCTAATGATATATTTAGTTTGGGTGTTTCTATTATGACATCATTATTTAAAGTGTCTACGAGGAACTTTCAGGTTGTGTTCACTCTAGCGGCCCCCTATGGACAGAAGCGGTAATGTTTTCACTACGTCTGCTGTTGTTCCTGGGTGAGCGTATACCCGTGACAAAGGCATTAAGTAAAACAATATAAAAATAGCACTCTTTGCACTGATGGTCTCGTTTGTGGTTCTAATGTAATGTTATGTAATTTATGATCATCAAAGGAAAAATTGGACTGTTTCAGAAATATTTAAAAGTTCCTCGTAGCGACTTTAAGTCCCTCCTTTGAGTAAATGAGCCAGGGATTTGTGCGGAGGCAGCGGTGTCACACACACACACACTGGAAAACACATGTTGTTGGTTTCTAGTCTGTGATCCTTGTACATCAGATATTCAATGTTATTCCATAACAAGAAACATGCCCAGACACTACTCAATCCGTCTGAGCATGTGTTGGCCTGGGACACTTTATCATTTTACAGTAACCGTCCACATCAGCTTTACGCTTTCTGAAGCACAAGATTATATATCTGTGATCTCTCTCTGGTGTCAGCTGGCTCACTTTGCTGCTAGATCACTTTAATAGCTGCTTCTTCCACACACTGCCCTTTACATTCCTCTTGCTTAAATCACAGTTTCCAAACTGCTCCCGGGGCCCTCATCGCATCTGTGTGTGTGTGTGTGTGTGTGTGTGTGTGTGTGTGTGTGTGTGTGCGTCTGTCTGTGTTTGTTTTATACTGCGGGTGAGCCCTTGTGAGTGAATTGTTTAGTATTTTAACATATTGAGTTAAAGTGCACCGCCCGCCTGGATGACTTAGGTTCATAAAGTTGTCATAAAGTCCATATCTCATTTGTCACCACCACTAATACACACACACACACACACACACACACACTTCTCACGCATTGCTCATTCTAAGACCCGCTGTGATTGGTTGATATACAGTACTAAGTGACTGGGGCTTTTTTGTTCAGGTTATTCACTTCGCTTGCTTCTCCTCCTGGACTCTTTATTCATTCAAGGTGCGGTTTAGTGTGAGCACACACACACACACACACACACACACACACACACACACACACACACACACACCACACCCTGACACACACACACACTCCGAGGTTAGTAACCTATTTCCCTGAAGTCCGGTAGGGAACTTTCACTACCTTTTGAGTTTGTGTATGTGTGTGTGTCAGTGTGTGCGTTTTTCTCTTGCCGGAGCTCAGAAGAGGTAAGAGACTTTCTTTCTTTTCAACATTAGATATTCATATACAATTGTTCTTTACCACAAACGTTCTTGTTTTTGCTTTGTAATCTGGATTGTGAACGATACACGTGCCAGTAAGTTTGCAGGTTGGATCATTCATTGAGACAGAGCTCTGTGAGACAGGGCCTGGCTGCAGGGTTAGGAATCAGGGAATCTAAAGTGACAGAGAATCAGCTGCTGTCAGAGGCACTTGGCATATAGTTTAGGAGGACAGGAGAAGTGCAATGGCTGTGTGTGTGTGTGTGTGTGTGTGTGTGTGTGTGTGTGTGTGTGTGTGTGTGTGTGTGTGCGTGTGCGTGCCTGTGTGTGTGATGTTTGGCAGAAGGAGAGTGTGTTGTCAGGAAGAATTCTTGTTAATGTGCATAAGGCATTCCTGAGTGACAAACTGCTGAATAAACATGTTGTTTGGAGAAAGAGATGACAGAGATGTGGGTATGACGTTTAAATGTATATGGTGTCCAAGTGTGTGTGTGTCAGCAAAATATTGTCACCCCATAATTGTGTATATTGCTGTATGTTTTGTATGCAACAATGTTGGTGTGTGTGTGTGTGTGTGTGTGTGTGTGTGCGCGTGTTTAGGTGTGTGTGTGTATGTGCGCGCGTATGTATTTCCACGTGACTGTGTTTCCATCTGCAACAACATCAGTGTCATTTTCTGCACTATGGTCCTATGGTCTGTGTGTGTGTGTCTCGGTCCAGTGCGTGTCCCCTAACAGTTGATGACGTGTCACCCATTAGGTGAGTGTTCTGACTGACCAGGTGGAGGCTCAGGGGGAGAAGATCAGAGACCTGGAAACATCTCTGGAGGAACACCGGCAGAAACTGGCCTCAACGGAGGAGATGCTGCAGCAGGTAACGCAAGCACGCACACACACACACACACACACACACACACACACACACACACACACACACACACACACACAAATAAATAATACTTTTTATTTTTTTATTATGCAATGCAGGCTGTTGATCAAGCTGTAAACTGTTTTGACTTGGAACCAGTAATTCCAATATGTTAAAGGCATTGTTCACTCAACTGTGTGAGGGATGATTCACAGGCCTACCTCTTGCTGGCTAATGAATGCTCTGTCACTTCATTATGTGTTGGAAGGCTTTTACAGTCTGGCACACTGCTGGCCTCGTGTGCTTTGATGAAAGGTGCCCCCGAGGAGTGTTACTCACCAAAACCACATTGAATGTATCCTCGCGCGGTTTGACAAATGCATTGCATTGTCGCCTAGCGGGCTGGTGTGAAACCACTGGCATGTGTGTGTGTGTGTGTGTGTGTGTGTGTGTGTGTATCGCGCTGGTCATGTTTGTGTGCAAAACAAATCGCTTGTGAAAGGACCCGCTTGTAAAACATATTGCTCCAAGGGGGATGCTTTAAATAAACTCAAGTGTCCTACAGGTGGAAAAGTATACAGAGAAAAGTACACTGTTGAATTGCAGAACTAGTCAGAGCCACGATATTGACTGTAGGTGACCCACAGTAGTCACATTAAGCTGAGCAGACATTGTACGTTTTAATTGATCTTGTATACACGTGTGTTCACTCAAACTACATAATTCATTTCCGTCACCTAGTCCAGCTTGATTGACACACAGTTCATGGTGTTGACACTGAATGTATAGACATGGAAACCCCGGTTGGTTTTGTACGTTGATAATCACAATACATTTAGTTCAGCAATGTTTACACAATTCTACTAAGAACAAAAAGTAAGGGAAAATCAAATTTATTGTTTAGGCAATTCATCAGGCATTGTGTGGTACCTCAAACTGCACGTCCCAATGGTAACTGATATGGCTAATTGTTTTACCTTATTCTAAAATGAGTCTGGGGGACAACCAATTGAGCCATAAAACCAGACTCAATCCACAGTGTCTGTCCAGTTCAAGAGATTATAGTGATTTGCCCCTTTAATGGAACTGCAATTATTTGCATGCATTAAAAGCATTAAATATGTTCTCAAATGTTCCCAAGTTATACTATCATTGAACATGGAATTACGAGAGTGAATCACTATTAAGGGGACATATTGCTTTTAAATTCAATATATATCTTCCAATTGGAATGAATGTGAAGCCACTGATTTCAGGTAATGGCTTTAGCACGATAAACATGTAATGAGCAGTGGTCAAACAGGACGTACCGATAGGCCAGTGGGTGAATATACTGGTACTGTTAATGAATACAGAAAGGAGTGGCTCAGTGTTTGAGTCATCACCTCTCTAGTTATTTGGAGGGGTTAAACATAAGATTTCACAGGTCAACAGCTCAATATTTCTCTGTGTTTCTTTGTGTGTGTTTTACGAGATTAGACTGCCAACGTTTACTCTTTAAACAAGGTGAGTTTTGAGGGCGACCATTTTGGATAAAGAACCGGTGGACTGTTTGTGTTGTTTCAGTTTTGGTTATTACGATACAGAAACTTGATATACGAGACAACCTGGAATGAGCTAGAATAACATTTGGCCAGGGGTTTTTCAGTGAGACCAAAATAATATTTTTTACTAGAACATAGCTGGTTTAGCTTGTACAGAGAAGGAGCCTGCTTTCTCACCCACATGACTAATCAAATTTCAGACCGATTTCCAAACTTCCCTTTCTGTCCAAACTCCAAACAACATCTACGACAAATTCCAGTCTGGTTTCAGAACAGCCCACAGCACAGAGACTGCTCTCCTAAGGGTGCTGAACGACCTGCTCCTGGTCGTTGACTCAGGTAGCCCTGCGATCCTTGTGCTCCTGGATCTCACAGCAGCCTTCGACACGGTGGATCACAGGATACTGCTCTCTAGGCTGGAACACCAAGTTGGAATCAAAGGCACAGCCCTGAAGTTCTTTCAGTGCTATCTGGCTGACAGGAGCTTCTCTGTCCTGCTTGGGGATTTCTTTTCCCCTGTTGCCCCCCTCACCTGTGGGGTCCCCCAGGGCTCTATACTAGGTCCCATCCTATTTCTACTATACATTTTACCCCTAGGGGAAATCCTGGTTAAACATAATATTTCCTTTCACTGCTTTGCCGACGACATCCAGCTGTATCTGCCCCTTAAAATCAATGGGCAGTCTACACTCCAGCCACTACTCGATTGTCTGGCTGACATCAGATCATGGTTGGCGGCAAACTTCCTCAATCTCAATGAGAGCAAGACGGAGGTCATGATTTTTGGAAAAATCCCTCCTGCCTTCTCCACCGATGTCCTAGGTCCCCTTGCATCCAACATCAAGCCCTCGGTCAGAAATCTTGGCGTGATATTCGACAGCGCTTTTAAATTTGAGCAACAGGTCAGTGGAGTTGTTAAGAGAAGTTTTTACCACCTGAGAACACTAGCCAAGCTCAAATCATACCTGCCTCGGAGTGACCTGGAGAGAGCTATTCACGCTTTCATCACATCACAGCTGGACTACTGTAACGCTCTCTACACTGGCATGGATCAATTGCAGCTTCGCCGCCTGCAGTTGGTCCAAAACTCTGCCGCCCGACTCCTCACCTGCACCAAAAAACGTGATCACATCACCCCGGTCCTTGCATCACTCCACTGGCTTCCCATCCGTCACCGTATTGACTTCAAACTCCTTCTAACCGTTTTCAAATCCCTCCATGGTCTGGCCCCTACTTACCTCTCTGACCTCCTACACCACCTCACCCACACCAGAGCACTACGGTCAGCTGACCAACTGCTGCTTGAGGTGCCCAGATCCAGGCTAAAGACCAGGGGTGACAGAGCCTTTGCGGTCGCAGCCCCCAGGCTCTGGAACAGCCTTCCCCTCCACATCCGTGCAGCACAGTCCCTAAATGTTTTTAAATCACTTTTAAAACCCCACCTCTTCTCTCTTGCCTTCTACTAGACCACTCCTGCAGGCATTGTCGTTTTAACCTCTGTGTTGTTGTTGTTTTTATTTTCTTATTTGTTTCTTTTTAATTGTGTTAAATCCTGTTTTTACTGCACTAATTGTTCTTTATGTGAAGCACTTTGGTGGGGCTTAGCCGTCTGTAAATGTGCTATATAAATAAACTTGACTTGACTTGACTTGACTTGAATAAACAGCTGATGAACTGGGCTGATTGAAGGCTTAAAGGTGGAGTCAGCGATTCTGGAGAAAGCTTGTTATCAGAATCAGTGAATGTTTCTTCACAATCCACTGCATGAGCGTACTGTGTATGCGCACTCCGTTGATGTGACTTCACTTCCGGTACGCACTGGATTGTGGGTGAGATCTTTTTTGCTATCATACTAAATAGCAGAAAGTATGGGTATTGGAACGCACCCAAGGTTTGAATTGTGTGAAGGCACCTGTCTGTTTCTCAGTAGTACTCTGAGGTCAACACCACTTCAACCTTAACACTTAAACCTAGCTGCCTGTGTAAACTAGCTTGCATATAGATACACATGTTTTTCCAATAGTTTTTATTGCTGACGTCATCAATGAGGCAAACCCATGAGCTGTGCCAGGCTGGACCCAACGGCTCTGTGTCTAAGAAGAATCAGGCCTCTGTTCTCTACACTACACAGTCTTTGTCCTTTTTGTTTTCAAGACAGAGGAGAACAAAGGCCACAGCGCCAACACACTGTAAATACCCCACACCAGGGCTTTAATCATTGCTATCCAGCTGGTTTATATAATCCACACATTTATTTTGAAAAGAACAGTTATACATTAAAGTATAGTCAGTGCCAAGTGTTGCAGCATTTGTTTTTACAGTATTCCACATTTCAAACTGACTAGCTCTCCACCTGCCCCTAATGTTCTTTACAATCATTCATGACCAGTGGTTGGAAGACAATCAGCAGCTGTGTGTGTGTGTGTGTGTGTGTGTGTGTGTGTGTGTGTGTGTGTGTGTGTGTGTGTGTGTGTTTATGTGACACTGCTCTGTTTCACAGTTAATGACTGTTGGAATAGCTGTTGTGATATGAGATGTCTGCTGAATGAGAGATGGAGGTGGAGTGTGTAGAAAATATCACGGTGGTCCGGCCTCTGGGTTTAGAAGTCTGTTGCGTTGTATTGTGGGTAATGTATTTTTCAGTATTTCTCATGCCTCCCAAATCTGCCCCTCTTAACTCTTCTCAATATTATGAGTGGTATGCAAACTTTGGAGCATCTCAAAGGTGACAGCATGTCTGCATTAAGTCAGTGATGCAGGGCTGCTACTTGCTGGGCAGACACACACACACACACACACACACACACACACACACACACACACACACACACACACACATTACATAGAGGGGATCCACCCACAAATGTAGTCATACTGTGACGACATGTCCTACTGTTTCTTTAGTTACATCAAGGAATAAATGCATTGAGACATTTATTGTGTAATATTTTCACAGTGAACGCCTTACAGTCCACCACCTTTTTGATGAAACAATCCAATAAATCAATCAACTTTATGGTTTCAGTTTAGTCTCAATATCATACAATCTGTCTCTTTTGTAATTCATACAGTGATCACTTACATAATGTGCGCGTTTCATAAAGCCGATCTCTCAGTCAGCTGCTTTGCATGTAATCGGCAAATAAACTTATTGGAGTATCCCGAAATTTGTATCCAATCAGAAGAGAGAACGCTATAAACCGACACTTGTCTCACTCATATATAGTATATACACTCCATGGTTTTACTGCCGGTGCACGCCAGAGCAACAGATGGGTGAATGTGTATACGCCTACAATGGCGGAGCAGGTAAAAATCCTTCCCAATGTCTGTTTTGATGGTTTTTATCACACTTATGGATCTGAGATGATGCTAGATAACTTGCTGCTTGAAGACCGCAGTGCATTAATGTGATGACGTAGGGACGAGTGAGGGGACTGCTAACTGCAGTAACTGACAGGAATTTAGCTAAAAGAACCACACCAGCACCTTTAACTTGCTGGAGAACATAGTGGATCATTTACATAGCCAGAGAAACAGAGATGTACCTCAGTATTTGGTGCAGACCACACACAGAGCTCAAAGCTAAGTCAGTATTGGACAGGTGGCCAGTGACAAAACTCCAAATGAATGCTACTGTTGCTTTGTTTCTTCTGGGGGGGGGGGGGTAGGCACATTTTTGATATCTTTATTTCAATGTTGTGATTACAGCTTCAAATCCTTAAAGAGCACCTAAAATGCTTTTTTGTCTTTTCTGACATATAAAAGTTGTTATACTGTTATATAGTCATGTTAAACTATAACAACGTGTCAAATAATACCTTTCACGGCACCCTAGTACCTTATTTCCTGGATTGCGTGATACTAAAAACTGTACTTACAGATCTGCCGTTTAACGCGGTAAGGTTATAGACAGTTCAGTTTTGGACATGAGTACAGCCACTTGGAGGAGATCTATGTATAAATGCTGCAGAGAGGGCGGTAATTTGTCACATGCCGCTGCTCATAATTAAAAAAAGCAAATGTCAGGCAGCTGATGTGTGGGCCACCACCAGAGAGCTCTGATAAATGACCTGAAAGACTTGAGCTTATCTTGCTGTAGAGACACACTGGTGTTACATTACAGACATATTCTTGTGTGTGTGTGTGTGTGTGTGTGTGTGTGTGTGTGTGTGTGTGTGTGTGTGTGTGTGTGTGTGTGTGTGTGTGTGTGTGTGTGTGTGTGTGTGTGGCTGAGCTGGAGTGATTATGGGGTTTTAGCTGTCTGTCTGTCTGTGGCTGTGGTGTTGACACAATTTGTTTACCATGTGATCCTTACCTTTGGACATTATGGTGTCCCTCTCTGGTCAGAGAGAGTTGTCTGTAATGTGGCATTCACATTTATCTGTTGGTGGGTTGATCCACCACTTTGGTCTGCACTGAAATATCTCAATCTGTTGAATGGGCTGCCATGAGATTTAAGCCAGACACATTACTGGTGCCCAGAGAGGAAGTATGTCAATGTCTCTACTTTAGTTCATAGCCAAAAAAAACCTGTGTAGTGCTTATTAGCAAATCTTAGCATGGTTAGCATTAAACCACTAAATTGGCTTTTTTTTCTTCTTTATTCCTCTACAATCATCATGAAATGTCTTCAGAATACTAAACACATAAGTCGTCCATTTCAGGTAGCAGGAACATTTCTTTAAAAGCGTTCAATCTGGCTTTCAGAAATATACAAGTGCTCTTTCTGCTACACAACAACGTATTTTCTTTTTAATACAAAATTAAGAATATTCCACTTTTTGCATCACCTTTATGGCATTGTTCTCATTCCACTGTTTGGTTGGAACATTCACAGACGAGAAGTCATTTTGTTTCTTTAACATATTAAAATGATTACCATATTTCTTTTAATCCTATTGGGGGCTTCCATTGCAATCTGGTACATATACAACTGCTGAGTTTCTTCCAAAATCCTTTCCAAGTTGCACCATTGCACAACAGCAGTGTATGATCCAGACAGCTGCGTACAGTTACGTCCCTCTTTTGTCATTCAGTCAGTTTGTTAGTGACTCATAAATTCCCCCATTTCTCAATGGGAGGGACACACTATCCTTTAAGATGTGTTCACTCGTTTCGTGTATAAAACAGTTTGAAGCAGGTTATTCTCTTTGTTTTGCTGTATCTTGAGAACTAAAAAAAGACATACGTGTATCCGTTGTTGGTCTGTTTTTAGCCAGATGAATTAAGTTGGAATCTGCTATGACCAGCATGAAGAATGGATCATGGCCAAATCCTTTCTGCATTGCCTGGGCCTGGTCTGTCAAACTAGTGGACTCATTCCCTTGTCCCATTTTTCCTCTGAAATGTTTATCCCAACAACA
>OX442354.1:26826401-26896401 GCA_949357725.1 Hyperoplus immaculatus | reverse complement strand
ATAGATGCTTTCCCACACACACAACTGGTTTGTGAAAGATGAAATCTAGATAAATGCGATATTTTTTTTTTTTTGCAATTTTATTTTGGTACACAAAATATGTAGAATTTCCTTGCTGTTCTGTTAATCTTTTTTTTTTTTACCTTACAGCCTTAAACAGTGTTCATTTTTGGGGGGTATTTTCTTCATGTGGTGCCCTTTAATTTGTATGTTCCACCAAGTCATTTCTTACACTAATAAACAAATAAGCATTGCTACTGGTGTAGTAAATGCCTCACTTCCTGTGTGGCAGAGGATATTTCTCCAAGGCCCCTGACCGTCTTAACAAATTTAAAATATGTAGCCGATCCCAAGCAGGAAAAGGGCATTTATTTAGGCAAGGCAAGGCAAGTTTATTTCTATAGCAACATTCAGACACAAGGCCATACAAAGTGAATTACAGGGGCACGACATACATCAAGATTAAAACACATCAAGTAAAGAAATTATTTTTATTATTTTATTCATTAGAAAAGCTATTCAAAATAAAATGAATAGAAATAAAAATCTAAATAAAATAAAAATGACAGATTAAAAGGGAAACAGAACAGAAAAGCCTTCAGATTTGATTTAAAAGAGCTGAGAGTTGTAGCCGACCACAAGTTGCTTCTCCTTGTTTAGTCCTAATTCATTTAGTTGAAAGTCACAGTTTGGTGACTTCCTTGGGCCTTAAAGTAAATGCATGACACAAATCCCCCCTGGCGATTGTCAACTGTTGGCTGGTGGAATGTGCATTTGGTCGCAGATCTGTTATAAGCCACTGGGTTGTCAGCATGGTTATTGTAAAGATGATTTATAATTCACACAGAGCACAGACTATGCAAAAGTCTGCCATGAATTTTCTGACATGAAAACTATTAATGAAAGCAGATATAACGCTAAATGGCTATTCCTTATATAAAGGGGTCTGGTGTATATGACTCAACAAGGGACATATTATTGAAGGAACATTTAACTGACATGCGTATTAATATGCTGAATGTCCATACCAATTTAACTTTAAATCTAGTTTTCTTAAACCTAAG
Source organism: Hyperoplus immaculatus (assembly GCA_949357725.1). Classification (NCBI taxonomy): domain Eukaryota; kingdom Metazoa; phylum Chordata; class Actinopteri; order Uranoscopiformes; family Ammodytidae; genus Hyperoplus; species Hyperoplus immaculatus. The sequence goes on along the minus strand of OX442354.1, from coordinate 26,895,337 downwards.
AGAGTAATCCACCGAGTTACCATAGTATTCCCTATAACACTGTGGGACTCACAATGGACACAAGCCTCAAACTGAGATAAGGACCAGTTCTACACAAGTCTCTTACGCTCCCCTTCATTGTGACATGACTTGAGACAGTTGAGATTTTGCAGCGATTCCTTCTGGAGCTCCATAAGCTTCACCCTTTGCTTCACACCACTGTTTACCCTTTATCAAGCAGTCCCACACACCATGGACTTTCCCACAGCTCTCTGCCAGCACCAAGTGAAAATGAACCTGATAACATTCAAAAGGCTAATCAGTTTGAGAAACGGTTGTCGCTCCACCGGACCTGTCACTAACAGATAATAAACAGACAAATAGTGACAACATGTAGTTTTGACATTTATTCTGTAGAGTTGAATGAAAAAACTGTGTAGGCTACTATAAAGTAGGATACTGTCTTTCACTTTAAATATCCTGAATGTTAAGTATTTCCTGTGTTACTGAGTGGGAAAGAGTGACACAACAGACTTCTGCGCTCCAATTAGAATTAAGCAACTTTTAAATTATGTGTGTGTGTGTGTGTGTGTGTGTGTGTGTGTGTGCGTGTGTGTGTCTAGAGTTATCACACAAGGCATCCTGCAGCCAGAGCCGTGCTTTGATTGAATACACAGGATACAGTGTTTTTGACGTGCAGAGGTCCGTGTTCTGCACACACACACACACACACACACACACACACACACACACACACACACACACACACACACAGGGGCAGAGCGTGATAAGCATCAGCGGAAGCAGACAGAGAGGGTGAGGCGGTGAGGAGAAGGTTTGTCTAGAGAGAGAAAGAGAGAGGGACAAGATGAGAGACACTGACAGACGAATAGAAGGATAGGAAATGACAGGATGTGCTATGGAAATATTGCTTTCTGTTGTGCAAGGCGCACATACACACACACACAATGTGAACATGCAGGACGTCATTCTCGGCAACGTCTGCTGTGAGAAAAACAAAGTGTGATCTATCTCTGGTAACATCAGTGCCTATAGGAAAGCTCACGTGGAAACAAGATTCTGAACTTAACAAAAGGCAAGTTATCTTAGCAGTTGCAGTGACATATACAAAGTCTGACAATCCAACAGGTTGTAAGCAGGCCAATAGTTTCGGCCAGATTGTCTTTGTTTGAATGTAAAAAGGGAGCGCACCAAAAATAATGCCTATTGAATGTGTGTGTGTGTGTGTGCTAAGTTGAACCATGATATAAGCCTGTAGAATTCATGTTCACACACCTGACATTTCGGGTCATAATTTTACCCTGTACCCTGCTTGCTGTCAAATATAATTTTGAGGTGTTTTAAAAATAGAATAAAGAGCTGCACTCATTTATACCCTGTATTCTGGTTCTCCAGCTGGTTCATGGATCACAAGACTTGATAGCTCCAGGCTCCACCACTCAAATCATAAAAACATCCTACCGGCCTCCGTGTGCCTAACAGGGCTGTTAAAAGACTTTTGACAGGTTGATGCCCAGTTGGTGTAGTAATGAGATACTGTGTCTGATCTCCTACACGCGCATTCATTCACATACACCCAAATCAGACATATCCCATGTGTAGCGCTGGCAATAGTGTACATTTTTGTAAGTAAAGTGTGTGTGTGTGTGTGTGTGTGTGTGTGTGTGTGTGTGTGTGTGTGTGTGTGTGTGTGTGTGTGTGGTTGGTAACAGCTGTGAGGCTCCGGTCGGCTGGCAGGAGGAATGGCAGGCATCCACTCTGAGCATTCCTGAGGGCCAAACACTTTCACCTCATCACTCCCAACAACGCACACACACACACACACACACACACACACACACACACACACACACACACACACACACACAGACACTTGTCTGATCAACATTTCTATTAATAAAAACTGCAGCTTTTCAGGAACAAGGTTTTACTTTTTTTTCTGTTACTGCATCTAAGTGCATTAAAATAGATTTTGTATTCCTTCGGTCTCCCCGTCTTGCTCCATTGGTTCGTCATTCTGCGTCATGTGGGCCTGTTTCAGGGTGCGGCTATTACATCAATGTATTTAATGGTCCACTCACTGCTAGACAGATCAAATCAATGAGTGTACTGTGTTAAAAAGCAAATTTTTTTTTCGCCGCACAAAGTTACATTAAATCGATTAAAACAACACAACAGCACATCCATTTGACATTGTGAGGAGTCTGCGGCTGCCAGGGAGAGCAGTGAGCCATGTGGCTACTTAACGTGATCATCAGTAACCACTGAAGGAATACAGAAACAAAAGAAAGTATAAATTAAGTTATACATTCTGGAGAAAAAAAATAACTCAATATTTGATATTTTCACATCAGAAGTTACCAAAAAAAAAGAAAATCAATTCTGATGTCAGGAATCACTCTCTTGACCCCCTACTTGGGATTACGTCTACTGTATTTTGTGGTAAAATGTATTGGAGCCTTTGACTGTATACTGTAGCCAACTTCAAGGAGGGGAACTTTTCATTTATAATAAACGTATAGTATCTAACTCAAAGGTGATCTTTTGGCAGCGTAGTACAGAAACTAGCGCCAGACAGATATAGAAAATCCCTTGTCATACTTATATTCCAACGTTAACAGTGATGAACATATCAGCCTGGCCAATTGGCCACACACACACACACACACACACACACACACACACACACACACACACACACACACACACACACACACACACACACACACACACACACACACACACACACACACACATATACATGAACGCACACACACTGACACACACACTAATGCCAGAAGGTGTTTACCTAATCAAGTCTGCAAACTCTACTGGACTGTCTGCTTTCTGCAGTGACCCCAGATTAACCTGGAACTCATCACTCTCTGTCAGTCCTCACATTGCACCAAAACAAAGATGGAGCAGAACGACTTGTAGTGTGTGTGTGTGTGTGTGTGTGTGTGTGTGTGTGTGTGTGTGTGTGTGTGTGTGTGTGTGTGTGTGTGTGTGTGTGTGTGTGTGTGTGTGTGTGTGTGTGTGTGTGTGTGTGTGCGCGCGCGCGCGTTATATTGTTCACAGAGAAGCATTCTATATTACTTTTGGGTCCGCAGTGGTTTTATTTGTACTGCTGATGGTAATGTTCTCTCCCCTTGAACAGGAATTTAGGTTTATTTGAACCTCGTGTTCAGGAAGTGTCCTCCTTGCCTTGCTCTGCATTCATTATTTTGCAGTTAATTTAATTGAAAAAGAAAACATGTTATAGTATATGTTGTTCAGATGTTGTTTTTCCTTTGGGGGGGGGGATTTTTCTGTTATGTTTTGAGTTTCCTAAGTAACCGCCAACAGTCATCAAAGATATGGAAGCAGGCATTCCCAAGTACTGACAAGAATAACAGATACATTCATGTCTGCCTCTCCTCTCCTATCCTCTCCTCTTTATCTCCCCTCCATCTCACCAATTCTACCTCTTCCTCCGCCCTTCACTCGTCGCTCCATCCCTCCATCACTCCGTCCCTCCGTCCCTCCCCAGTGTGTGGTCAATCTCATCAGTGAGCTCCAGGAGCAGATGTGCAGGTTTCAGGAGGAGATCAGCACTCGTATTGAGGAGAAGCGGGCGCTGGAGGAGAGGGAGGCCCAGCAGGGGGAGCTCGGGGCCAGCCAAGCCCAAGGCCAGGCCCCTCAGCTGGGGTTAGCCGGCTCCGACCCCGGCCTGTGTGGTGGCTCTGACGCCCGGACGCACAATGAAGCACACGTAGGGAGACATGATGGATGAACTCATCTTCCCCCTCCTTCCCCCCCTCCTCCATCATTTCTTCTCTTCTCCCCTTTTTAACCAGTCCACACAGCACCTGGTATTTGGAATTTTTCCACTGAATCAAACTAACAGCCTCTCTGGTAGTGTGTGTGTGTGGGTATGTACTGCAGGAGGTTGGGTTCATGGGCTGCTATGCTTTTTTGCAGATATGGGGACTTTTTGATTCTTTTTTTCCAAATACTTACATACAATTGAGGGTTTTTTAAGTTTGTTGAAGCTGAGTCTGGGTATCAAGATACGATAGCTTTAAATATATGTTTTTAGGAACTGACGATACGATACAGATATGACGAATATAAATATCACGATATATTGCCATATCCATGTATTTATCTATTAGCACAGCCCTATGAGCTGATGTCATTGCTTGCAGGTAGATGCTCAGTAACTGCATCTTTCTTTGCAAGTATATCAAGCATTTGGAAAAACACTTTTCAGCCCTGATCTGGATTTTGTCTTCATAAATCTTTTTGACCAGGTCTTGTGTTTTGATTTGACGTGTTTTTTCCCTGCATGACGGTGGACCCTTCCTCTACTAACACACGTGTATACATCTGTCCTTTTCCCTCCTGCATTGACCAGGTGGATGGGTTAATGTAAACTGTGTGTTCCTATAGAAAACAATATGTAAAGCTGTTAAGGTTTTCCCTGGGACAGTGGCACTGTGCGGCTGGCAGATGTGTGGCCTGCTTTTGGCTTTTGAGGTTCATCCTTTTTTCCCCTGGTTGTTGATAACATGCACGCTGACTGTGGTATAGCCTATCTGTTTCAGCAGGGATCACGTTTCCTTTTATTAACCAATGTACTGCTCGGCCCTGGAGACCTCTTGTAACCGCACTGAATGTCAACCTGATTGTGTTGAAACACCTTCCCAATTAAGTGTTGGCATGTGCACAGTTCAGTAAATGTTGTTTATTCTGACACTCTTTAAAGTCATTTAAAAACTGTTTGGATGGTGAAAATCAAGGCTTTGAAAGAGACACACAGAGTAACAGAGGCTGTTTTGGTTTTCCCTTTAGGATTTGCTTCATGAGTTGAGGCAGCTGAAGAGTAAAGTGGAGGAGCTGGAGGGAGAGAAGGACCGCTATGAGAGGAGACTAAGAGGCACCAAGGTACTTGTTAAACCTACAGGTTGCATGTTAACCTTACATCTCTATCATCAGCCAACCTGAATTAGTTACAAATATACAGTATATACAGCCCCGGGAAAAAATTAAGAGACCAGTCTGGATTTTTCTTAAATCTTTATCTCGACATTACTTATTGAAAATGCTCTAAATGACAATATTTTTAATTGTGAATTTGGTAGGAATGTTGTCAGTAGTTTATCTTATAAAATCAAAATGTTCATTTTACTCAAACATATGCCTCTAAAGAGTAAAAACAACTGAACATTTGGAGTGGACCCTTAATTCTTTCCGGAGCTGTATATCTATTGATCTATGTTGTATGATAGACCGCTGTAGATAAAGAATTGTATTATATACTACATGTTGTTAAGAACAAATTCCAGTCTGGATGGTAAAAGTGAGCAAGAGTTAAATGTGTGCAATGAACTGTCTATAACAGTAGGAAGGAAAAACGCAAATAAATCCAGCTGCAGGGTTAATGTTGTCTCATTAAAGCAGACCAGGGCATCCCAAGTAATGAGCTGTACAACTGTAGCCGGCATCCCCCACAACAACAACCGTGCGACTATAGACAATCAAAATGCTGCAATAAGAAAAAAAACAACCAATCACATTGTTGAACATTATTCTAGTTCTGGGCTTTTTCCCTGAAGGATATTTTGGCCAAGAATATCTCACACAAAAACCATGGGACCATATCCCCAGTGTGTGTGTGTACATGCACTTAAAGGAACAGTTAGACTTTATGAGACCTTTTTTTTTGTATTCAGGATGGGGGGAGAAACTTTTCCACATGTGCGTGACAGAGGCTGTAGAAGCCAATTTATCTTAGTGAATGCAGAGCAGCTGTATAAAAAACTAATAATTTCAACTGAGCCAAGTCATTTATGGCTCACAACCAGCTTTAAGTACAAGTGTATGGCTTTCGTAGCATTTTTTTTCTGCAGAGAGTGATACTGTAGCTAATGAGAGAAACATCTCGTTTGAAAATCACAACGTCACTTAACAAAACGATTGGGAATGAACTCTCCTCTTGCCACACTTCACTTAACGACTTCGCATCGTGAACTGCTGATTCATTTTAACCTCTTAACATTCCACGGCCCGTAACCGGGCCGTTTTGACGTTTGGACCTCATCAAAACCTTTTTGCAAATTAATTTCGGTAAACACCTTTCACATTTGACACATATTTGGAAAGCTTAAAGTCTTATTATTTGATTGAAATAAACCATGTAAAGATACAACCACAACTGCAGATACAATATATGCCTTTGTAATAAAAACTATAAATAACAAAACAGCCGAAACTCACCGATAAAGCCATACAGTAGTCCACAGAGCGATAATATTCCAGCAGAAACCCTCTGGTCATATTGGCAAAAGTTCACACAAACTGACCAAGTAAAGTTGTTTGTCTAAAAAACATGATAACATCCATAAATCCACACAGACTGCTGTCTCGCCTTCGTAACAAGCCGGATAATGTGTACAATAATGCGCATATTCTCCGTCATAACTTAGTTTTTTCATGTTATAATTCGCGGCCGGAGGATCGTCTGTTTACCCCCACTTCCTTCTTGTTTGATTGACACCTTACTTGAGCCAATCGGAGCTTCCTAGGCTGGTCCCCAGCTTTCTATAGCCAATGACAGTCAGTGTTTACAGGAAAAGCCCGCCTAAATTTTTCCGGGTACGGACTGAGCCAATCGGGACTTATCTAGTGGATGACTGGCATTTCAAATAGCCAATGAGATATCATTTTCTCAATAATACGGAAGTCATGCATGCTGGACCAACGTAACCAGCCAGAAACGGAGAAAATAATGGAAAATAGCTCAAAGCAAAATACCTGTTGGAGTAATGACTTAGAATATTGGCAAAACGGTCTTTTTTCAGAAATGCCTAGACATTCCTTTGGAAAAACGTGTATAAAACTTTCATTTTTTGAGGCTATTTTATCTAATTTGAACTCTGATTAGATAAGGCTTCTGGCTGTTAGCATATTGGGTTTTCCAGTTCACCAGGGCCTCCTGCAGCAAACAGCAGGACAGTTTTCAAACAAATATTCAGGCGAACATACATTTTTGTAGTAATTTAGGGTGTTTCCCACTGTCATTACTCAATACCAGTTTCATTTACAGTTATTTTGACTGACCAGGCAACATATCCAGAGTGTTACCTTTTAAAAGAGACCATCCCTATGTGTGTGCTCCAAATGGTTTAAAAATAGCTCACACTTGAATTTTGTTATGCTATTTTTAGGCGTTTCAGGCAAAAATGGACGGAATGTTAAGGGGTTAAAAGGTCGCCTATTATACGACATGCACGTTGTCATGGTTTTTGAAATAAACAATCCCTCTCTCTCTCTCTCTCTCTCTTTCTCCACCTTTCTGAAAACCTTTGTTCAAAAAACGCCCAATCAGATGTCTCTCTCCATTATGACGTCATGGCTCTAAAACACAGTGTTTCAGACAGAGGCTGAAAAGATGAGATTCATCAATGGCACTGTGAGAAAAATATAAAGGGTTTTTTCTGGGCACTACACCTTTTTAAAACAGCTACTAGCTAGATATCCAAATTTTGAACCTGAACATTTGCATGATATGTGCCCTTTAAATCCTACCTAAAAGCCCTTTTGCACATGTATTTTCCTAAGCCACAATCTATATGTATCATTAGTGCAGCTTTATGGGGCTCCCTTTGAACTACATATTCAAACCAACCATTTCTTTTACAGCTGCACCCTCCATCTGCAGCAGCATTTTGCTATTCCAACATAAGTCAGCCTGACATTCTTGGTTTTGTGGAAAGAAAATGAAAATAATGCTTTCTGAATATCTTCTGATACAAAACAGAATCTCTCTCTCTCTCTCTCTCTCTCTCTCTCTCTCTCTCTCTCTCTCTCTCTCTCTCTCTCTCTCTCTCTCTCTCCTAACACGTTGTTTTTCTAATTGGTCGTATTTGAAGGGGATCAAATTGCCTTGGCTTTGTCAGTGCTTACACGGCTTCCTTCCTCCTCTCTCATTTACTCTCTCTATCCTCCACTAACACTCTCCCCTCTCTGCCACTCGCTCTTCTGTGTCTCTCTCTTCATCTCTGAATCACCCCCTCTCTTCCTCTTCCTGTGCTCTCTCTCTCTCTCTCTCTCTCTCTGCCACTCTCTCTTCTGTCTGTCTAGCTCTCTCTCTCTCACTCTCTCCATGTGTGTTACCAGTCTCTCATGGCCCAGCTGTCCGGCCTCAAGCTGACTGTGGAGCACACACAGCTGGAGAAGCAGCAGTGGGAGGAGCGCTGGCGCCGCGCACAGGTGCCTCCTCTTCATCCTTTCCTCTTCCTCCTCTCCTCTCTCTCCCTCCTCTCTTCCCTCTCTTTCTCTCTCCTCTCCTCTCCTCTCCTCTCCTCTCCTCTCCTCTCCTCTCCTCTCCTCTCCTCTCCTCTCCTCTCCCTCTTCTCTTTTTTCGCTCTCTCTCTCTCCTCTCCCTCTTCTCTTTTTTTCTCTCCTCTCCTCTCCTCTCCTCTCCTCTCCTCTCCTCTCCTCTCCTCTCCTCTCTCTCTCTCTCTCTCTCTCTCTCTCTCTCTCCCTCTTGCTCTTGTGGCTGGTCACTTTTTGTCTCTTTCCTCTCCTCTCCTCTCCTCTCCTCTCCTCTCCTCTCCTCTCCTCTCCTCTCCTCTCCTCTCCTCTCCTCTCCTCTCCATCTTCTCTTTTTTTGCTCTCTCTCCTCTCCCTCTTCTCTTTTTTCTCTCCTCTCCTCTCTCTCTCCTCTCTATCCCTATCTCTCTCTCTCTCTCTCTCCCTCTTGCTCTTGTGGCTGGTCACTTTTTGTCTCTTTCCTCTGATTAGTGCTGCATCCGTTTTGCTAATACTCTGACTTCCCCCTTTGTCCTCCTCCTTTTTCACTTGTGCTTCTCCACTGTCCTGTCTTCTTCCTAATGTCCCTACTTTGCACTAATGGTCTACCGATCGATATATGTGTTTGATAGAATGTAACAATTTAGTAACAATAACAAATGTCCTTCCCCGGTGTTGGCTTTTTAAATTTGAGCCTTATACATGTCTGCCTAGCTGTCTGTAATTTTATATATATATAGGGGAAGGTGGGGTGATTTGTGCATTTTGGAAGTTGCAAAACCCCTTGTTTCTAGAAAACCGTGGAAGAAATTGGAAATGTGACCACATATTTAAGAAGAGCCATCCATTTGACTCATCCTGTAAAGAAGGGAGACACAAGGAATAAGATATAAGCACATTTAAGCTCAAAAAACTGTGTTTTGCCTTTCAAAGTAAAATTTCCATGATCAAGGTTTTTTGATTATTGTGTCTGAACAATTATAGACACGTTTGAAAACATTTGACACATGTTTTAGTGCTTTGGTATGCTACACTTTGAGTCTATATAGTTAGCACAATGTCAACCCTAAATTGCTGCATCATGCCTATTATCCAAAATTCTGGGGATGGGGTGATTTGTGCGCAAGGGCCTGGGTGAGTTATAAGTAAGTAAGTAAGTAAAATGTATTTATAAAAGCACATTTATGACAGTTTGCACTGTCCAAAGTGCTGTACATAGTGCATTCAGTAGGTAAACAATGAAGGTAAAATAACAATAACCAAAATAAAAGACGTAAAGCCCATACATCCACATAAACACAGATAGTAGTGCAGAGGTAAGTAAGTAGTGCAGAGGTTAATGGGGAGGAAACACCAGGGTGTACATATGGGTTTTGAGCCTTGATTTAAAGGCAGAAATGTAGGGGGAATCACATTTGTCAGGTGGCAGTTGGTTCCACAAGCACGGAGCAACTAGTGCAAAGTACATTTCTGAGAGTTGTGCCAGTGGCATGGCTGTATACGCTGGTCACCAAAAGAAAGTGATAGTCTACAGTAGCTCAGGAGAGAGTGACATCTCAATTCCACTTAACGACACCACTGATGAGAGTTCAGATGGCCAGAAAGATGATGATGGTGACTTTGTCATTGTGACACAATGACGCACAAATCACCCCACTACGTGGGGTGATTTGTGCGACAAGACAACTTTTTTTCCGAAAGCTATATTTCTTAAACAGTTTATTCCAGATCCAAAGTTTTTATTGCCAGGGATGCACAACATCCTGAAATATATGTACATATTTGAGTTGGAGACATAACTGTCAAGGCCTCACTTTAAAATCACTTTGAGTAAAAAGTTGCACAAATCACCCCACCTTCCCCTATATATATATATATATATATACATATACATATATATATATACAGTATCTCACAAAAGTGAGTACACCCCTCACATTTCTTCAAATATTTCATTATATCTTTCCAAGCGACAACACTGAATAAATGACACTTTGATACAATGTAAAGTAGTCAGTGTACAGCTTGTATAACAGTGTAAATTTACTGTCCCCTCAAAATAACTCGACACACAGCCATTAATGTCTAAACTGCTGGCAACAAAAGTGAGTACACCCCTAAGAAAAAATGTCCAAATTGGGCCCAAAGTGTCAATATTTTGTTTTGCCATCATTATTTTCTAGCACTGCCTTAACCCTCTTGGGCATGTAGTTCACTAGAGCTTCACAGGTTGCAACTGGAACCCTCTTCTACCCATTCATGACGACATCAAGGAGCTGGTGGATATTAGAGTCCTTGCGCTCCTCCATCTCCCGTTTTAGGATGCCCCAAAGATGCTCAATAGGGTTTAAGACTGAAGACATGCTTGGCCAGTCCATAACCTTTACCCTCAGCTTCTTTAACAAGCCAGTGGTCGTTCGGAGGGGTGTTTGGGGTCGTTATCATGTTGCAGTACTGCCCTGCGGCCCAGTTTATGAAGGGAGGGGATCATGTTCTGCTTCAGTATGTCACAGTACATGTTAGAATTCAATGAACTGTAGATCCCCAGTGCTGGCAGCACTCATGCAGCCCCAGACCATGACACTCCAACCACCATGCTTGACTCTAGGCAAGACACACTTGTCTTTGTACTCCTCACCTGGTTGCCGCTCCACACTCTTAACACCATCTGAACCAAATAAATGTATTTTGGTCTCATCAGACCACAGGACATGGTTGCAGTAATCCATGTCTGTAGTCTGTTTGTCTTCAGCAAACTTTTTGTGGGGTTTCTTGTGCATCATCTTTAGAATAGGCTTCCTTCTGGGATGACAGCCATGCAGACCAGTATGATGCAGAGTGCGGCGTATGGTCTGAGCACTGACAGGTTGACCCCCCACCCCTTCAAGCCCTTCAGCAATGCTGGCAGCACTCATACGTCTATTTTCCAAAGCCAACCTCTGTGTACGACGCTGACCATGTGCACTCAACCTTCGTAAACTGGGCCGCAGGGTGGTATTGCAACATGATAACGACCCCAAACACACCTCCAAGACGACCAGTGGCTTGCTAAAAAAGCTGAGGGTAAAGGTTATGGCCTGGCCAAGCATGTCTGCCGACCTAAACCCTATTGAGCATCTTTGGGGCATCCTCAAATGGAAGGTGGAGGAACGCAAGGTCTTTAATATCCACCAGCTCTGTGATGCTGTCATAAATGGGTGGAAGAGGGTTCCAGTTGCAACCTGTGAAGCTCTAGTGAACTACATGCCCAAGAGGGTTAAGGCAGTGCTGGAAAATAATGGTGGCCACACAAAATATTTACACTTTGGGCCCAATTTGTAATTTGTTTCTAAGGGGTGTACTCACTTTTGTTGCCAGCAGTTTAGACATTAATGGCTGTGTGTCGAGTTATTTTGAGGGGACAGTAAATCTACACTGTTATACAAGCTGTACACTGACTACTTTACATTGTATTAAAGTGTCATTTATTCAGTGTTGTCCCATGGAAAGATATAAAGAAAAATGTGAAGAAATGTGAGGGGTGTACTCACTTTTGTGAGATACTGTATATATATATATATATATATATATATATATATATATATATATATATATATATATATATATATATATATATATATATATATATATATATATATATATATATATATATATATATATATATATATATTGGGTTAAATATTTCAAAAAAGCGCTAACATTGCTCTAAAGCAGCAACACTGATGAGACATGTATTTGTGTATTTCTTAAATGGGCCAGATATCAGCTGATGCCAATTATCTCAAATGCAGCCCATGAATGGCCCTACTCTACTCTGCACTTGAAGCTCTTCTGTCCTTCATACCTCCTGATGTTCCTCCTTTTGGTTGTGTTTTGCTGTTGGGACTTCTGAGCTTCCATTGTCAAGCCCAACTAGTCAAGTGCTTGGCAGCTAGGGGAGACAGTTAAGGAATCGAACCAGAATAACATTCAGATTTTGCTCATGTTATCAGTGTGTAGAAGCACAAAGGAAAAAAAAAACATCCATCCATATGCTTCTGACTGTCTCTCTCTCCCTTTCTGAGTTTTGCATGGATACTAGTGTACAAACCGTTGTGATTGGTGACATGTATGAGTCATTTATGTTTGATTTGAAACTAAGAATTTTTACATAATCGAATACGATTGGTCGAATCTTGCCTATAGTCGACTGATGGCCAAATTATTATTTTTTTGTTACCTGCCCATTGACCCGTATTCTCCTTGACGACATCGGATTCCATTTGTCCCACACCAGACTAAAACACCCAAGTACAGTTTGTCTTCTTGATTTGGCATAAATAATTAATTTTAATGCGACTTAGTCTACCATTCACACACACAAAGGTCATTGATTAAAAGCTCATGAGGTATAGGCTGATGTTGATACCACAATAGGCAATGTATCATGATTTATTAGGGGGGGGGAATCAGACAGCAGCCCCATGTAGCCAGAATAGTCCAATCCTTGTTTCATTGCCACAATTTGGGACTATTATGAGCCACAATATCAAGGCTCACAGCAGGCCTTATTGTGAGGCAGCTGCCGAAGGTGTTAACTTTGCCTTTATAGCATGTGGCCATTGTATACTTCAAGGTCTGTGAGGGCACACCTGTTTGGAGACACCTGTTGTCTTCAGCTGTTTAGCTCTGGCCATGCTGTGCTTTTATCTACAACTTAGATTAGGATGTCACAAAAACAAGCGCTCTGTTCCTTGAAACTAGGTAGAAGCAAAATCATGAGCTCAAAATGAGGACACACAGGTTAATAGCTTGTGACCAACTCATGTTTGCAGTTATTTTTAACCTGAGACCAAATTCAGAGTGGTGATTTGTTTAAAAAAGATATAAATTATTATTGGGAGCCATTTTATTTATTTCATTCATTCAGCAAAGACAATAAAGGACATGAGAAAGAGACAGGAATGACATGCAACAGTGAAAAAGACGAGAGGGAGAACCGTAAACACATTCTTTAATTGTAAAAACAAAGTGATAAGGGGGGAGTGTGACCAAGACCTAAGCTGTTAGTCACAAGGCGGACAATAATCCTTTTATGGCCAAAATATTTGATATGAGCTGCTCTCCTCAGAAGAGTTACCAGATCATCTTTAGGTAGCTCGTAGAGGGCTGGCATAGTCTTGTAGTGTGGGGCTTAGGTTAGGAACAGACAGAACTGGGATGAATACAATGGTAAACTTATTTTAATATTTTTTTAGGCCTTGTTGAAGGTCAGCAAGTATTCACCTTTTTAATTGTTGTCTAAACTTCTAAATGGCAGTTAGATTGAAACCAGCAGTTAGTTCCAAGTCCAATCAGAGCAGACTGGGCTTCTTGGAAGGTGGGGCTTAAAGAGACAGGCTCTAAGATGGAGCATTACAGACAGAGGCTGAAAAGAGGAGATTCAGCAATGGCAACCCAAATTACAATTTTGATCCTGAGAACAGGCTTAATGTGTGGCCCTTTTAAACAGATACATTATCAACAACAGCCCGCAATGTCATTTGACAACAAATTGTCACCTATCTCAGTGTGACTCTTTGCGAGTGCCATTAGACAGCAACATGTTGTTGTTTAGGGTACTGTGCAAGGCTCTATTGAATTGCACTTCAACTCCTTGCAGCTCCATAGATATCCAGTGATCTGTAAGACTGACACAGTTCACTCACATGTTCTCTCTCTCTCTCTCTCTCTCTCTCTCTCTCTCTCTCTCTCTCTCTCTCTCTCTCTCTCTGTAGAATACACTTTTTATAGGAACAGTGGAGACTCGTTGTTGTTTAAAAGATAACTACTTTTTAAATGACGAGATACGCATTAATTGAACTTTGATTTTTAATGTGGAGGAACATGTGAATAAAGTATCTCTCTCTCTCTCTCTGCTTCCTAAGGCTGAAATCTCCGAGCTGCAGCAGATCCTGGCGGCTAAAGACGGAGAGATCGAGTGCCTGCAGACCCAGCTGCTGTCCAGAGGCGTGGGCTCGGCCTATGACAGCGCAGAGAGAGGTAAACAAAGACAGTCTCACCCAATCACATCAGAAGACACATCCTCATGTCAGCGATATGCAACTGTCTGTCAACTCTGATTACTGTAACATCTAATGAACGTGTTCTTCTCTCCTCTCTGCGCTTGACTTTGTCTTTGCCTCTCTGCTGCCCTCTGCTGTAGAGGAGGTGTATGTGAAGCAGCTCATTAACAAATGTAAGGCATGGCGTGTGCTGTGAATGGGTGGGGGTTGCCAGGTTGCTACATTTTCAACCAAACTCTTTCTGCCTATATAGCTGCTTGGCACATTTCTTTTTTTGTTTAAAAATCAATCCAGTAGCTGGTCCCTCCCTCTCTCAATCAAGTGTCTGGGCGGCAGAGCGTTTGGTTTGAGATTGGACCACAGCTTTAGTTTGGTGTTGGTCGTATACTGGTAAACATTACAACTTCACTGCAACACACCAACGTGCAGTATGTTAAGACTCTAAATCCTTTCACAACCTTCTGGCTGACAGTGATACATGGATGGCACACTGGGGAGGCGGGGTGGGGGGGTACTAATACCATGGCAAACCAGAAATTTCTCCATTTCTACCTCAAGAATAGAGAACAGCTGTGCCTCCCGCCACACAACGTTATTAAAACCGTCTCCCCAGCTGAGATAACGTGACATAGCTCTCTGTCTCACACACACTCAGGCTGCCTACCTCTGTCACAGGCACTCTCACACAAACAAGCTCTCTCTCTCTCTCTATCTATCTATCTATCTATCTATCTATCTATCTATCTATCTATCTATCTATCTATCTATCTATCTATCTATCTATCTATCTATCTATCTATCTCTCTCACTCACGCTAACATGTGACTTCTCCTCTCTTTATGTTCTGTTATGGTGGCATGTTCTCTCCCTTTTCCCCGTAGCTGTCCGTAAGTCACACTCAGCTGGCCATTTTAACTTTTAGCTTGCCTAGTTTATACCTCTCTTAGTTTTTTTATTATTCAAACTTGTGTATATGCTTTATTCAAGCAAACGTGTACTAATATATATATTAAAAAAATACATTTGGCTTAAATGAAAGTTTGCATGTGTGTGTGTATTTGTATTTTGTTGCTGGAAAAAGCCTCATCTCCATAAAAAAACCTCATTTAAGGAAGTCAGAAGAAAACCTTGTTGTTGTTGTTGTTTGCACCTGTTGCTACACAACACCAGTGCTATCCTTGTGAGAAGCTGCAGTGTTGGTCCTACAGGTGACAGTCTGTTGTATGGGCCATCTCCCCCTGTCTGTCACTGTGTATTGGTTCTGCTTGTTTTCATTCACATTAGCATGGCTGTCATATCCGTCCACCGACATCACATCAGGCGCCCCTCAAGACGTCTTAAATGACCAAGACCAAAATAATCCTTTTTAATACAGTAGCTCCTTTGTCTTTTTGTTAGACCAGGAATACCAGAGGTTGAAGGTGGGGATGGAGTCTCTGCTAGCTTCAAATGACGAAAAGGTAAATAAAAAAAACTATTCTTTTTCTTCTTGCTTCTATTAAATTTGAACTGTCCGGTTTTAATAGTTGATTGGATGAAAATGGAAATCATGAAAAAAAAAAAAAATCCACAATGGTATCTTGTGATTGGCTGATAACAGGACCGGCGCATAGAGGAGCTGACCATTCTGGTGGGACAGTACAGAAAGATGAGGGAAGTGATGGCGCTCACACAAGGTCAGAATAACATCCTCTTCTTCTTTGGTGGAATATGAGTTGTGGATGAATGACATGGTATGTTCTCTTTTTCTCCCTCTTATTTCTCTCATAATGGTATTGTGTTGTGTTATATTCATAGGGAGCAGTGAAGAGGAGCTGAGTGGCAGCCTCAGACTCCGAGCCATCACACACAAAGCACACTCCGACATGCTACGCTCAGAGGTAGGAAGATGAGAGTATTATTATAATCTGTGTCACTACACCTTTAACAATTCCATTGTGTAGTCATCCATACACTTTAGCCTCAAGTACATTTCACTTCATGTGAAATAACCAAATTGTGTTTTGTGTCCGTGCATAGATCTCATCAAGAGGGTCTTCTCCACTTATGTTATCCACGTCACCTTACCAGAGAGAGCTGGACTCTAGGTATAAAAACACGCATGCACGCGCACACGCACACACACACACACACACATACACACACACATACACACACACACACACATAGAAATCAACTTACTATAAACTGTCCCTCTTTCGTTCCATTTCTTGTAGTATCCTGAACTCTATGAGCACATCGCTGGTGTCAGCTGGGGATACAAGCTACTTCAATGGATCGTGGTGAGTGCCAGTTCTCTGGTGTTTGTAGGACTTCTAGTGATGCTTTTTAATAATGAATGACTCTTAAGACTTGTTGTTATTCCGTCAGGCATCGGGGCAGGCTACTGTCCAGCAGTCTGGAGGAGTTACAGAGTGGATCCTTACAAAAGGTTTGTCAAGTGCTTACCAAACCACTTGTTTATACTGCTCCTGATTTACTTTCTCAATGCTAGGTTCTAATATCTAATAACTAATATATGTCTAATCCAACCTGCTACCTTAACTGCTTCTGCACACTAACTTTGTTCTGATTGTGGGATCGCACGTGTGTGTGTGTGTGGGCGTGTGTGCGTGTGTGTGTGTGTGTGTGTTCTTTCTTTCCTCTCTCCTATGTCTGTCTTGGTTGTAGGTTGTAGAGTTCCAGCCAGTTGAATGTGACTCAGATGTAGGGTCAGAGGTACTGAACCTGCTGCATGACTTAATACAATCTAACGTCCAACTCACCACCCAGAAAAAACACACACACACACACAATGTACCTACCCTACTGTTTATGACACTGCAATGAGGGTCCCTATTTGTATTCAGTACATTTAAAATACCACATTTTTAAAACTTAAAATATTTAAATAAGAATTAAAGGTTAATATCCAATTCCGTTATACTGTAAAAGCAATGGGTCAAGGCATGCATGCACTACCTCTGCTAGGACGCACATAGACCCATTCCTGCATATTAATGTTATGAGCACATACTGTACATTGCTTGCTTATTTTTTCTTTCTTTTTTCACCCTTACATTGTTTTAAAGTGTGGTAGTGTTCACTTGCTGTTTTTGATGCATGTTCAGCCCCTAGTCTTAAGCCACATAGTTTGCCGGCTATATAATTATTATTTATGACAAGTTGTCTTGTGTACAGATTTGTTTGAAGAAATGGGAGTAGTAACTAGATAATAGGTAAAAATGTATAGTGTGACATGCTACTGTATGTATATATCAGTCAGGCAGCGATGGAATAATCCGGTGCCTTTTTGACCTTGTGTTCCCAGTGTGAAAAGCAAAGTTCAATGCCGAGTTTTTCCTCTGATCAAAAGAAGAAAAAGACCCATTCACACACATGTTCTTTGTCCCAGAGATATTCAGGCTGCACAGAGAATCACACACACACACACACACACACACACACACACACACACACACACACACACACACACACCCACACACACACATAAAGGGCCAAGACCCACCTGAAGTGGATGTCAGCAGTGCTTAGCATCATGGCTGCCTCCCAGCTGTTTCTGTGTGCTGGCCTTTCTCCTCTCATTGCCCCAGAGCCTGGCTGACTATGATGCAAGCTCAGATATACAGCTATCATCACCCCTCCTTATGCAACAGAGCAAAGGAGCACATTAAATCATGACTCAGCTTATCTTATGAAAGAGCTTAAGCCAGCCTGTAAGAATGTGTATAATATGCATACAGCAAATGTAAAATCATAGCATTTCCATGTATTTAAGCTATGAGTTGCCATAGAGTATCAGATGCAGAAAGAAAACATGTGTCTACTGTATATCGATGTTATATGTAAAGAAAACACATAGCACATTTGAAGGGCGAGTCAGTTCCTGAGAACGCTTGTTGTCAAAATCACTTTTTGTCAAAATCTGTGAATATCTCCTCTTGATCGGCTACGTGTGTGTGTGTGTGTGTGTGTGTGTGTGCGTGTGTGTGTGTGTGTGTGTGCGCGCAGAACAAAACATCTGGTGTTAATACACAGCCTATAGGCTCTGGGAACAATGTTTAGTTTTTGGTTTTCAGCGCACAATCAGTACGTACAGGGGACCGTGAGGAGATATCCACTGATTTTGACAAAAAGTGATGAATTTAACAAGCGTTCTCCTCTCCTGAATAGCTGACTCCACCTTTTTTTTTAAATTCAAAGCAGCAATTAATTCATTTTTAAGCACAGGTCTATAAAGGCTTCAGGTACCAAACTCTCATCCCACATTATGGTGATTCATTTGAAATATCGGTGCTCGAACGCACAAAAAAGAAAAAGAAAAAGTGAGCCATTGTTTTTTTGTCTTTTATATATCGTGCAGAATCCTGAGATGCAGCTGAGCAAGTACCGCACTCTGCCGGGGAAGCTGGGTAAAAAGCGCGAGGCGAGGGCGGAGCAGAACGGAGAGGGAGAGTATGTATCTCCCGTTCACAGCCAGGAGCAGGACTACAGTCTCAGTGAGTGTCCACAGCACTACATCAATAAGAGATTTTACACTTTGAAAAAAACAGCATTTTTTATAATTTTTTTCTACAAAGTTTGTGAATGAAAAGTAGTTGACATTGACGCCTGTCATTTTTTTTTACCGTACTGAATGTAAAACTTGCTGTTAGTGCATTCATAATCAACAGCAGTCAATTTTATAATCATGTACAGATAGTCTGCCTTTCTCCATAGGGGAACACACACCTTCCTCTGAATGATGGTTGATATGGAAAAATATATTTACAACTGAAACAGAAAATTAACATGCAAAATGAACATGCTTCTGTTCAGCACACATCATCATGGCATATTTTTGATTTTTGGAACAGCAACTTAACAACAGTACATAGACGTTAGTAGTTGCAAGAAAAGGGTCTCTTAAGCCACGCAAAGACCTGGAAAAGACTTTGGTCATGTTGACTTGACTCTGCAACTGATATTAGCCATATTTGTTTAAACAAGACATGTTTTCATCTCTTCCCCCCCCTCCTCTGTCACAGTACATCACTTCATCCCTGTACGCCACATTGCTAAAACTGCTCAATGTGTTCTGTCTTGGTCTGATGATTTCTGACAGCATGTTAAATTCTTCTTTTCAACTCTTTGGTAACTCTTGATTGGCATGATTCTGTTGAGTTTGACAATGGTTCTCACACAGACACCCAACCCCTCGTGCACAATGGGTGTTCAAGTTGTCAAGTTGGGACAAGCTATACAGCATATAACAACTGTGTATACATTTTGGAGCATTTCGGGCAAGTTACTTGGAAACACTCCTATGAGAAAATGCAATCATATTCTTGCACGAGGCCCATTGTTATTTCTAAAAAGGGATGTCCCACAGAAGCACCACAGATAATTGACCCCTTCCCTCTGTTGTATAGAATTCTCTAGCAGATGGATTACACTGTCTGTATGACTAAACAGCACAGGGGGGGGGGGGGGAATGTGTTCTGAACAGACCCTTTAATAAAGCAAAATCCAATGTAACAGCTGTTAAGTGTTTTAATAACTAACTTTCTTCCAACTGCTTCCCTCTCTGTGCCCTGTCTCTCTTTCTCCCCCTCTCTCTCTCTCTCTCTCTCTCTCTCTCTCTCTCTCTCTCTCTCTCTCTCTCTCTCTCTCTCTTCTCTCCCCCTCTCTCTCTCTCTCTCTCTCTCTCTCTCTCTCTCTCTCTCTCTCTCTCTCTCTCTCTCTCTCTTGTCCTGTCTGCCTTTTGCTTCTTGTTCTGTGTGTGTGTGTGTGTTGGGGTTGCAGTTCGCTGCAGGAGTGCCAGTGCTCCGGCTTTAGGTACTGTATGTCAACACTGGAAATACACTTTTCAGGAGAATTGAGTCAATGTGCTTGTTTTAGGTACTAGCCTGGTGAGACCAAGCATGATCTCACGGGGTTTGACATTTGCTTCTCTCCCACATCAGTCTGGCATTTCTACAATCTCCGTTGGGAGGAACCCCGTCCAAAAAAAAAAAAATGCCCGGATCGATCAGGGCCTGCATTCAGATAAAATGTGCCTCCCTTAACCCATTGATGACTATGGCAATCTAGGATGCATGTCCTTAATGCCTGAGGGTTTTCTGAAAAAATAGTAGGAATTGTCAAGTCTACCAAAACCTTAATATCTAAGCCTGTGTAGCACATAGAAACATGAAATAAAATACATTTAAAAGTTAAGGTTCACAGGTTTTATTTAAACATGCTCCCTTAATAAATAGATGCAATGTGTTGTGTGATTTTCGTCAGTAGTCTATAGTAGACCTTGATTCTGCGCACCAAACGCCACTAACTGTTCTGTCGCTGACATAGCTGGCGTATTTTTTTAATTATTTTGTTTTATTTTTTTATTTTTTATTTTTTTGATTGACATGATTTTTGGCAAACCACACAACTTTTGGGTGGTCACGTGGTCTTAAAAAAATCAACAAAACCCACCTCATGTGTATTTGAACCAATGACAGTGCATTCTATGCTGGGAATGCCATGAAAATTAGATAAAGTAATAATGCTGCGCGACGCAGCATCAGGCAGGAGAGCCAATGTGGCATCGCGCAGCAGCCGTCATCAATGGGTTAAAGTGGAAGGCAGCTTCTGATTGGTTCGTGTTGCCATCAATCTAGTTTACGAGACCGGCGAAATCTCGAAGGCGTATTCGTTAATCCATGTGACATTAATGACTGAAAGAACCTATCAGGTAGCCGCCTTCCACAGACGGAAAGTAGGGGAGGGCCCTAGTCTGACTGGAGGCTAGAGATTGACGACTACATGAACCAATCAGGGGCTGCCTTCCACTAACAGACAGGGCCAGGGCTTCCTCCCCACGGAGATTGGAGAAAATCCCAATTGATCTGCGGGAGAGAAACACATTTGAAGCTTGCCAGATGAGGCTAGTCTTACCAAGCTAGTAGTTCTGACTACGATATCAACAAAACAAGGCTGTCCCTGTCACGTGGTCGGAATACTTTATTGATCACTGGGGGGAAAATTGGGATATATTACAGTATCTTGATTTATACTATATAGGCATAGAGACATTTTAAGAAAATGGAGATAAGTATGTTATATGTATGTGCAATATACTCCAATAGATATCATAGCTTAAGCTGAGAAGTGAGCAGGGTCAGGGTTAGTAAGTGTTTCCACTGAGGATCAAGCTGTTCTCAAGCTGGGATTATGAGGCAGGCCTCCCTCATGACTCAGAGAGCTGTCCAAGATAAAGCCCGACTCCCCTCGCATCAGCACTCACAGAGACACACACACACACACACACACACACACACACACACACACACACACACACACACACACACACACACACACACACACACTCACTCTCTCTCTCTCTCTCTCTCAAAGCTAATAGGCATATAAGCACACAGCCGCCCATGTATCGGCGTACACAGGGCTTAAAGCAGGAGGGGTGAGAGGGCAGGCTTAAAGATGTGTGCAGTTCAACGAGCTTAGACGTCCAGAGTAAAACAAACATGGATGCAACCTGACATGGCCCCCTGTATGATCTCACTCACTGCCTCACCCACAGGCCCTCTCCACCACTGAAGGAGGGTGTCGCTGAGAAAGAGCAAGAGAGAGCACAGAAGTAAAACGGGTGTCAAATAAAAAATTATTCTAAACTTCTGGACATATAGTGAGGTTGGCAAGAGACTGTCAATGACGTTTGTCCAGCACCACCTTCGGTCGTGAGACAAAGTCAACCCAGGTGTCCTCTCACAAATGGCTGTTGCACTGACAAGATAACAAAGAGCCTCCCACACTCTCAGTATCTATAGAAAGGTTTCATTTGAACAAGTAAAAAGTATCTTTTTCTTCTGGCCCTGCCTGAGGCTTTCAGACATTGCATGTTGCTGATTGACACTCTTGTACAGTATGTGTATGTATGACATTTATTTTGAAGGTTTAGAAGGTGTGACTAATGCTTGCTTCTGCCTGTCTGTCTGCTTTTTTCCTTCTCACTTCACTAACCTTCCTCTGCCTCAGGATCTCCTGGAAAACATGACCTGTATGATATTGGTGGGTATAGGCCTATTGAACCTCAACCCCAGTGTGTGTGTGTGTGTGTGTGTGTGTGTGTGTGTGTGTGTGTGTGTGTCATGTTGCTTCTGATCCTTCAAAGATCAGTGAGCTGGCATGAGACTCTACCTGTTCTTCATTGTAGTAAAGGGGGAATCATATATAAGTATTAAAGCTGCATTTGTTGATTCTTCTTTTGGGTCACAGAAAAAAAATAGCAAAAAATGTGGTTTTGGCTAAGGTGTTAGCAAACAAGCAGTTGCCTCTTTACATATCGATCAGACGTGAAACAACATGAGCATCCAATTAAAAGTTCTACTCTTTAAAAAAAAAAGTAATTTTGTCCATCGTCAATATAAACAACATTGATTGGTGCAGCTTTACAATGACGCTGCTTTACAAGGAGCTGTAAAATAGGCTTCCAGTATACAGCCCTGTGTGCTTTACCTTTTGAGCAGGACTACAGTGGGCATTCACCGCAATTGTATTTTAGTGGTGGTTATTTTGACTTGAAGCCTAAAGCCTAAATAATATCATCTCTCAGTTTTAAATGTTGGGTCCAAGATTTGTCCTTGCGTTGTTCAAGCACCTTAATAGTGATTCCCCTCTTGTGTGTGTGTGTGTTTTTCTGCGTGTCAGAGCATCCAGAGAAGCCCGAGGAGAGTGTCCTGTCCGACCAGTCCCCTCTGTCCTCTGGGGTGGACTCTGGACAGCAGTCCCCCGTCTCCCCGGAGCACCGGAAGAGCCACAGAGGCATCAAGAAGCTCTGGGGAAAGTAGGTTCACCGAAGATCTACACATGATAGAAGCTTGTACCTCCACAACATACAGCTCTGGAAAAAAAATGAAGAGACCACTCTTAATGTTCAGTGTCTCTTGTTTACTATATATAGGCATATGTTTGAGTAAAATGAATTTTTTTAATTTTATAATACAAACTACTGACAACATTTCTACCATATTCCTTCCAATTAATTTTTGGCCATTTAGAGCTTTTTTCAATAAGTTATGTAGAGATGAAGATTTGAGAAAATATCCAAACTGGTCTCTTTCCGGAGCTGTATTTTTCACATTAATGATTTGATTTTGCTCACACACACACAGACAGCCTCACACTCATTTTTCCCTTCTCTCACACTCATCAATGTTTCTATTGTTATTATCCTCCAGGATTCGGCGCAGTCAGTCTGGAAGCCCATCCCAGGTCCAAGACCCCGAGCTGGGGGAGTTCAAGAGAGGAGGCTTCAGGGCTACGGCTGGACCAAGACTGGCCGCTTCAGGACACACACGGTATGAAGAAAAAAATCACATTTATATTCACACATATTCTGGGTGATTTCAAAATATACAGTATGTGTGTGTACAGTGTCTCAGTGTACCGGAGATGTGTACATCATCTGACTGGCCTGCAAAACACAGGTTTGATCTCATTGTCTTTGTAGATCACTGGCAGCCTCTACTTTCTACTGATTTGGCTTGTTTGGCATAATGGTACATTCATGTGCTGCCTAAAGATTATATTACTTTCCTACAGTGACATTGCCTTTTTTCTTGTTTGACCTAAAGTACATGTACATGACAGTGTTTCCCCTGGGATTGAGAAGTGGGGTTCTCAGGGGTGCATAGATTTTTTTATTTTATTGTCAATTTGCTCTGCCGGGACAATTCAAACGTGTGTCTATCTGGCCATGGCTCTTGGGGCCTACAAGTACAAGCTGCATTTTGCACAGAGATGAAAAATGGAAAATTGTCTTCCAAGTTTACATAATGAGCTTTCTTGAACATAAATACATTACCAAAAATATAGCCTTAACAAATTACAAGCATTTGCAGTAATTTAACACAATGGAATATTCACTCCTAAAGGTCTGCCTCCATCTACTTTTCAAAAAGAACAGCTAATATTAACTCCATTATTTAGGCATTTTAAAATGGCTGTACATAAAATACACTGTATGTGATTCCAGTTTGAGTTTTAAACCAGTTTTTCTATACTTAACGTTTCTATCTCAGGGACCGCAAGACACCTTTCTCTGCGTGGAGCACAGAGCAGGTGTGTGAGTGGATGGAGGAGATAGGACTGTGTCAGTACAGAGCCCTCGCCCAACACTGGGTCACCAGCGGGCAGACTCTACTGTCAGCCTCTTCACACGACCTAGAGAGGGTACAGGCGCACACACACACACACACACACACACACACACACACCCCCGCACACTGGAACACACACACACACACACACACCCGCACACTGGAACACACACACACACACCCGCACACTGGAACACACACACACGCTGTCACACACACACACACAGACGCACACATGCACACTCACACACACACACACGCACGCATTCACCCCCACACACTCGAACACACAAACACCCATACACGCACACAGACGTACTCACACACACTCACACACACACCCATACACGCACACAGACATACTCACACACACTCGCACACACACATAAACACTCACACACACACACATACAAACTAGCACTCATTTAACTAAACGATGCACGTGAGACATCTGTCTGGACCGGTTGGTTTACCTGACCAGAGAATCTTCCATTTAGCCCGTCAGATATGTTTCAGTTCTACCTGTCGTATCATTCTTGCTGTCTGTCTGTCTGTTTGCCATTTAGCAACGCCTGTCTCTCTGCTTATCCACCTGCCTGTTAGTTTCCCCCCCTTCAAAATATCACAATATCCACCTCAGAGCCCCCGAAACCTGCATGTCTCTTTTGATCAGGCTCATTGTTTTCCTAATAATTCATAATTCATCATTATGGCAATGGTATATTCTTTATTTATGTTGTCTGTGGGATTGATATATCCGTTACAAGTAGGACCAGCTATCGAGGTTCCATAACTTTAATGGCACAGACCGAAATTCCTTCAATTCATGGAGAATCATACATGTCTTGTCATACTTGTTCAATACCAAATTTCAATTCCGAAAGGGGTTGATCTAAGCAACGTCAGTGAGCCAATACGTGCCTATTGGCTCACTGACGTTGCTTAGATCAACCCCCATGCTTAATGTGCCAAGATGTAAAATCGCTGGTGATTGGATGTGTGGAGGCATCCAGGATCCTGAGCCTTACATACATATTGTGTGAGAGCTGCAGTGGCTCCGGAGATCTGGCATGTGTGGTAAATTGAAGGCAGTGAGTTAGATTCCAGCTTATTTAAGGTTTAATTCATTGATATTTAAAAATGCCCCAAAAAAGTATGGAAGCACAAAGACACACACACACACACACACACACACACACACACACACACACACACACACACACACACACACACACACACACACACAGAGACAAGTGATTGATCTGACTGTGTTTGCAGGAGCTGGCCATTAAGAACCCGCTGCACAGGAAGAAGCTTCAGTTAGCCGTCAAGACCTTCAGCAGCAAACAGCTGGAGAAGTCTGCACAGCTGGACTACATCTGGGTCACTCGTACGTACCGACAGCCAAAACACTCCACTCAACCATTCACTGACACTGACTTCATTACAACATTAATACTGTGATGTTGTTCTATGCTCCAAAGGCTGGCTGGATGACATAGGCCTTCCTCAGTACAAGGACCAGTTTAATGAAGGCAGAGTGGATGGGCAGATGCTGCGCTATCTCACCGTGGTAAGTTTGGTTTAGATAACAGCTTAGACACTGCAGGTGAATAGGGTAACATGTTTAAATTATACTGTAGATATCATCAAAACACTTTGCCTGTACATTACTTACAATAAAACAATATTTTTTTGTGCAAATGTGGTAAATGTGCATCTCTTTAAAACACCAAAAATCTAGATGTTGGATAGAGGCAGAGTTACAATATTTAATTTAATTTGTACTTTAGTGTCTGAGGCTTTTACTAAGCACAATTTGGATACAGCCTTTTTTTCATTTTAGAAATTAAAAAATAACTTTGAACAGGTATTAGTCAATTAACAACACACAAAGCAATCCTTCTGTAATAACCATCAGAATAGTGATGAGAATGATTATGGAAAGTTAAGGTGATGTAAGTGCTTAAGGAGTTTGAGATTTATGATTCATGTTGAGATAATAGCAGGTAAAGGAGAAATATACAGATGCAAAACAGACAAGGTTTAGTCAAATAAATATCTAAAAGTACATGTCGAAACTTTTATTTGGACTAGTATGCAAGAAAGACATGCCATGGAATCAAAATAGACAAAAACCTCTAAATTGTCCACTGCTTGAAAAAAAAACAATGTTTTTTCCTACTGTGACTTAGCTTGCCCTAAATGTACTCTGTTTTAAAGTTAAACCAGGTTTCATGGAATTCTACATTAGTCCAATTAGATGTTGGCTTTTTTTTGTGGAAAATAAAAATTTTGAAGCACTTATTTTCTGCTTCCTGTGGATTACAATCACCACACCGAACAACTTGCATGCAGAGTAAAGATTCTGACTTTCTCTTGTCTCCTGTCCATCCCAGAACGACTTGTTATTCCTCAAAGTGAGCAGTCAGCTGCATCACCTCAGCATCAAGTGTGCCATCCACGTCCTCCACGTCAACCGGTTCCACCCTAACTGCCTCAAACGCAGGCCAGGCAACGAGGTCAGTCAGTGTTTTATGATCGTGTGATGAATTTCTTATAATGGCATGTGACTACTATGTTTCTGTATGACTGGTTGTTCCTCAATTTGAGCGTAATGTTTCT
The DNA here is from genome assembly GCA_949357725.1 of Hyperoplus immaculatus. Lineage (NCBI taxonomy): Eukaryota > Metazoa > Chordata > Actinopteri > Uranoscopiformes > Ammodytidae > Hyperoplus > Hyperoplus immaculatus. The sequence goes on along the minus strand of OX442354.1, from coordinate 26,868,234 downwards.
CTTCTATTCACATGTGAACTTTTAAATGTTACATTTGTTTGACAGTTTTAAATTGAAATTTCATCCCAGACAGCCATTGGCTTCCTTTCATTTCAATCTGAAATGTATTATTTATCATAATCTATTATTAGAATTTTGAAACTGCATGTAATTCATCACGTTAAACATCCAGATGATGAAAGGCTTTTTTTTTTATTATGTTTTTCTAGAACACGGTACCAAAGGATTAACACAAATATTGAAGCCCAGTTTGTGCCCTGTGTGTGTGTGTGTGTGTGTGCGTGTGTGTGTGTGTGTGTGTGTGTGTGTGTGTGTGTGTGTGTGTGTGTTTCAGAATCAGTTCTCTCCCAGTGAGGTGGTGCAGTGGTCTAACCACAGAGTGATGGAGTGGCTCCGCTCTGTGGATCTGGCAGAGTACGCTCCCAACCTGAGGGGCAGCGGCGTGCACGGGGGCCTGATAGTGAGTGACACCTGATCACACAGTGTATGGGACAGAAAAGCTTAAAGCCGTTAACCCAAATCCACAAAATCATGTTAGTTGCACGATAGTAAGTGTCTGAAAAGACTCAGGCATATTTATCAATCCAATTGAAAGATATTCTAAATTAAGTTTGATAAACTGTACAGAAATTTGGATTGGATGAGATGGGCTTTGCTCTGGTTCTTATGACACAGTAAGTATCTTGAACCAATCACAGCAGTTCTCTGCCCCAAACATTCTATAAAAACAATAGCTATTGCCACGGAGACCGGTTGATACAGCCAGGCCCATAGATGGGTCTAGACACTAGAAAAAGCTGTGTTATTTTTTTACTAAGTCTGATAATACTTATGTGAAATATTATTGAGACACCTAACTTTGATAACACATATTGATTTTGACTATTTTCGAGCAGGTTTTCCAGCGGCTTTAAATGTGTCTCTCCCCTCCCCCTCCCAGATGCTGGAGCCCAGGTTTAATGCTGACTCCCTGGCCGTGCTGCTCAACATCCCCTCTCAGAAGACCCTGCTGAGACGCCACCTCTCCACCAACTTCCACAGCCTGGTGGGAACACAAGCCCAGCGCGAGAAGAGAGAGTACACAGAGGCACCGGGCTACAGCCCACTCAGCATCACTGCTAAAGTCAAGGTAACAGAATACAAGTAGGGCTGTCCCCGACTAAGAATTTACATAGTCCAATCTGATTGGTCCAATCTTGCCTATAATCGAATAATGGCCGAATCATGTTTTTTTTTTGCTCATTGATCCATATTCTCCGACATTGGATTCCATTTGTCTCACACACCAGACTAAAACACCCAACTACAGTTTATCTTCTTGATGTGGCATAAATAATTCATTTTATTGTGACTTGGTCTACCATTCACACACACAAAGGTCATTGATTAAAAGCTCATGAGTTATAGGCTGATGTTGATACCACAATAGGCGACACATCATCATTGATATCAGCAGTCCCATGTAGCCGGAATAGGACAAGCCTTGTTTCATAACCACATTTTGCGACTATTCCACTGTGTGATTGGCAGTCGAATTGGGATCCTTCCAATGAATAGTCTGATACTCAACTATTCAGGGTCACCACTAAAAACAAGTAGGGGAGAACGGGGTAAGTAGGCACACTTTTTACTCTAGTGAGAATTGCTTATCACCTAAACATCTTTCAATAGTCATTCCTATATTAAATTGAAGCTTAAGGTGTTGGCTTGAAATGTGTAACCCTCACTTTTTCTATCTTATTATAATAAAGAAGAAATTAATCATCAAAGACACCCTTACACATTGTGACAACCAACCCCATCAAGGGGTCGGTTGTCAAACACTATGGGGTTGTTTGTCACAATGTAATCTTAATGGGAATAATCTTAAAAAGAAAGCAAGAAAGCAGAACTAAATTTGAAAGTTTAATTGCATTGTCAAGTTGACAAATAGGCCTACATAACTTAATGTAGGCTTGGCAGCTGGTCTAGTTTGGGATGCACTGGGTTGTTTTGATTTTGTTGCCCTTTTTTCTTTTGCTTGCTAGCTGCCTTTTCCTGCTCTATTCTTACCTTCTCTGGGGTGTCAGTGAGGATACAGCTTGACAATTTATTTCGTTATTGGGTTCCTTTTCTGGCTGCAGCCTTGAGATAACATGTGACAACCAACCCCCCAAAAAATTTGACGACCAACCCCAACTTGAATTTCTTGCTAGCATCAAGGCCAACAACCATCTGACAACTAATTAGCCTGCTAACCACAATCTAAACTATAGTTTACCCTTCACACTTTGTATGGGTAACAAGTGTTTTGTTATAAACCCATTGTGTAAAAGCCTAGAAGAAAAATAATGAGGAGCTAAATATTTTCAATTTGACATGAAAAACACTAACAGTCCTCTCACCTCAAATGCAGCAGTCTAACTCCAAGGAAGACTATGTAGGTGACCTCTGATCCCAATTCTGGATATTTACATATCAAAATTTCACAGACAGCGCCTTCTGGTTCCGAGATATAACGATTGTGACAACCAACCCGCGTGACAAATTACCCCGTTCTCCCCTAAAACAATGCTGCATAGAGCTGTTAAGCGGAAGTGGCGGAATTACGGGGCATGGGACCTATCGGCTGAAAAAAAATGAATGGGAGTCTATGGAAAGTAATCTACTATTTTCTGGTCCCAGTCATTAAATGCCTTGGATTACATATATGTTTTGTATGGGTCTAAATGATAATTTTTCATGTGAAGAGTTTGACGGTATGTTGTATGATTATTCGTCTAACGGCTTTTGAAAAAATTTTACGAGAACAACTACAAGTCTTGTCGCCTCTGTGACGTCACCTCAACACATTCCCTCCACTTCTCGACTGACAGTGCTAATGCTAATGGCTGGCGTGGACAACGCCAACAATCTCCCCACTCGAGAAATTGAAACTCCACATGTCCACTTGTGTAGTGATTTTCGCCACGCTGAAGACTTTTGTCTTGTCATTGAAAGAAGGCGGTAAAGTGCATTAAAGACACAGCCATGTTTCTGAGCTAAGCAGGTGCCAGTGGTGGTGACGTATATCATAAGTGTCAAGAGCAGCGAAGAGCTGTAGTCCACAAAAGCGCTCTGCATAAAACCTGACCGTATCCAGCTTCTACTCGCTAAATTGTTCCATTCTTTGCACGAAAAAATACCATCTAAATCCATACAAAACATATGTGTAATCGAAGGCATTTCATGACTGGGACCAGAAAATAATACATTTCTTTCCATTGACTACCGTTGTAATTTTTCGAGCCGATAGGTCCCATGTCCCGGAAGTAAGCAACTTCCGCTTAACAGCTCTATTAGGAGAACACACACACACACACACACACACACACACACACACACGCACGCACGCACACACGCACAGCTGCCCTTCCTGCCTTTGTGATAGAAAGCACCTTAATCTGAGCAGGTGAAGCCTTGGTGTGTCAGCGCACTTTAAGCCCTCTGCCATTTCACTTTGTTTAAGCCGGAGAGTGCTGTGCTCCTCCTCTCAGCTTTACCACCCATCATCCCAGGCTCTTAAATCCCTCCCTGCTCTGCTCAAGAAAACCCAAGAATAATCCACCCGCAAAAAAAACCCCAATGAATGCTTACTGTGACCCATTTATCACCTTGGACGCAACATTTTTTTTTCTTCAGATACTCCATGAGCTCTAAATGGTTATGCGGATAGGTGTGTGGACAAATATAACCGAGAAGGCTAAATAGACTGTAAAAAAATAAAATAAATAGATGTATTTTGTGTGCGTGTGGGTTTCATCTCCTGAGGGCCAACCAGCTTCCAAGTGATATCCTATACAACAATAGTGCTGTGTGTGTGGTGTCAGTGGCTTTAGTCAGCAAGAGCAAGCTGAGAGGAGAGGACACATTTCTATAAGCTGCCGCTGTCTGTTGTGGCATGGTATCACATACTGTTGGCCTCGTTTCCACTGAGGAACCGCACGCTTTGGTTCGGCACGGTAAGCCTAGGTCTAGCTATCTACACACAGCGGTTCATCTCTGGCACCGAAATGATTCAGTCGATCAATCAACGGACTGCAGTGTGTAGCTCCACCCTTTAGGGACAGCTTGGTACCCCCATGAAAGGGTGCTAAAAATAGGTACTGGACGGCTCGCTTTATTTTGGTACCCTTAACCACCTTTGACAGTGGAAACAGCAATGTATTCCTTACACGCACTTAATGCAACACTTAAATATAAAGTAACACCGCAGACAGATCATGTGACGTTCAAAAGACACACAACAAAAGACCTCATGTCGCCTGTCGCTAACATGTATCTTGTAACACATCTCAAGAACACACTTGTCATATCATGGTCTGTCATATCCTCCCTCCATTCTGATTGGTCCATTTCATGTCTCCTTCACTTGCAGCCAAAGAAGCTGGGATTCTCTAACCTGACCCACCTGAGGAGGAGACGGTCTGATGAATCCACAGACTACGTGTGTCCGGTCCAGTTGTCCTCCTCTTCTCCTCAGTGTGGACAGCCTTCCTCTAACGGTGTAGGGCGGCAGCAGCAGCAGCAGCAGTCTCAGGCCCCGGGGCAGCAGTCTCAGGCCCCGGGGCAGCAGACCCAGGCCCCACAGCGGCCCCACTCTGCCTTCAGAGGCCTGAGCCCCATCCTGGACCGAGAGCCGGGCAGCGCCAGGGACCAGGTGGGGACTCCGTGATGATGACGGCAACAGCACAGCAGCTGACCCATCTCCATGACAACAGCAACATGGCGACAGCTGTCTTGCCACACGCTTTTTTTTTACCCATCAGCCACTGTCACTACTGCTATCCTGCTTCCTTTGCTTGCGGCCTCATATAATCCCGTTCAGCCCCCATACCCTCCCTGCACCCCCCCTTCCCTCCTGCTCCTCAACAGCCCCCCCCCCACTCTGTGCCTTACGGGTGAAGAGATTCAGATGCTGAATCCAAACACGTATTTTTTTGGTTCCATTTTCCAGTCAGATGCCTAACTAACTAACCCGACCTCAACCCTGACAAAAACCTGTGCCATGATCTATCTCATGTTAAGAGAACTCTGCATCTCTCTGGACTCCACTTCCTATAGATCCATACAGTATATATGTATATATACTGTATATGGACATCTCTCTTGTTGTACAGTATTATAAAGCCATTATTCTAACAATTTGTGAATCACAATTAGATGATTTTTTATACGTGAGTCAGTCATCACATCATTTTTACAGAGTTGGTTTTCCAGTTGAATACGGTTCTTCTGTCATATGTTTTGAGATGAACTTGTGCAATATTTGCATACAATGACAGAGGGATTTTTATTTAAATATTTATGTCATTGCAGAGGATATGATAAAAAAGATGGCATGTTTAGTTTGAACCTGAGGTGGTGATGATTTTGTACTGTTATTTTCATATTTGATGTAATAGTATTTTTATAGTGAAGAAAATCCTGCTCCACTAAAGTGAGGGGAACCATGTGGTCATGTAAATGTCAAAAAGAATTTATCAAATCATTTAATAAACAAAATCATACATGTGTAAAGCTGATTCCATTCCTTCCACACAAAAGCCAGATATGTAAGAGTAGAATTAGCATTGAATTATTTTTGTATCCATTTTTGTTTTGAGGTACAACACATGTCTGTTCTTCAGAAAGCGTTCACTATATTCTGTATTTCTCTTCTTCAAAGCTATAGTGTGTAACTTTTCCATATAAATGAATATTGGTTACATTCAAGCCATCGCCAAATGAGTCTACAAAAAGTAGATTAAGCCTATCAGTTCCACAAATCTCTCTCTGTATATTTCTCAGTATGGCAGCGTTTATAAACTGTTGTCGACAGCCGACACTGGTGCAGGTGCTCAGAAAAAATCCCGAGAAGTGCCCACGAAGTGAAGGTATAAAATCCATGCGCGATCACCGAAGGCTTACCTCGTGTAGATGCGCCGACAGTGTTGTAATAACTCAGGATTCTACATAAAGAAGTTACGCATTATAGCTTTAAAGCAATATCAATCCCAAAGACACAGAGAAAAACGTGTGTGCAGAATGATTTTGAAGCTCTGAGACAACTGTAATGTGCGATGTAAAGTAATAAACTACGCTCTATGGATGGCATGTCTGCATCAACCACTAACCCGCTTCCATCATCATCCTCCTCCTCACCATCAAGCAGGCTGTCAATCTCAGACAAGATGGCTGCCGACCATTACCACACGGTAACTGTGTTAAAGGTGACAAAGGAAGTGCATGTTTGAGAATGACTCAATGTCAATGTACAGTTCCCTTCTGTCTACTTAAAGGATGCAAATGACAGGAATTGCTATATAGCCTAACTAAAGCCTTACAACTCACTGAAAGTCTGTAATCGTGACTTATAATGGCTTCATTATTATTATTGTGTGTGTGTGTGTGTGTGTGTGTGTGTGTGTGTGTTGCAGATGGCGATCACAGAGGATACCATGTTGCAAATAGAAGCTCTGTCTGAAAGCATCAACAACCTCACAGTAAGCACCAACACACACAAGCTGCTGCTAATGGCGCGTGCAGCAGAGTAACTGCTCCTCATCGGCTTTAACAGAAGTTTGAGTCAGTCAGATGGAAAGCTCTGTGGAGTTTCTCTCAGGGAGCAAAACAACATTAAGACAGAAAGTAGAGAGAAATCTTCTCACTATAACTTTATTACTTGCTGTTATCAGAGCCATCAGGGTCAGTCTATTGTATGTTCTCTTGCTGTAGTGGAGCGGCTAAGTGCTACTTAAAATTTTTGATACAAGCGTGGCAATTGGCATGAGCAGTCTCCATGGGTCACAGACAAAAATGATGAACAAAAAAAAAATTAAAAACCCAATACATTTCTATGAGACATTTTCCAATTCATAATTTAAATGTCTCGGACAATTTTCTTGTCCAGTGACCCATGGAGACTGCTCATGTCAATTCACACGCTTGTATCATCAACTGAAAGATTCTGACGAAAATATAAGCACTTAGCCGCTCCACAATGAAGTCACAAAAATAGTTGATCCATGGGGTTTTGAAAAACAACCAAATACAAAATGAATATTACCCTTGTTTTATTACTTAACTAATTAAGAGGGAAATATTTGGTCTGAGAATCTCTAATAATTAAATCCTTTTTACTATTGAGTTACAACATTTTTTTAAGAGTAAAGGTAATTGTAATTGTAGCATAGCTTTATTATTTCAGGAACATTTACAATGTCTCTGCAGCAGTGGCGTTTCCAGGAAATTTTGACTGGGGTGGCCAAGGTGGGCCACAGAGCTAGAGTGGGGTGGTCATCGCACACCTGAATGAATAGCATGTGATATGCTGTACAACCGATTCAAAGATGATTTATAATCCCAAATTCCCAAATCATGTTAGTATCCATTGTAATGTTGGTCAGAAAACTAAACCCCTGAAGGGGGGTCTGGGGGCATCCCCCCAAAAGATTTGTTTGTGTTTTTAACATGTAGTCGAAGCATTCTGGTGCATTCTGGCGAAGAGAATAAAGGAAAAAGTCAACATTTATTTCAGTTCAGATGAATAGTAAAGTTAGCAAGACAACATAACTTGCTATCAGCCAAATGCCTAACAACTGGACAGAGGGACGGATGACTACTAGCTTTTGACCAAATATCTTGCTAAAAAACAAACCTTTATTTACGAAATGCTGCCCTTACTAAGACCATGTTACACTTGCTAACTACAAACTTCAAAAATCTGCTGGGGCACATGCCCATACACGTGTATGGGTGGCACGCGTGTCACAAGCACACTTATGCTGTTTTCAAGACCTTTGCTGACCAGAGACCAGTTCTAGTGGCCACAGTCCTACCATTAATTTAGTACTTGAAAATTGCAAACTCATCTCATATCAGTGGATTGGAGTGTTTTTGTGATGAACGTGGCAACTACCTATCAAAAAAAAGTTAAGAAAGAAAAGAATAAATACATATCATCTCTGAACATATCAGGAAAATAAATATTCCAAAAAAACAAAAACAAAAAAAAAACATCCGAACTGGGAGGGCCACTGGGGTGGCCAGTAAGATTTCAGGGGGGGCCATGGCTCTGCAGGGAAGCTGCGTGTGCTCCAACTTGGGATAAATAAGTATAGCTTTCATTTTCCGTTAAAGGTTGAGACAGTGATTCTGGGGAACACTTTTTGTCTAAATAATTTTTTGTCAAAATCAGTGAATATCTCCTCACGATCGGCTATCCCTCCTTACTGAATCCAGTGTTAATACACAGTCTAGGCTGTTTAAACTGGCATGTTGCTATATGTGTGGGCCTCTTTGTTTACATACCCTTTGATTTACATAGCAGTTTACACAAGATTTTTTTCCCAGCGTGCGCACAGTATGGAAAGGTAGCGGATCGTAAGGAAATATTCAATGATTTTACAGCAAGCATTCTTCAGAATCGCTGGCTCCACCCTCAACCCTCAATTTTCCATAAACCCTTGCTATAAACCTAATGTGGAATCTTAAGTCAAGTTTGCGCTCATACATAAAAATGACTCGCGTTTATTCTGTTTTGTAACATAGAGCAATTGTGACACAAAATAAGAGCCTCTGGTGGCCTTATTTGTTTGCAAAATATCCTCTTATACTGGAACTGAATGTGTTGACTGATCCTTGCTCAGTGACAAAAGCCAAACACTCTAACCCATTACTACTCCCATGATGCTTTGCTTCCAGTACCTGTTGGGCCGAGACGAGCTGCGGAAGGAGCTGCGGCGGTCGCAGACGGCGCTAGTTTGAAGGACAATGAGGCGACGCTGTTGGCTTAACTAATGCTGTCAATCAACCACAGTGACCTGTAGCAAGCAACCTGACACCTCAAAGCCCGCCCTAACACTGCAATGAGGAGCTCTGACAACTTCTTCTACTAGTCGCTGATACCTCATGTAACTCAGAAACAGAAACAGTGGGCTTGTGGAAAACAGTCATCAAGGCTCTTTAACAGATGTTTTTTTGTACGATAATGAAATTAAAGCTATAGTGCGTAACTTTTTCATATAAATGAATGTCGGTTAAGTTCATGGCCATCGGTAAACGAGTTGACACAAAGTTGATTAAGCCTATCAGCTCCACAAAACTCTCTCTGGATTTCTCAGTATGGGAAGCGTTTACAAACTGAAATGCCCAAGAAATGCTTCACTTGTTGATTCTACTGAAAAAAACCTGGACGTACAGAAAAATCCATGCGTGATCACTGAAGGCTTAGGCTACCTCATGTGGTTGCGCCAACAGTGTTGTAATTACTCACCACAATTTCCGCACTATGGCTTTAACTGTTACTTACTCACTACTTCGGGCATTTTTTTGTACTGCTTTCCCTATGCAATGTAACCTATAATGAGAATACTGACCACTGTGTACTGTATATACTGTGCTGGTATACAACTATTCCTTGTTTATAGCATAACATATGCAGAGTATCATTTCTTTTTTATGGAATCTGTGATGAAATGGTGCAAGACTTTAAGCGTTTACTGTGTGTAACAAATGGAAGTTCAGCTAAAAATGTAGCCACAAGAAGAGACAGGTTGAAAATGGATGAATCAGTGGCAAAGAAACACACACACACACACACACACACACACACACACACACACACACACACACACACACACACACACACACACACATACACACACACAAAGTGGAAATTATATTGAAGTTCCTCAATGTTATCTTTATGAAATTCAGAGACATTACCAGCATATGGTGCAACAAACTGGTTATTTTCTCAGAGCTGTTGGCTCTTATCCCAGCAGACAATATGGAACATGAATGATTTCAGTACGAATGAGTGGAAATTAATGATGGTATTTATTATACAATAAGAGATACACTGGTCTATTGGTGAGTGTCTTCATAACATGCCGAACATACACATCTGCACAGTTGATATTATAGGCCAACATTAGCTTATTGTAGAAACACTGGTATTGCTGAATATGTTTCAGTTGATAAATAGGAAGAAAGTTGATTTGAGATCATTTAGAAACTGTTACCATTACATAGTTTGTCCACCAGAAAGTGTATCTCAAACTTGGACATGTCCAGCTTAGTATATCTTGGTCAAAATTGTAATTGAATCATTGTCTCCAGTTGTACTGAATGGTATTTTTGTATTAAAGTGGATCTAATTAATGTGTGTAAGGGGAAAGCGAGTAATCACCACAATCTACAGTTACCCTTAGGGCTTTTTAGCATCTTTTATTTCACTTTTTATTTTTTCACAACCAGGCAGCTGTTTTCAGTGGGAAAGCACACTGTAACCAGCACAAATGACTGTTTATGTGACCTTATTGTACAGCATATGCTCTGTTTTTGTGAGTGTAACTGACATAGTCAACTAAGGGCATGAATTGAACATTCAAAACATATTTTTCTGATGTATAGATGTGAATGTGTAAAAAGCAACTGAATGGGCACGGAAGGGCAGTGGATTATTACGCTTGGTTGTAAAAAATAAAAACTCTTTGACAGACCGGGTCCTCTGTGTGGAAACAAGGTAATGGATTAAGAAAGTTACCTCAGGCTAATGTTATGACGTACATTTCAGGTGCGTTAACTCACTGGTATAGTAAACCAACTCCCCCGACATCCAAACTAAAAGCTCCCAACCTATGCAAGTTCTCCTTTGCGCTTGTTATCGGAAAAAAGACAGTTTTTTGTTTACCCATCAAACCCTTCAGGCTTAGCCCATGTCCCTGAGCTGCTTTCACCAGTTAACTGGTATGATCAGTCTTTTGTTGACCTACCTAAAGTTTTAACAAGTTGCAAACACCACACCCGTGATAATACTCAGTCAGTAGTAACTCCCCCTTCCAAACCTGAGAGAAGAAACCCTATTTATTCTACTAAAGGTTCTGTATCTGTCAAGAGAGTGAAGGCTTCCATACAACACCATACGGTCACACATACGCACACTGTTTATCTCAGCAGGGCAGGGGACAGGAGTGGAGGGCAGCTAGTGGACTTGGGTCTCCAGAAACCTCCAGACCCATCCTGGTGAGTGATCATTTGGCTTTTTCTTTAAAGACATCATCCCATGTTGTTACTGTTGTATTCAGTATTTGGGGTGACATACTATTGGTAGATTGTTTTATATTCAACCGGAAAAAACTATAGAAGAATGCAAGATTGGACATTATCAATAGTTCAAAATGGTGGGACTTTGTGGTGGTTTGCTGTTGTAACTAAAAGAGTAGACCTATCAAAATACTAGACTCAACTTTTACCCACCAATGAACTTTTCAGTTTCAGATAACAGCTTTATTTCAAATAGTACATATTGTATCGTTTCAGTGTATCAGGGAAACCACCCTCTGAACTCCGGCCCTGCGTTTTGGGTCCACTATGGGCCAGGTTGTCGGCAAAGTCCCTTCCAACCCCTTCCAGAACAACACATTCTTGGACCCTCAACCCAGCATCTTCTCCACCCTCAAGAAGCAATCGGTCACCAGACCCAACAATTTTATATCTCAATTCAACCAGTGCATCTCTGCAGCCTCATCCAGAACTCAAGAGTACCTCCTCTTCAAAGACCCGGAGAACAAATTCCGACCTAGCCCCGATGTGCTCACACAGGTACGTCGTTCCGTAACCCACCACACATATCCTAAAGTCAGCAAACCTATAGAACTAGACAGAATAGCTTTTGGGGTTAAAGGTCACATATCATGCTAATTTTCAGGTTCAAAATTGTAAATCTGGTTTATACTAGAAACTGTTGTTCATGGTGTAGTGTACAAACAAACCCTTTATATTTCTCATTATGATGTCATAAGGGGAGATAAATCAGACTGGGGTTTTTTGAACACAGGTTTTCAGAAAGGTGGAGGAAAAGATAGAGGATGTTTTTTCTCATACTTTGGGAGTCTGTAGACACACCACAGACCCATATAAATGTTGAAAACCCATGAAAATGTGTATGTTGCACACTAGGTGACCTTTAAAGCTATAGTGCGTAACCTACTGTTGCCACAATGAGGAATCCTAAGTTATAACAACAACACTGTCTTTGCATATCTACATGAGGTAAGCCTTTGGTCATCACGCATTGACTTTATACCTTATGCTATAAGTCCAGTTTTTTTTCTAAGCAGTAGAATCAACAACTGAAACATTTCATGGGCCCATCTTGGGATTTTTATGAGCTCCTGTGGCGGATGCGACAGCGACACTACTTTGTGAACGCTGCAATACTGAAAAATACAGAGAAAGAGTTTTGTGGAGATGATAGGCTAAAATCAACTTTTTATCAAATCATTTGGCGATGGCTTGATTGTAACCGCCATTCCTTCAAATGAAATAAACAACACACTATAAGTTTAAAAACTTCCTTTCTTCCAACAGATCTTCCTGATGACCTACATCTCGGAGAGCGTCAGCCTCAACATGACGGACACCTTCAACTGTACGACCATGACCCCGGAGCAGAGGGTCCTCCTGGGGGCAGACTGGGTGTGGGCCCTGCTGGAGAAGCCCACCAAGAACCCTCGTATCCAGATCTCTGTGCAGGTCCTCAACCTTCCCCATAGGGAGGACGGTGAGGGGAGCACCCTCAGCCAGGAGCCCTACAGCGAGTCTCTCCAGATGGCCCACAGGGAGGCCAGCAACAAGACCATGTGTGAGAGGATGGTGGACTTCTGCACCTCTATCGGCAAGGACTGCTACGCCCTCTTCCTGTTCCTGGGCAAGAAGAACGACAAGGAGAACATCTACGGCGTCCTCAGCAACAACTTTGACGAGGCCATCGGAAAGTGCAACATCGACAGGGCCTTCATAGAGAACTTCTTCAGAGGTTCCAGGTATCTCCATACGCCTACAGGAATGATGCAGTCCATTGTCTCCAAGAAAGATGGAGACCCTCTCACTCTGATGATTAAGTTCAGCTGACCCAAAGGGACTCTTATGGTTAACAACATGAGACACTGAGACAGTAATACACTTCTGGGACTGAGAGGTGGGGAAGCTATTGATTCATCTCCTGACAAATAGCCTCCAGTTCTACTGTGATGTTGACTTTGATTAAGTAGATGCCTGTTGAGAGAAAATTCTGGTCATTGTTTTAACACAACCCAGTAATCTTGTCAAGTTTTCTGCTGTTCACTTTTGGAACAGCCTGATCTGATGATGTCATGTCATTCAAAAACAAGATCAAGCATACTGCTTTTGAATGCACCATTAAAGAGCCTAATGGCTTTTATAAATGTAACATTGTGCTTATGTTTGAGTGGGTAAGGCTATAGGCAGGTCCCACTGCAGTGTGTGTTACAGTAAAAATAGATATTTTAATTGGATTTAATTGCTGAAAAGTAAATTATGTCAAAACAAGGAAACATTTACCCAAATTTGAAGAGTATGAGAATCATCCTTTAAGTGGGCCTACACATTTCTCTATGTTTGTCTTGGTGAGATAATTCAGGTTAACATGATTCTCAAAGTGGACAGTTTGACCTGTCAAACAAAGTTGTAACTAATGACATCTATAATGGCTGAATTCCCTGTATGCTTTTTGGACTGCAGCGTTTTTTACTTATTTACTGTATGTACTACTTAGGAGGGGTATATTCAATATGTGTCTACCATGTGTTGTATTTGTGTCATGTCAAAATGTCTTCATCAAAAAGGAGTTTTTTATGTGCAGCAGCCTAAAAATATGTAGATGTTAAGGTCTGTTGGTCTTGATTTTTACACACAGAAGCAGCAAATGCATCAAATAATAAAGATATTAATAACATGGAGTGTTAAATATGCTCTTTTGTCTTCTCTGTTTTCTTGTCAGCTACAAAGTTGTGTCAATGCTGTTACCATAATACCTGAGCATACAGCCGGTACAAAAAACATGACATATGAACATTAGATATGTAACACATGTTTATAGAAATCTGAGAATATTGTATATCACTTTTATTGTTGTCAATAATACTGTATGTGTAATATGAATATAAACCTGCATTTTCTTCGTTTTTTATAGAAAGGATTGAAAGTGAGAATATTTTTTTCTAATCATATGCAACGTCACAGCTCTTTCCAAAAAGCGCTTGAAAGAGCTGTAAAACATGTTACTAACCCTAAGAATAAGCAGGTTAACCAGAACAGACCAGTGGATCAGGCTAAATAGGAAATGAGGCAAAACAGAAGCTGCCTATAGGATGCTAAGTCACGTGAACAAACTAATTGAGTAGAAAACTATAGAGAAATACCACAGTGGACACCATAACTGAGGCAGAACACCGGTCAGCATCAGACAGAAAAACCATAGTTTTTATCCCTGCTAGAGGTGTGGCTCAAAGAATGCCAATGTTGGTCACTTTTATCAGACTACCATTTTGGACTAAACTGTTATATCTAAACAACTATATGGATGAATTACCATGAATAAATTGCAGATCTATCGCCTACTGCCTAAGAAATAGAATTTGACAGCTAAAAAAAAAGCGTCTTAAGTTATGATAAAAAGATTTAAATAATAATGTATTGTAGTAACATGAAAACCTCAAACCCCACAGAACAAACTGAGTATACTGCAGAGGGCTGGCACTTTGCAAAATTCAAAACCTTTTTTCAAATTGACGGCAAGAAAAATATTGAAACTCTATTGACCTGTTCAAATTCCAAATCCAAGTCTGCAAGTAGGACAGCGAGGCCTGACCTAATAAACAAAGTGAAAGAGCAAACAAAGCCAGGCTAATCAGACAAGCACCACTCCAAAGCATCCAGGATCAGTTTATGGGATATATTATGGTTATACACACCATTGCTAGCGAAATGACCAACACTGTTAAGGCCATTGGTAACACTTTACAATAGGGGTACATTAATTAACTGTTAATTAATGCTTAGTTAATGCTAACGGTTTATGCTTAATGGTTAGTTCATACCTATTAACTAACTGTTAATGCTTAGTTATTAATGGTTAGTTAATGTTTGGTTAGGCATTAACTAGGCTTAGTTAACTAATGCTTAGTTAAGCATCAACTAATAATGGCTAGTTAAGGCTTAGTAAGCATTTCCTAAGCATGTATTAATGGTTAGTTAATGATGATTTAATGTTTAGTATGCATTTACTAAGCATAAACTAACAGTTAATTAGTGTACCCTTATTGTAAAGTGTCACCAGGCCGTTTCTGCTTTTATGACCCAGCGGATACATAACCTGATCCGACTGGCCTGCTCAGAACACACATAGTATAACTGTGTGACATCGCAGGAGGAAAGGTAATAATGCCTGTACTGAATTTAGGAATTTTGGTTTAAGCATATTCATTGTAAACTTTTGTCAAAGTGACAGCCCTAATACAGCACGGTGTTAATATAAAACATCTGGACTTGAACTTGTTAATGACAAAAGCTTCCTCAATTAAAAAAAGACCTTGCAGTGAACTGTCAAAAAGGGAGATTTAGAAAAGATGGGATTTATTTCAAGAGAACACTGTATACATAATACAAAGGCACGTTTCCACGACAGTCATCATATTATTAGTTTCTCGTATTAATAACCATAGCTTTAAAAAAATAAAAAGTACAAAACAGACATTAGTAAAAACTAAAGAGTGGCATTTTGATTTTTAAAAAGGAGGACTTTCTGCAGCATCCACTTGAGAGACAGCTGTGAGCATTTTCCTATGAGCATGGGGAACATTCAGTTCTCTTCACTCTGTACACGACAGGAGAGAGAGAAAAAAAAGCACAATAATTAAAGCCTCATTATAGTTCATCCTTCATGTTCATTTCTTCTTGGTGGCTTTTGCGTTGACATGTGCATAGTGGAGTGTGGTCGTCCTCTTGCAGCACCAGTTCCATGTCTGCGTGGCGTACTGGCCGCTCTGTCTGGCGCTCTGCGTACGTCTGCAGCACTCTGTAGTAGTAACAGTACAGTCTGCTGGGCTCCAGGAGCTCTCTGGCTGCTAGCTGACCCACTCGGGACATCTTCTGTGCCTCGGCGTCGTTCTCTTTGGCCCACTGGATCTTCTCCAAGATGTCTGTCAGGTTCCTCTTCAATGGCAGGTAGTGGACGCCCGCTGTGAGCTGGCTGTAGAAGAACTCATAGTACGGAGAGTCCTGCTTGAGAACCAGGCTGTTCCCCAGCATCAGGTAAGGGAAGCGATACGCCGCCACTGTGCCATCCACGTTCACTTGGTACTTGAACTAGAAAGAAAAAAAAGAGTGGATATAGTGAGAGGATTTTCTAAATCCAGTTATCATTAAAATGTGGAATTGTGTTTGTCGAGGTGAGACAGACCTGATATATCAAATAAACAAATATATATGGAAAAGCCCCTGCCTCAGTGAAAAAAGTTACAAATTAAAAAAAAGGTGGAGTCAGTGATTCTGGAGAACACTTTGTTGTCAAAATCACTGAAGTCAAAATCAGTGAATATCTTTTCACAAGCTGTCATTACTGTGTGTGCACTGAAAATAAATCCAGTGTTAATACACAAGCTAGGCTCTGTAAACGGGTAGGTAAACAAAGGGGGCCAACCTTTGCTAGCGACAAGCCTGTTTACAGAGCCCAGGCTGTGTATTTTTTATTTTTTTCAGTGCAACAAGCGTTCTCCAGAATCGCTGACTCTACCTTTAATATGTAACTTTTCAGGCTTCTTCCATCTTTTTCATTTAAGTTAATGTACGTCCTACCTTGACTAAACAACACAATCTAAATGACAAGATACAAGTGAATTATAATAAAGAGGCAAGGCAAGTTTATTTCTATAGCACAATTCAGACACAAGGCCATTCAAAGTGCTTTACACGGGTGAGATTAAAATACATAAAACACATTAGAAAAGTGAATGAATAGAAATAAAACATTTAAAAGCTAATGAAAAGAAATAGAACATTTAAATACAATAAAATTGGAAACAGAAAAGTCTTCCGCCTTGATTTAAAAGAGCTGTCAGAGGTGGATTTCTTCATTTTGCCTCACCTTGAAGAAGTCAAAGAGGCCAACCAGTGGTGTTTTCCCCACGTGTTCCTCCCTGTCTCTGAAGAAGAACCATCCTGTGATACCGGCGTCCAGCAGACCAGGGTTCTCCTTGGAGACGGAGGCCAGGTGGAGACGCTCCTCGCGACTGTCCCGGCCGCGGAAAAAGGCCTTCTCCGTTTTGTTCACCCACGGAGGCCCTGGAAGCAAAGTGCTCAAGATTAAAAGCTCAAAAAACAAAGGAAAATGTGAAGAAACGGAGTAAGAATTAGCATGTAACTCAAACTTCCATTCTAGGTCAATCAACAAAATAACTTTTTTTTTATATATGCTTTAGTAGACAGTTGTAGAGACAATATATTGAAGGTGAAGTTTTGGTAGAAGGAGGTACGTCACTTTTAAAACCACTTCTATATCACAACACTTTGACTGACTGAAATGAGAAGCAAACTGCAGATGACTAAACGCCTCTAATATGAAAACATGATGTCACCATTCTCCACATAGCATTCCATCTATTGTTCACTGTAAAACGAAGAGGGCCCAGTGTTGAACCCTGAGGCTCCCCCTGGTGGAGACTCTACATGTATGATGGAAGAGGCTCCATATGCGAGTGATGCAGATTACAGCCTGCTTCTTTGCTCATACGGTTAAGCACTGCAATACATTATTTCTCAAAACTAATTTGGATGCTTTTGGACTGTGGATACAACTGAATCCTGTGATCTTTATTTTATGGGAACTAGTCACATGACTAGAGCCAAACGTACAGTTCAACACGTGTACTGTGTGTGTGTGTGTGTGTGTGTGTGTGTGTGTGTGTGTGTGTGTGTGTGTGTGTGTGTGTGTGTGTGTGTGTGTGTGTGTGTGTGTGACCTGTGTTTCCCTGGATGGACAGCAGGTCGTTGGTGACCCCTCTCATGGTCTCCAGGGTGGAGTGTGTGACCTCGTACGTGGGCAGGACAATGTCCTGCGTGTCTGTGGAGCCACACCACGACAAGACGGGAACAGGGTCCGTCTTCCTCGACTCTAACGGCCAGTCACCCACATTGATGAAAAACTCCACGTCAGGCACCCTCACCTTCAACAGCAAAGTAAAGCATCAGCAATCACACTAAGCCACGAGCTGCCTCTTGGGTTTAATTTGAACATATTACATCAAGTAGTATATGTGCCAAAAAAAACATTGGTATGATCCTTAAAAGTTGCTCCGAGGAACTTTCAGTTTGTGTTCATTCTTGCACCCCCTTTGGACAAAAGCGGTAGTGTTTTTACTACACCAGCTGGGTGAGCGTACCCATGACAAAGGCATTAAGAAAAACTATGTAAAAATAAGCATTATTTGATCATCAGAGGGAAAATTAGACTGTTTCAGAAAGTTCCTTGGTAGAACCTTTTCAAACCACACACACACACACACACACACACACACACACACACACACACACACACACACACACACACACACACACACACACACACACACACACACACACACACACACACACACACACACACACACACACACACACACACCTTTCTGGTTAGAGAGAGCAGCATTTCATCTGAGAACATCTTGAAGCTGGTGTATTTGCCCAGACAGCGGCGGTACACCTGGTTGTCGATGACGGCGTAGTGGATGAGGCCTCCTCTGTTGGAGAACCTGTGAGGCACCTCCTGTCTGAGCCTCTGGAGGTCCACCGAGGGGAAAGGTTCCAAGTCTGCCTGGATCTGAGGCTCCTCACTGGGGCACCGCAGCAGGCTCTGCCACGCGGCGGCATGGGGCTCCGGACAGTGGCAGTACTCATGATAGATTGGACCTGGACATTGAAAAGGTTAATACTTCTTAATGGAGGAAGTAAGGCTATAGGTCAACGCAAGGTGGGCATTTGTTCCCTCTATCCTACATCATATTGGGGACCTGTCTTGTCTTTTAAACAGTTTATAGTAGTTTCTTATCCCTCAATCAAGTTGCTTGTTTTCTTTCTTAATTTATTTGTCTTGTAAAGCGACTAAAAGTTGCCGGAAAAAGCGCTATATAAATCTCATGTATTATTCTTATTATATTTCACTGCTGCCCTGTGCACAACACACACACACATTTAAAGTTGACCACAAAAAATATGTATCTACATGTGAAACAGTGCTGATGAGTGACTTTTTTTTTGATGTAATATGAGGACGGACCTCATATTACATCATCTCTCTGCATGCTTCAAAGCATCTTGGGTAGCCTTGCCTAATAGCTAACTGTTTAGGTCATTGTGGTTATGCAGTGGTGATTCAGCAGCGTGGGCGTTCCTTTGCATCACAGCCCTTTATAGTGTGGTTCACTGTCTTGTCGCCTTGGAAGCCAGATCTTTCCAAAAGGTTTTTCTTCCTTTATTTTGCTGTTTTTAAAGAGCTTTAAGGAGGCTGTTATCCTAGTGCATATCCAAATCCAATGTGTGTTGCATGCTGTTTTAGATTTTTTTTAAATAAATATAATAAACCCTTAGGAGGGGTTTTAGATCAATTAAAACTTGATATTTTTCTCCAATTTTGGGGGATTTATCTTTTCTTATTTCCACTTTACGTATTTCTGTTTGATATTAATTAGATTCTTTACTCGGGTCTCACTTGCAAACCTCGATCTCAGTGTAATTTCTTGATTAAATAAAGTATACATACAGTATATGCCTGGACACAAACCTTGTATAGTGTATGGGGACTGGGCCACAGCAGCCTCTTGGTACAGGACGTCCACCTTCAGGCCGTTGGTCACAGAGCCATAGAGCCTGTACCTCACCACCAGGGATCCATCCCCTCTGTCCAGGGGAGGGGGCACGTGGATACGGATGTGCTCCTGCCTGTCCAGTGGACTGATCGTCACCTTAAATGTGTCTTTACCTAAAACAGCACACAGTGAAGGACATGCCAGTGATGTCTTACAGTAGTATATGACTAGATGTCTCCTTTCTGGCTGAATGGATGGAACAGGTACTTGCCCACCCCTGATATAAAAACAAAGCATGCAAATAAATAACTTTACAGATTTAAAAAGGGGGTTATGTTACTATGTGAATTTAAAGCAACACTAAACAGTCATGCATTGAGCCTTGGTTTAAATGAGGTGACAGTATCAGCAGACCTCAGGTGTCGGGGGAGCTTTTTCCACAGGTGGGGAGCATGGAAATAATTACACAAAACGAATAAAACACTGTAGCTATATAGCTCGCTCAGCCTCTTAATTATTAACACATGCATTCGCTATATAGCTAAGTAAATGATGCTCAAGGAATGGAGCTAGCTAGTGGGCACCAGCTATGCTTTGCTTTGTTTAATACAATGCGTCAATGACAGCTTTAGTGCACAGTGTGTTGGTGGTGAGATTACCTGGAGATACGGTCAGGTTTTCCCCCTTTGCATTGGCCGTCTGAATAAAGAAGTAGCGGACTGGTAGAACCATGTCGGGGTTCAGCCCTGGACCCCAGATAAGACATCTCTCTGGGCTGATACCTTCACAGTCACAACCCGGGAGGTTCACGCTGATAACTACCGCTAAAACTGTCAACTTACACAATAAACCATTCCGAAAAGATTTCAATAAATCTACGCTACGACCACAGCCCATTATTCTCCGAATGCTAATTGCAAGACGTCTAAACCTATTGAAATAATGAGTGTAAAGTTTGGATGAAACTCCTATGCCGACATGTTGCCGAAGAGAAACACGCCCATTAGCCGCTGATGCCTTCATGGGATGTCGGAAATGTTGGTTGCTGTTTTTTCCGCCTCACAGAGGACCTAATTCAGCAGTAGCCTCATGACAACCAACTCCCACTTTTCATTTGTTCTAGAGAACTTTCAGATATACCCGATACCACAAACAAATAATGAACATTAACCTTTAATAGCACCAGGCCTAGCCTGCTTCAGCACTTTAGAAAAAGAAAAAAAAGCTGAGTTTTCCTTTGACGTTATTGGACATTGCCTAATTTAGCAAGGATAAGTTTATTAGTATTAACAATATTATTTAGTTACTGTATTAGGCTATACTAAATAGTAGCCTATTGATTACTGTATAGTCTACACCTATACTTTTGAGATGTTGGGCTATTATTGTAGTCTATTGCTGTTTCTTTATTGTGTCAGGACATTTTTGCTTAAATAAACATCTACATAGGCCTACATTGTGGACAACTTTTAGGCTAAATCCTAATATTTAGTTTACATTGTTGTACTTGGGTAGGCCCTGTAGCCTTATAGTTTAATCAATAATAATAACATATGGGGGGGTTTAATGCAAGTCCAATAACCTAACACATGTAGACCATATGTAGCATAATGGATTAAGATAAACAGTTTTAAATCCAATTTAACAACAACAAAACATGGCTTATGGCTTAAAAAAGAGATTTATTGTCCCGTACAAAAGGCAACTTTAGAGCTCTTTGATGACACTTTGTATGTAAAAGTGCACCTGAGTCCACATAACAGTTCCTAGTCTGTTGCTGGGTCCTTTTAAAGGCAATATGCATGTTCCCATTTTATGGTACAGGTTAGCACTGTTGCTGTTCCACTGTCACCAAAAATCAGGCATAAAGGTACATACAGTAAAACCCAATTTAAGACATTGTTTCATCATCAATAGTGAGATCACAGTGAGTGTTGGTCCAGGGGCTGATTACAGTGAATAGGCTGATTTTGTGGTTAATTCCTCAGCACACTAGTATGCAAAGATGTTGTGTGTGTTGTGTCCCATCTTGTCCAGGTTGGGCAGACAGGCGTACTGGATCATGGGGGGAGGACCACACAGGACTACCAGGACGTCTGTGGCCGGGGCAGGGAGGTGCTCCCTCATCATGTCCTCGGTCACGAAGCCTGAACTGTAGCTCCAATCTGTAAGGGACAAGACAAGGCAAGGTAAGTTTATTTGTATAGCACAATTCAGACACAAGGCCATTCAAAGCGCATTACAGGGGCAAGTTTAAAAATACATAATAAACCTTAGAAAAGCGAATGAATAGAAATAGAACATTTAAATACAATAAAATAGCAGGTTAAAATGGAAACAGAAAAGTCTTCCGACTTGATTTAAAAGAGCTGAGAGTTGCAGCAGACCTCAAGTTTTCTGGGAGTTTGTTCCAGATATGTGGAGCTTAAGAGGAAGTCAAGAGAGGAAAGAAAGATCCACCTTCAACTTCAGATACACTTCTTATTCATTCGTATCACAATATGTTATTATTTATTTATTTATTTATTATTCTTTCGGACAATTCCACACAATACACAATTTTCTCTTGCAAATATTCATACATCATACTTTGTGTTGTCCGAAGGGAGACGGAAGAAGCCAAAGGCTTATCAGGTCCCGCCCCCATTTTCATCAAATTCGGATTCAGATACACAGTTACTGTTACAGAAAATAAAAATAAAACAAAAAACACATTTTTTTTCATATATATATAGCTATATATATATATATATATATATATATATATATATATATATATATATATATATACATATATATATACATATATATATATATACATATACCCATACATTTTTTTTTTTTTTTTTTTTTTTTTTAAGAATCTGCAGTCCAATACACAGTCAGATTTTAATGTAATTGCTTAAGCTTTTAAGATCAGTTCAGCACAGTTCAGTTTTTCTGTGACAATGCCAAGTGTATAAAGTGTGAAGTGGCCTTGTATTTGGCCTGTTCCATTTCTTAACTGGTAGTCAAAACACTTCTGCAAAAGTATTCAAAAACAAGTCTGACTGCTGGCCTGTATTATTCTTTACAATATTGATATGTAAGTGACATTGACATTGTGCTCAGGTTATTAGTCTGTAATTTTCAATAATTTTTGAAACATAATTTGCTTTGAAATTGCGCAAACTGCAACTCCCTGTGACAACTTCATCAAGTCCATTCCACAGCTTAATACCCTTTACAGAAATCGAAAAGGATTTAAGTGTGGTCCGTATATTTTTCTCAGTGAATTTATCTTTTCTTCTTAAATCATGCAAAACTTCTCTGTCTTCAAACATTACTTGTAAACTGTTAGGAAGGCTTTTTTTTTAAGCCTTGTAAATAATTTGTACTGTGTGGTAATTTACCACATCACGTAATTTGAGAATTCTACCTTCAATAAAAAAGTTATTAGTGTGTGCCCTGTAATTGGCTTGGTAAATAATTCGTACTGCTTTCTTTTGAAGAATCTCCAAAGGGTGCAATGTACCTTTGTAAGTGTTTCCCCATATTTCAGCACAGTAATGCAGATGTGGGGAAACTAAACTCCAGTATAATACAAGTAAGGCCTTTTGATTGAAACAATGTTGTGCTTTCCAAAGTATTGAAATACTCCTGGCTATTTTGCCCCTGAGATGGCTAACTTGTGGTTTCCAGCTTAATTTATCGTCAATTATTACCCCTAGGACTTTGTGTTGCTTGACCCTTTGAATTTCAATCCCATTTACCTTGATTTTTACAGCGACATCTGATGCTCTCCTGCCAAACATCATGAATTTAGTTTTTTCTAAATTTAGTGATAACTTATTTCGGTTTAACCACTCATGTAACTTAGTCAATTCGATGTTTACGATCTCAACCATATTATTCAGATCGTTCCCCGAATAGAAGATGTTTGTGTCGTCAGCAAATAAAATTAACCTTAAGACTATTGACACTTTACATATGTCATTTATATAAAGCAGGAATAATTTCGGCCCCAAGATTGACCCCTGAGGGACCCCACAAACAATATCTAAGCATGTCGATGTGAAGTCCCCTAATTTCACAAATTGTTTCCTGTCATGTAAATAACTTCTGACCCAGTCATGTGCCAAACCTCGAATGCCATAATTCTCCAGTTTATTAAGAAGGATGTCATGATTAATAGTGTCGAATGCTTTTTTGAGGTCTAAGAAAATTCCTATAGAGTACAATTTGTGATCAATAGCATTACTAATAATTTCTACCGATTCAGCCAAGGCCAGTGCGGTGGAATGATTCTTTCTAAAGCCGAATTGACTGTCATACAGAAGTTGATGTTTAGTAATGAATTCATCAAGTCTATTGCTGAATAACTTTTCCAGAATTTTAGAAAATTGTGTTAAAAGTGAGACTGGTCTATAATTAGTAAATGAATGTTCATCACCATTCTTATGTAATGGTATAACCTTAGCTACTTTCATGTTAGAAGGAAAAATGCCTGTTTGAAAAGATAGGTTAAAAAGGTGTGTTAGGGGTTTAATAATAGTTTCTTGCACTGATTTGATTACTTTCATGTGAAACCCTAGCGCGTCTCTAGAGGTCTTTGTTTTCATTCCGAGCAATATCTCCCTTATCTCGTTGGCCTCGACTGGCTTCAAAAACAAGGAGTGTTGAAGAGACGCTTCGTTTTCACTAGACTCCCCTACACTCTTCCCACAAATACCTTTTGCTAAATTAGGTCCAATATTAACAAAAAATTAATTTAGTTTATTTACCGCAGTGTTCATGCATTCAAACTTAACGTTATTTTCATGGAAATACTGAGGATAATTATGTATTCTGCTGTCATTTCTTAACACTGTATTTACTATGTCCCACAATGTTTTGGGTTGATTTGCATTTGTTTCTAACAACTTACCATAATATTTCTTTTTACAGTCTCTGAGAATGCTATTTAGCTTGTTACGATAGGTTTTATATTTTAACTCCGCCTTTGGTGTCCTTGCCTTTATGAATCTTTTGTACAATGTATTTTTCTTTTTGCGAGCATTTATCAAGGATTTAGTTAGCCACTGTTTATCATGTCTTTGCTTTAAGGCCCTTTTTTTAAGTGGACAATTTTTATCATACAGCCTTTGAAATATCTGCAGGAATAAATCGAAACTTGCATTAACATCCTTCCCCTTGTATACAGAGTCCCAATTTTGCGTCAATAAGTCATTTTTCATTATATTATAGCTGTGTACATCCTTTTGGTGTTCCCGTTTGGTCTCATATATTTAAAAAAATGGTGCTTCTGTGCTGGGATAATGTGACAGGATTAACCCAACACTTCAACGTCTTTGATTCACTTTTCAATTAATCTAACGTCACCTATCACCTATCTGATTCCTGTTTAGCTAGTTTTAAGTTGAATTATATTCATTTATAATATTCATCATTTCAACTTCCTGTGCATAAGGAAATATTTGCATCACTGTTAATACTTTACCTAACGTGTGTGTATTTATTCTGTTATAACTTTTCTTGTATTTTATTCTACCATACGTCTTTTATTTTGAGAAGATTAAGACGGATACAAGACCGAATTAAATTAGCAATGAGGTGGAATGAATGAAATAGGGAAAAAAATATAGACGTGTGTTCAACTTGTGCTTTCACCAAACCAAATGACCTCGCTTATGAGGAGCAAGTTCACATCAATGTAACCAATACTGTTGGCATATGTGTCTGTCTTCTGTGTGGAACTAAAGGACAGACAAGACAATATATGCGGTGCTGCTCAGGCCCTTCAACACAGGTTATGTAACCATATTATGCTCATTAATTACTGCTCGCTTTAAGGATCATGCAAAGGACGACATGAGTGTTTTGCTAAGCCATACAGTAACACCTTGTTGGAGCTATCAATCCCTCTCTATCTCTCTCTCTCTCCTCAGCCTGCAGGGATTTTACCTCAGCTGAGGATTCTTTGTTTGACTCACAGCTCTGAATATTTAGCAGGGACACCAAAGGACGAGGGCTTTGAGACTGATGTATTCAGCTCCTTTAAGCCTGGCCCTGCACTAATACTCACATTATTGTATACCGGTAACATGGTAAAAATGAGTCATTCAACATGTTTACACCACACATCCCACATTATGAGAGAGAAGCATTGTTAAGGGCTTCACTGTGGAATGTGTTGCTCTCTCTTTAAAGTTGAAACAATCTGCGCTGAAAATGAGAACACAAAGATATATGAATTCATGTTTTACTCTTTTCTCAATAAAGTGGCAGAAGATACTTTTTTTGTTTTAATGCTAGCTGAGAAAATCTGAAAAAATGGGAACCATAATGGCAGGAAGTGGATTTATTCAAGTTAAATTATTACATTTGCTTTTTTAGACATCTAGACTGAAGTGTTGTAACTTGAGAGAGGGGATATGCGAAGAAATAATTTCGGATATACTGTACCTTGTGTAAATTGACAAATAAAGAAACTTAACTTATCTTCAACACAGCGGGCAGCTCGTATTGAGTGTGGGCCCACCAGTGCACTGTTGGGAGGACCTATAGTTGGATTAGAAAAGCTGCCTTACCCTGTGGAGGTTTGTCCAGTGTGTACCAGAGGTCAACTTGGTCGGGATGGGTCTTCTTCACCTCCTCCAGCTCTTCCCTCAGCAGGATATCATTCTCAGTCTGAAAGTTAAAAAAAAGCCATTTCTCCACTGAGTCTTACCATTACATGTATCCTAATGTGTTTTTTTGCCATTAGAAACAGGGAGAGACAATACCCCACTGGGAGCTGACCTGGTTGGCAAATATGAGGGAGCATTTGGTGTTGTCGGCAGGGTCTTCTGTGATGCTGCGGATCAGCTGCAGCATAGGAGTGATACCTGTGAAGGAATGAGACATTGAAGTTAGACTCATAGTTAATCATATCTAAGAGAGGGGGTTATGGGGGGGTGGAGGGGAAGAGGGCTCAATTTGAACTTTTCAATAAAATGATATTGTCAACAGTGAGGCTGCAGAGAAACATGGTGGTGAAAGTTAAACTACATAAAGGCATGGGGTGTCATCTAGGGTGATAAGAAAGAGAAGCCACAAGACTCTTGCAGAATAGCTATTTCCCCCACTCTGCATCTCACATTAAAGTAACAGTATCAGTGAGTAAGTAGAATATGTCATGCTACAGAGTTCATAATGTCCAAAGATGTGTATTTTTTTTAAAATTAAGATACTAGACTGATAAATTCAGTATATGTATTCCCTTTGCGTGCCCTTTTGGGGGGTCTGCTTTTCTCCCCATGCATCTCCATGTGCTTGAGTTCAAGATGGCTAGCGTAATGTGAACTACAGTTTCTTAATTTGTGGTCACTTGATCATTTAAAAAAATGGTTAAATAGATACAGGAGGTGGCTCATTTTACCCATCGGCTTGACTTACCCCCTTCTCCCCTACATGTGTGATTGTACATTAGAATGACTGAAAAGGTAACAGTAATGTGGTTATACCTGTTCCACCAGCGATCATTGCCACATGCTTGAAATTCTGGACTCTGGGCTCTGACTTCTTGTCTGGTCGGATGGAGAACTGACCTGATGGGGAGATAGAGAGAGTAAGACTCAGTATTAAGTTTTGTTCTTTAGACAATCTTTTATTGTACCACAGTGACATCTGCTGGTGACTTATTTATATGACTAATTTAACCTATTTTCTTTCCACGCATGCACGCACGCACCATGGACATATAAAGAAGGCACGCACGCACATGCGCACACACACACACGCACATGCGCACACGCACACACACACACACACAAACACACACACACACACACACACACCATATCATCATACCATTTCCTTTGTACACCAGCAGCCCATTTGGTCCTCTGAAGTCCATGGTGTCTCCAATAGCCATGTTGTCCAGGTACTGAGACAGCTTGCCTCCCTCTGGGAAAGAGGGGTGGCTGTTCTTGTAGTACACCTGGAGAAGGTATTTAAAAGGACACACAAATGTACTTCATGTTATTAGCTCACCATTGCCTCTACATGGCACTAAGAAAAAACACAGCTAAGAATTAATAGCATAGATAGTTTGCCTGGCTGCCAATAAGACAATTATTTAGTTTAAAGTTACAAAGTAGATTAACGTCATTCATTACTAATTATATGTGTTTCCTAAAGGGTTGATAGACAGTGGTATCAACCCATGATGTCCCAAACATGAAAGGGTGGTCGACAATTACAATAACACAAACACACAAATGACCTCAGTTACCCTATGGTATGTTAGTACGTGTGTGTTGTTTTGCGCCGTGCTGCACCAGTAATGTAAAATACCTTGACTACCAGGTCGACATATCCCTGGTCCTCATCACTGGAGACTGGAGTGTAGGCTCTGACCACCAGTTTGCCCTCCACCTTGGCTGACAGGTACACATGCTGACCTGGGGGAGAGGAGATAGCGGGCGGGGGGGGGGGGGGGGGGGTAAAGGGGAGAAGAAGAAGCATGAGGAATGTCCTATGATGGAAACAAACTGTAGGCTACTTAAGCATACCTTAAAGGAATACTTCACCCATACGGAACCGGCATTCTATCATTATAAAATCGCTATTATTATATAATGAATGAGGTTTTTCTTCCCTCAGCCTTTCCACAGTCTTCCCTTGGCCCAGCTGTCCTTTTAATCCTAAACCTACATTTTTACTAGTGTGATGTCACACAAATAAAATGTAGTGTTAGACAGTGAGACCATAAAACACGCCTTTTCTCAGGGTAGGATGAACCAATTTCAAAAATGTTTGTACATTTATACTACATAGGATCTCAGAGTTCAATACACCTTTATATTCCCACCAGTGAAGTATTTTTTTTAAAGATATTTTTTGGGCATTTTTATGCTTTATTGATAGCGCAGAGAGACAGAGGTGAAATGGGACAGAGAGGGGAGTGACATGCAGAGAACGACCGTGGGCGGGAATCGAACCCGGGTCTGCTGCTGGGGGACGCCCCCTACCAACTGAGCTAAGGGTGCCCCCGTGAAGTAGGTCTTTAACTACATTCAGTGGTGGACAGTAACAAAGTACATTTTCAGTGCTGAACTGTAGTACTTCACTTAAAGGATTTGTACTTTACTTTAGTATCCGCAACCTGAGACAGCACGTTGAGGTGTATACATGTTATTTTCTCTCCAGTTAAAAATATGTAAATGAAGTTTTCTGATATTGTCATGATTGTAAGTTTACACAATGATTAATATGTCTTTTTTATAACATTAAAAGTTGAGCACAATATATTGATTCCCTTGTCCTAAGTTAACCCTTTGACTGGGCAACATTCACATTGAGTTGAGTCATATTTGACCAGGAGTATCTACAG
The DNA here is from genome assembly GCA_949357725.1 of Hyperoplus immaculatus. NCBI lineage: Eukaryota > Metazoa > Chordata > Actinopteri > Uranoscopiformes > Ammodytidae > Hyperoplus > Hyperoplus immaculatus. Next base: position 26,839,215 of record OX442354.1, on the reverse strand, counting down.
CCTGCTTTGACTGACAGTGAGTACTGGGGTAGAATACTTTGTACACCACTGACTACTTTGGAAAGTGGAAAGAGGGACTTTTCTATTGATCCATTTCCCTCTTTTTATCCCTATGTCAGCACACATTTACTGTGTTGCAATTCATTCAGGGGAAACCACTAGGAATTATTTCCTTTTAAATCTTTTACTGACATATTTCATGATACTTTGAATCCAAGATCGGGTCGCTGGAGATTGATAGGAAAATTTACAAAATAATCTTTTGAGACTTCTGCTCAGATGTGAATGTGGGAGTTAATAAAGCCAAACACTTTATCTGAGAGGAAAGAGAGAAGAGAAGGCAGCTGTTTTCAGTACCTACTGGCAGGCCAAGGATATGGTTTTCAGATGGAAGGCCAAACCGAAAGCCCTTCGTGTCATGGCTGACTTCCTGTATAAGGACACACACACAGAGGTTAGAAAAATAATGATACATAGGCCTAAATTCAAATGATTTTCTGGCGTGAAAAATGAATGTCTTGAGACTTCAATGACCACTGTAGGGAAATTAGGATTATTGCAGTATTGAATATTAGACATACGGTATAAGAGAACACTTTGGATACTGGAAATGGATACTTTGAACCCCAGATTTATAGTATTTACCCAATGTGTACCAGTATGGCATGTAAACGTTAGATAGTCAGAATGAAAATGTGTGACTGTGATTTTATTCAGATTAACAGGGAAATTGTTTCTGGAAAAGTTGCTGGCTTGAATTTGTTTTTTAATCTAACTTTGTATAGCTTCAGGTGCTGGCTAACATCCCTTATCGATGTCATGTAGGTGAGAGGTTCAGATCATTTTCAGTTCAATAAATTGAATCTACGTGGTTAAAGGGTTAGTTGCCCTAGTTGAAGAGAGTCTTTTAAGGGGACTGTCCTCTCCCAGTACCCCACTGCGGCTCTCATTTTTACTGCAGCCCATCCGTCACTCATTGTCTCCTCTGAGTATTGAGTTCCAAACATAGCAGTTGAAAATGACGTTTTTCTCTAGTCACTTATGATGGTGAATGAGTGTGCATGACAGAGCAAAGTACAGCTAGCAGCATTGTCTGTGTGTGTGTGTGTGGCCCTACCTGTTTGTTTATCAGTACAGCTAGCAGCACTGTCTGTGTGTGTGTGGCATACCTGTTTGTTTATCAGAGGAAGGGGATATTTGGCAGTAGGATCCAGCAGAGTGACATGCAGCTCCTTCTTCTTTCTCTTCTGTCCCCCTGAGCCTGGCAGGAGGAAGTAGAGCGCTGACATTACCACCACACACACAGCCCCCACCACTGGTAACGTCTACAAGGCAAAGAGGCAAGAGGCACGCAACAGTCAAGGTCTTGCAGTAGTTTTGTAGAAAAATACAATTCATTTACATGACACTTCCACACAAGTGGAATATTTAAAAAAAGGGAAATGAAGTGAAAGTTCATTCTCACCAAGCTCGTGTCCATGGTTTCAACATGTAAAAGAAGTTCCTTCTCCTCACACGACTTTGACAGAACAGAGTCCACACACAGTTCACAAACCAACCCCCTCTCTCTCTTTCTCTCTCTATCTCTCTCTCTCTCTCACACACACACACACACACACAGTAAAAGGGCCTCCAAAGGGGGCGTGGCTTCCCACAGGGGGGGAAGGAGACACGAGGTCCACAGAACCAATAGGAGGCCAGATCTGATGGTGACACCACCCAGTCCAGAGGTGGTGTTGAGGCAGTGAGGAGCAGAGCACTGGTATCACACCACCATGAGAGTGGGAGGAGGGAGAGAGGCACACCGGGGGTTATGTCACACACACACACACTGGAGCTGCTGCAAGAAAAATACATTCAGATTCATCTAAAGAGAGGAATTGATAAGAAGTTGCATTAATTACACAAGTGTCATGAAGGTTTCTGTTACCTGTTGAATCACCATGCAGTAAAAACATTACATACACATACAAACCTTATCTGTGTGACCCATAACAAATAAAGTGCTAAAAAAGCGCCAACACAATGAGATAACATAAGACATGTCTCATAATGTACATACAATGGACACATTTTAATTAAAGTCAATACATTCAATATGTATGTGCAGTAGAAGTACAGTTGTGGGTTCATAGCATACTATTTTTACACCATAACTGTTGACAAATACTATCAGTGTTTGTCTGCAGTTATACCAACATTGTGATCATACATTCAGTACATTGTGTGGTTGCGTTGCCAAAATAAAATATATATTACTCCTCCTGTTGCCTTGACATTCTTCCCACAGGCTTATTTAAAACTGTTTTAGTTGTATGGCCTCAGATGTTCTACAAATTGTCAACATGTCTCTTCGGACAGGTGTATTCCCACAGGCCCTGAAAACAGCAGTCATCAAGCCACTCCTAAAAAAGAACAATCTAGATACATCGCTCATGAACAATTATAGGCCCATATCTAACCTACCATTTTTAAGCAAAATCATTGAAAAAGCTGTTTATCAACAGCTAAATAACTACTTAGCAATGAACAACTGCTTTGATGTTTTCCAGTCAGGATTTCGACAACACCACAGCACTGAGACTGCTCTGGTTAAGGTCCTCAATGACATCCATTTAAACACAGACAGTGGCAAAAGTTCTGTTTTAGTTTTACTGGATCTCAGTGCCGCTTTTGACACAGTTGACCACAGCATATTACTAGATCGACTAGCAAACTGGGTTGGACTCTCTGGAACTGTACTAAACTGGTTTGAATCCTACTTAAAGGACAGAGACTACTATGTGTCAATAGGCAATTTCACATCTGAGCGGACACATATTGAATGCGGGGTCCCCCAAGGTTCCATTCTTGGGCCTCTTCTGTTAACATCTACATGCTCCCACTAGCTCAGATTATGAATAAGAACAAATTATGCTACCATAATTATGCAGACAACACACAAATGTACATAACCATATCACCAGGAGACTACAGTCCGATACAAGCACTGAGTAAGTGCATTGAACAAATCAATGATTGGATGTGCCAAAATTTCCTTCAATTAAACAACGACAAAACTGAAGTAATTGTCTTTGGTGCCAAAGATGAACAATTAAAAGTCAGCGCACAGCTTACATCTGTTATGCTAGAAACCACACACCAAGCCAGAAATCTTGGTGTTGTCATAGACTCCGACTTGAATTTCAAGAAACACATTAAATCAATTAATAAGTCAGCATACTACCACCTTAAAAACATATCAAGAATTAAAGGACTTATGTCTCAGCAAGATTTAGAAAAACTTTTCCATGCATTTATCTTTAGTAGACTTGACTACTGCAACAGTGTCCTTGCAGGCCTTCCAAAAAAAATGTATCAGACAGCTTCAGCTAATTCAGAACGCTGCTGCTCGAGTCCTCACTAGGACCAAAAAAGTGGATCACATTACCCCAGTTCTGAGGTCTTTACACTGGCTTCCTGTCACTCAAAGAATTGATTTCAAAATACTGATGTTGGTTTATAAAGCACTAAATGGTTTAGCGCCAAAATACATTACTGATCTGCTGATACGTTATGAACCGTCCAGAGCCCTTAGGTCGTCTGGGACAGGTTTACTTACAGTCCCAAGAGTTAGGACTAAACAAGGAGAAGCAGCTTTTAGTTTTTATGCACCAAATATCTGGAACAAACTCCCAGAAAACTTGAGGTCTGCTGCAACCCTCAGTTCTTTTAAATCGAGTCTGAAGACTTTTCTGTTTCCATTTTAACCTGTACTTTTTATTTAATTTAAATGTTTTACTTATTTTCATTCGCTTTTAAATGTCTTCCAATGTGTTTTATGTATTTTAATCTTGCCCCTGTAAAGCACTTTGAGTGGCCTTGTGTTTGAATTGTGCTATATAAATAAACTTGCCTTGCCTTGCCTTGCCTATTACATACTACATAAGACCATGTTTCTGTAGAATTTTGAATGGAGACACCGCTTTTGTGTGACAGATATGAAGAAATCCATGAATACTTGTGCAGCTATTAAGGGCCTACATGGTACATGGGAAAACTGTGTAGCAGCTCAGCCAAAAAAAAAAGTAAATTATGATTGGAAAATCAACATAAGAAAAGGTAGAGTGACGCCTCTGTCGGGCTAGAAGTGGTGCTTTGAGATAAATGCTATGAGGAGATTTTTATGTAAACATAATCTGTGACTGAAACACTTGAATGGATGCCTGTACAAAAAGCCATGGCAATCAAATAGAGATATTTCAGCGAGACCAAAGTGGTGGAAATACCATTAGAAATTGAAGGACAAATGATTGTTGGGCTATTGGGTACATTTATTATCACAATATGTATTCAGATGGGATAACACCCTGAGTTGTAGCAAATTATTGTCACGGGGATCTCACACAAAACAGATAAAACACAATACAAACAAAGCAATCATAGATACAACAGTGAAAAAAAACAGACAACAATAGCTAAGAATAAACACAATAACACAGGGAGGCAGTTAAAAAAAAAAAGGTAAAAATATGAATAATTCTGTTAATAAGGAACCAATAAACTCCCAGTTACAATACATTGACTGCACAGGTAAATCAAGGATTGCTACAGTATGTCCTGTATTTAAAAAAATATACTCAACAATACACGATGCATAGATTTAAAGGCATGTGCTACATACTGTCTGGTACATACCTTCTCAGCCTTTAAAGAAAACAAAGGAAGAAATTATTTTTATTTATTTTTTTTATAAAATGTTCATTCCAGAAGACAATTGTATTCTATGTCAATGTCAGCAGGGACTTAGTTTTTTTTTTATTCCACATCATCTTAAAGTTTTACCTTGAGAATAGCTGTCACCATAACAGTTATTATCTTGATCTGAGCCTCTAATACAATGAGAAATGTCTCACCACTGTCTTAATCAGTAGCAATTCGAAATGTATTTGTGTCTTCCAGTGTGTTTACTAGCCACTAGCACCGGAGGATTCTGCAATGCCATCTTCATCATCTGAAGCGGTGTCCACCACATGCAGTCTGGCTCTGCTGCTGGACTGCTGCACAGCTGCCTCTGCTGAATATATACAACACACAGAATGATATACTAATTATATCTTCTTACTTTTTGGTTTATTTAAATCCATGATTTCTGAATTGAACACATCTTACTATAAATGTTTTAGCTAAATGCATTGTTCATTCAGTGTTTCATCTTGTTTTAGTGTTGCTCTTTTTTGTGTATTTTATATACTGTATTTAAATGTATGTATATTCTGTTTTCTTTGTTCATTATAGGTTATCCTTGTAATTGTGTTTATTGCGTATGCTTGTCGTCACAGTGTCTTTCCAGTGAAAATAAAGGTAATTGATATGTAGAATAAGGAAAGGAAAGGAGCTGGCCAATATCTCAGAACATAAGCAGCACACAGCATAAGACATGATCCAAGGCCGAGTGGAGGCATTCTGCCCATTGTCCCTCTCATGATGTTTTATTGAATATCACACAACAACAGGACGCTTTACAACCTCATTTTCTCTTTTTTTGAAGTGGTGAATAAATATCCTCTGAACCTTGAGCATACTGTTTAATGTTAATGAATGATTTCCTTCATCTCTTAGAGTGGCTTCCATGAGGTCATTCTAACTGTGGCCAAGTATACCTCAGTAGGCCTTTTAGAATAAGTCAAGAAAGTTGAAGCAATTTTTTTTAATAAAAATGACTCCCTGGTTCCCACGGACATTAATGTGTGCATGCTGGACTGTTTTTATTTTTATTTTTTTTATTCATTTTTTTTAGATCATTGATAAACATGATAAACATCTTCACTTGTTGTGTATTTGATGTATTTGCATTGAATATTTTGTTTGTATTGTTATTTTGAATTTATTTTGACTCGACGTCATTGAAAATGAGGGTCACCCCTCAATTGGTCTCTCGAGGTTAAATAAAGTTAAATGAAATGAAATGAATAAACATGAGCACCAAAGTTCACCATGAAAATGTGCCAGATATAGCCATGCAGGATTGGAACCAGATTGTAGTTTGCCTCCACTGTGTTTATTTATTCATATTTTAATAAAAATCAAATCTATATTGCAAGTCTGACTGGAGCTCATATTTATTAGTTTACATTAATGGAGAGAGAGAATATGTGAAGAGAACAAGCAACGAGATCATCAGTAGCACACTCCTCTCTTACAGCTAATATTTTATAACTTATAAAAAAAATTGATTTATCCATACAATTTCCAATACTAAAGAGAGCAGTATGAATGAGATCATATTTCTAAGTGAATGTGTTCCAGGACGGGGGCGCCCTTAGCTCAGTTGGTAGGGCATCCCCCCCATGGGCCTCGGCCAGCAGCGGACCCAGGGTCGATTCCAGCCCGCGGTCGTTCTCTGCCCCATTTCAACTCTGTCTCTACACTATCAATAAAGCATAAAAATGCCAAAAAAATATCTTAAAAAAAAAAAATGTGTTCCAGGACTGCTTTCACTACGAGTCTACCAACACTGCCACTAGAGGGCAGCCTAGACCTACAAACATTAATGGATTCTTTTTTCTACTGTATGTCAGCTAAACAGTTCCTTTTCATGTCGTTTTCTGCTGTTATAAACACTAGGGGTCGATAAACAGTTGAAAATATGAAAGGAAACCCAACAGTGATCCAGAGTTGAATATGTTTATATGGTGGGATTAGAGTGAAAGTCTGCCTTGTTTTGGGGGAAATACACATGCATTGTGATATTTATCTGTCTGGTGGTTGGCCAGTGTGTGTTGTGTTCACTGGCACTCTGTCAGGCTGGTAAAAGATACAACTACTGAGTCCATGCATGCAACCCTTGATCACAGTGTATCAGGGTGACAAGAAACAAATCAACATTTAACAATAGAGTATGATCTAGTCTATAATTTCAAAATTTAACTTGAATTTTGTACATGCCTGTAAAAACCACATAGCATATCAGTGTGTGTGTGTGTGTGTGTGTGTGTGTGTGTTTTCCTTAAAAGCTTAGCTGTTGGCTCCGCCCATTCACAGTTTGGATTAAGGATAATTGGGGGGTAATTGGGGGGTAATGCTGCAGCAAAGCAGCATCAGTGCCCCAATGGAACTGGTCTAGTGAGGGTGGAAGTAACACACACGCACACACACAAACGCATGTGCACACATGCACACATTCGCACACACACATACACACACACACATGCACAAACACACACACACACACACACACACACACACACACACACACACACACACAGACTCATGCAAACACACACGGTCTCTCAGACACACACACAAACACACACCTTAAACCGTGTACATCCAGTTGCGCAGACACACATGCGCACACAAACATGCGCACACACAAGCGGGAACAGAGAGCTGACAAGTTTAGAAAAAGGAGAGACACAAGTGATGAAAGACAGACAGAAGACAGGAATGAGTCTGATGAAAGAGGAAGAAGAGAGAGCACTCGCAGCAGAAGGATGAATAAAGTATCAGGGGAAAAACCTTTGACTTTTTCACTTGTGACATCACAGAAATGAGGACAAAAAGTACAGATAACATGAAAGAAAGAAAAGAAGAGTTTGTGAGCAAGTTGACAAAAGCCTGGTGTTTATTGAACAAATGAGAGGAGGATGAACCGTGTTTGTCTTTTGCTTGAGGACACACACACACACACACACATACACACGCACACACGCACACAAGCACACACACACACACACACACTCAATACCTGTTTCTCAGGTCTTGCTGTCACCACTGGTAACCTGTTGGGGGGATTATCGTCTCTCAGGGGATCAAGAGAGCAGAAACACCCTGAGCACTCAGTACTGTACAGTGAACAGTGAACACTGTGTGAACTCACAGTATATGCATAGTGAAAAAATAGAAAAATGCTAGTTTTTGAATTGAGAGGGATAGAAAACTTAATTTATCTATTTAGATTGTATTTGTGTGCTTTCTTTAAATAAAACCATATAAATTCAGGGCTGTACGCTTATTTTTTTAGGTGGTAGCACTGGTGCTAGCAAGCAAAAAAAATCAGTAGCACAACAATAAATTCAGTAGCACACAAAGTATGATCGAAAACTTGCATAACCTTAACCCATGCATTTAGCTCTAATTACCTTTTAGCCTGTCATCTTGGTCTCATTTGAAATTCTCAATTAATGTCATATCCTAGTGTGTGCAGTAATAATTGTAGAAAAATTAATAGGGGTGCACTGATTGTAATTTAGACAAAATAATCTAACCTGCTTGCCAATTGCAATTTTTTGATGATTCAGAATTATTTCTCCCCATAAAGTTAATATCTATATATTTTTTGTATATACATATCATTATTATATTCATAATAATAAACATTTTTGGTAAATGTCCTTCTGTTAATTAAAACATATAACTTTAAAACATATAGCCTATTAAATAAATAAGTATAGCCTACATATTGGTACAATTTAGGATAAGTTAAATAGGTTGCTGTGAATGTGTTGGGAGTAGTTCTTCAGTGGCTTATCAGTTATTTCAAACTTTGTTTTAAAAGACTACTGTTGTTGACTGCTCTCTGCACCTGAAGCAGTTGATTTTCAAGCTAGCGCACTGCAGGGCTGTGAAGTGCGAACTTCCTGTTCTTACCGGCTTCAAAAAAGTCAACTCACGTTTGGCTAGTAACATGCTTTTAATGTGAAGATGCACAGGAAATGTTCTGTTTGCACACGCGCTAACTTAACTGCGTGCCGTCTCCTTCCGGTTATGAAGTGGTGAAGTGTATTAGACGCTAGAATCGCCGCACAAGCACAGGTCCCGAGCACACATCTTTCACCAGCCAAAGTGGAGGGTGGACTCAACTTACTTAAGACTACATTTACCCGAATTTGGAGAGTGTTAATGTAGAGACCTCTAAGCAGTGTTGTGCAGCACTCCTCTGTGTCTAAAACAGACAGCATCTGCTCATTAGCACTCCTGCGAGTGTACTTGTATTCATCATCGCATGTGATCAATTTCAGTAGCAAATGCGATCAAAACTGTTGCACTGTACAGCCCTGTTTTAAATGCCTTGAGTGTAAAAACAATTCAGTGAACTGCAGTGGCACCAAGTTATTTACAGTTACTTTTATTATAATGTATGTATATAGTATGTACTTTTTATGGTAACACTTTACAATAAGGTACATAAAATTGTAGTAACTTGTACATATATATGCATTACCTACTATTTTTTTTTTGTAACTCCATATTTAACAGTGAAATCAATCTTCTCAAATCTGTTGCCCAACCATATTGAACCACTACTTTAAAGACTTCCCACAGTCAACCAGAGGAATACTGAACTACCATATGTCTAGTGGCCTTGTCAGGGTTCTCAACTTTTGGAAATTGTTTAGAGTGAGACAGAAGCGGATTTCCCATGCGCGAAGCGCGCGAGCGAAATTTTATTGTGTGTTTATTTATTAATTTAAAGCATAATAATGGTTTTTAACACAAGTTCAGTTCAATATAATTACTTTGTTTTAGTTAAAATATAGCCTATTGTAGTAATTTTATGATGAAAGTATAACTGGATTAATACCAAATCCCAGACTAGTGAGATGGGTGTAGGCCTAGGGTAGTTCTTCGGGGTAGTTATTTCAGTAAAACTCTTAGTTCAGTTCAGCAAATATGGATACTGGATATTACTGATGCTCGCTGTTGTAGCTTCGAGTGGCAGATTTTGAGGCCTTCAGGATAGGGGTTTTCTGGCTCCCACTTGAAGCACTGTGGCTCCACACCAGCCATTTAGACCATCATAATGGAGGATAATGTTCCTTCTAGGGCTAGTCTGTTTCTGGTGCTGGTGAAGACCAACCATGGAGAAGACTCTTTCGGCGTCCGCATTTGAATGTGGGAGCACTAAAACCAACTTGGCCCCTCAACTAGTAGGTGAAAAATCGAAAAGCAAGTGCAAAACAAAAGCATTATTAGCTATGTCTTATGGGCTTCATGAGGGGCCTCTAAGGCCCCCACACCCATACAGGAATAAACTTTCTACATGTAAATTATATACTGTTCATAAAAAGTAGCTTTCCACCCTGTATCTGTTGCAATGGGCCCCTCCATCATATAACATGGGTCTGCAGACCAATCTTCTGAAATGTTTTTACAGTTGCAGAGTAAAGAGTGCTGCCTGTTTAAGAAAAATAATGTTCCTTCTGCAGCTCAAGATTTGATTTAAATCTAAATTTTCCAGATTGATTTTTCAGATTGATGCATTTTACTTTAAAACTGTACCAATTTTCTTCCAGGGGGGCATGCCCCCGGACCCCCCAACAAAGTACAGGATATCTCCCACAGTATCCCAAAATCCTGTGGGAAACACTGACTCCCTTAATATGTTTATGCCAGTAAACGTATATCTTTGCGGAAAAGTCAATGTAACTGACTGGATAGGGAGGGGGGCGGGGGGGCTTTAAGAGTCTGGGCCTATTATCTCATAATCCGTCTATGAACCAACTAGTTTCCACAATCTTTTTTATTTTTGCGGGGAGCATGCACAAGCATTATTCATAGAAAAAAATAAAAAATAAATGTGGGGGGCCCCACACAGGGTCTTGAAACGGGCCCCGAGATCGTTAGGACCGTGTCTCACTCTCATTGCGTGAGGGTTGAGAACCCTGCCTTGTGTTAATGCTGACGCTCTACTTGTATCTTAAAGTAGCTGAAAAGAGAACAGGAGACATGGACTGCATTATACAGTACGTCTGTGTCCGTTGTTGGAACAGTTTGAAACAGCAGTATTATAAGTTTGAATGACTTTTCAGAAAAAAATCAAGATACAGATAAAGAAAGGAAAAGAGCGAAAAATATGGTTCCACACATGAAACAGCCCTGAATGATCTTCCTGTAGGTTTTTAAAATAAGAATGGATGATGTCATTCTGCTGCTTGCCTCTCAGTTGTACCTCCAGTGTTAAATGTCCCATTGCTACTCTAAATGATGACTCAGCCTGTGACACCACCGGTGGACGTTTCTGCTTAAAACCAAAAAGATGATCTAAAATGCACTTTCTCCAAAACATTCAGTTCATTCATTGTGTGTTAGGTGCACATCAAGAGGAGACAACAAGAAATATTCCCTGCGTTCCAATACCCATACTTCCTTGCTATTCAGTATGGTAGAAAAAAGATTTAGGAGGTCCCAATTCTTGTGATCTGATTAAGATTTAGCATGCTTAAAAATACCCGGATGCCTACTACATCCAATCAAGATTCTGACTGTGGCCAATCGGCATGCTATGCTATCTGACCGTATGAAAACAACCAGCGATGTGAGGGATATAAAAAGCAAGAGGCAAGTTTATGGTGCTATCTTATGATAAAATAAAGAAGTGAAAGTATGTCCCAATTGTATGCCTACTGCATGCTAACTAGATTTGTTTTATGACCAGTTCTAGTATGTAGAGTAGAAAAAAGAAAGAGCATGGAACGCAGCCTTTGTCTTTAATGTCACCCTCATTTGTATGGAGAGTCGGATGAGGCACCTGTCCACTGTTGACCCCTATACAGCTCCAATACGTTTATGGATCATTGGCTCCAGGTGAGGAAAGTTACTCATTCTCTTTCTCCACATACATACATTTTTTTTCTCTCCCATGGAACCATGCATTCTTGTCACTTTCGGCTACTTCTACTTGTAAATCCACAAACCTTAAGTCAACACATTAAGAATGCAAATGAAGAAAAGCACCAACCGTGTGATGTGATGCGTGGCCCCGCAGCTGTCTCTGCATCCTGCTCAGCTCTCAGAGGGTCTCCAGCACCTTCTGCCCAGGCTGGGTCTGGATCATGGAGGTCTGGATAATAATAACAACGAGGGAGGCCGTTTAATGTAGAGGGCAATGTGGGGAGATTTCTATTTGTTATTAGTTTAAAGTTAGTTGTGGTTTCAGTTTGGTTTTCACTGCCTGTAGTTCAAATATGTGTATAGGCCTACAGGTGTTGACAGACATATTGTATGTTTGTCATATGTATGGAAGCCCTGAACTGCCCTGCTTGAAATGATCTCAGGGGATAAGCCGTTTATTTCACGAGAAAACAAAATGTAGATCATGACATAACTAACTTGTATCTCAAGATAACATTCTTTTCCGAAGAAGAGATAGTGAACTTATGATGGACTACAGGTAGCAGCTTTTACAGTTGGCAATTCTGGAGAACGCTTAATAATAATTGATTGGATTTATATAGCGCTTTATTTCTCTGTGACTCAAAGCGCTTTACAGGGTTCCAGCTTCAATTCGTTCACACACAGTCATCCCAGTGGTGGTAAACTATGAGAGTAGCCACAGCTGCCCTGGGGCAGACTGACTGAAGCGTGGCTGCCACTCAGCGCCAACGGCCCCTCAGACCACCACCTCAAACATACAGCAATCATACACCTTCACACAAGGCAAGGTGGGTGAAGTGTCTTGCCCAAGGACACAACAACCATGACACAGGTGGCCGGGCGGGGATCGAACCGCCAACCCTTGGATCGTTGGCCAACCCGCTTAACCACCTGAGCCACAGTTGCCCCAAATGTCGTCACAATCGCTTTTTTTTTTCAAAATCAGTGAATATCTCTGCATGATCTTATCGGCTGCCTGACTGTACTGTGTGTGTGTGTGTGCTTCAAAATAAATCTGGTATTAAAGCACAGCCTAGGCTCTGTAAACTGGTATGTAACCCACCGTAGCTAGCAACAATGCTCTGGTTAGGCTTATCGCAATGAAAATACAGGTCACCTGTCTTTTTTAGTACTGTAGAAAGTGTGACAATAAGCCTGCCAATATTAATGAAGTGTT
>OX442354.1:26796401-26823901 GCA_949357725.1 Hyperoplus immaculatus | reverse complement strand
CATGGGACAACCACCAGGTTGCTAAGAGAGCCACAGTCAACAGACCTGGTAGACAGTACAGCTGTATGAGTTGTATATACACAGTTTAAGATAAGTGTTGGACACAGAACAGAGTGTACATGGGCCTTCCACACTGCATTATACATTATACTAGTGTTACATGTGCCTGTGTACTGGAACTGTGTGTGTATCGTGTGTTGCGTTTTCCCACCGGGATCAGTGTGTCGCCGGACAGCGCGATGCCTGACGACAAAACCACTTCCTGCTCGGCTAATGTCAGAGGAGAACATTAGTGTTGCATTCTGGGAGTTATTAAGGAGCACTGGGCCGGGAAGGACACTCCCACAGAAAATCCCTGAAAAGTAACAAAAACAAATATTGAAGAAGTTATCAAAAAAGAGAGTTTAGTATCTGCCATATGTGCACATACTCTGTGTGTGCATATAACCTGTTAATGTGTAGTGAGGTGAATGTGAAGTGTGTGTAGTGAGATCGGTTTGGAGTTCCGAGGAATAGTTAACCAGATTAGTTAACGCCCTTATTACCTTTCATTCCATGAATGAGATTAAAAAAAAGATCTACATCAACCTCAAGTTGCTACGTACAATCATTCAGTTTGAAATAGGAATGTAAAAAGAAAAGGAAAAAGTTCTGTAGGCCTACTGGAACTATTGTTTGGTGAACAACAGCCTGAAGCAGTCACTGTGTGCAACATCTAAAACATCTTGCTCTCACAGTGGGTCCCAGTTTGTTATAATTCCTTTGCACAGAACAAACTACAACCTCTGCTTACTGACTGTTAGAAGTGTAGCTCCCATAGGCTACCAAACTTACCCTACACTTTCTAGTTAAATTAAGGAAACAAGACATGATGTGGCTTAAAAAAAATATTTAGAGATATATTGGTGTAATAGTTTCACTTTGGTCATCCATGCCTACTTATAGTGTTTATGCTAAGCTATAGGCTAACTATGTCCTGTGTGACTGTAACTCACCCACACGCCTGTGGGTCCCCACTGACACCGTGAGCCGGTCGTAGCGACAGTGAGAGTCGTTCTCCACATCCAAATGATCAAACTCCAATAGAATACTATAGCCTGGAGGAACACTGAGACTCCACACACACAACCTGAAGACACACACACACACACACACACACACACACACACACACACACATTGGTATCCAGGGAACTGTGACGTAACAAAAGTGCCATTTTGATTTGTTTCATTTATTTTCCTGCACTACTTACAGATCTGAGCTTATTTGTAATGATGTGTTTTTTTTACTAGATTCTTGACTGTCAAAACGTGAACGTTACGTCATGAATGTGCAGTGAGAAGGAGAGATCCACCTTCCACTTGGTTTAAATAGTGGTTCAATGGCAGTTAAGTGCCTTTTAACCACTCTAGTGTGTCACTCACTCGTTGTTGACATAGTGACCACCGGCGAGGGCGGGGTTTGTGATTAGCCCCTCGCTGTCCGTTACAGGTCCATCTCTCACGCTGCAGAGCTCTGACTCACACAAGCACACACACACAAACACACACACACACACACACACACACACACACACACACACACACACACACACACACACACACACACACACACACAGTACTGAGTACATCAAAGAAGCATTATGTAATAGAGATGCATATGAGCCACTAGGACGAGAGGAAAAAGCACTCACTTGATAAAGTCGCTCCCTGCTGCTGCTCATCATCTAAAGCAATTACTCAAAGATAAAAAAGAGAAATAAGTAGTTAATATTATTATTATATCATTATTACAATATTGTATACCAATAGCCATACATGAACATCTTGTTGTATCCACCTGAACCTATACCCATATGCAATGTAATAACAAAGACTGTGATCTTAGTTAGCACACTCATGTTACACATTTCTGTGCATACATGCATCATAGTATCAAATCCTACTTTGCTCCAGTACATGGACTGGACTCTTACATGGACCTTTGATAAATAAAGGCTCAAATCAAAACAGATACAAAGGAGCATGTGATGTGCTTCTGAAGCCTCATATTGAGGTTCTGAGAGAAAATCATCTGACTCATCTGATGATTATTTTAAAACCAACCCTCTCTTAGTTTGAGCTTAATCCAGGGCAGCAGCAGCCTGACATCAGTGAAGATCCCCGGAGAGCCTCTTCTGGAGGGGGGGCGGCTGCTGTTGTTTCCCCAGCTCCGACCACATCCTTTCCCCCAGGACGTCACACCCAGCGCCACCCACTGACCTCCATCGGAGCCAGCCACCGCACACACCAGAGGCCCCCCCGAGTCCCCCTGGAGAGAGCAGGAACACATGGGTAGAAAAAAAAACATTTCAATACATATTCAAAGCTCCAACATCATGGATTTCCTTCAAAAGTAAGATTAGTATGCACATTTTCAGGTCCAAAATTGTAATTTGGCTTTCTACTAGAAACTCTCCTCATTGTGTAGTGTCCAGAAAAAGCCTTTATATATTCTCATCGAGCCATTGCTAAAATCTCCTGTTTTCAGCTTCTGTCCGAAACGTTCCGTTTTAGGAGGCTGTCTTTTCAAAGCTATAGTGTGTAAATTCTGTCGCCCCCATGAGGAAATTGGAGTAATTACAACAATCCCACCAGTGACCCATGATAATGTTGAAAAAAACATTTAAATGTGCATTTTGCCAAATAGGTGACGTTTAAATTGGGCTCTTAAATATTCAATTGTCAGAGGTTGCAGACGGTATTCTTTTTTTTTCTACCTGGCAGGCATCTCTCCCTCCTCTCTCTGGCCCCGCACACAGAACTGTCATGGCGGACGTAGGGCTGGATGCTCTCTGGGTAGGGATGGAGCTCTTGACAGTCTGGAGGACATGTTTGCATTTGGCTGGGTCCACTAAGTCTAACTGGACCTCCCTCAGCACGGCAGGAAGACGGCCCTCTAGAAAAGAGACAGTAGAATATAATAGAACATAATGAAAGCTGATGATGACTGATGATGTTTTACTAATATTTGGTGGGAGTGAGAGAGAGAGAGAGAGAGAGCTATACTCACTTTCCTTCATTCGGCCCCATCCACCCACAATGCAACTGGTTTCAGGTGGGATACTCTCGTCGGCCAAAGGCAGACATACTGGCTGGACACGGGATCCTGTTTAAAAAAAGCAAATTTACTTAAAGGTGGAGTCTGCGATTCTGGAGAATGCTTATCTAAAAAAAAAATCACTTCATGTAATAATCAGTGAATATCTCCTCACGATCATGCTACCTGTCCATAGTGTGTTGTTTGCAGAAAAGAAAAAACCCAGTGACACACAGCCTAGGTTCTGTAAACAGGCATGTTGCTAGCTACGATGGGTCCTTTTGCTTACATACCCCTTTGTTTACATCCCAGTTCAAATAGCCCAGGCTTTGTATTAAACACCAGATGTTGTTTTCAGAGCTCACACGCAGTACGGAAAGGTTAAGAACCATAGAAGACATATTCACTGATTTTTCGACCAAAAAGTGATTCTGACAACAAGCATTCACCCAGAATTGCTGGTAACTAACCCTGATGGTCAAAATGGAAAACTTGCCCAGTCGGATGTGTTGATCAAGCTCCAACAGAGCTATGTCGTAGCTCATGGGCAATGCATGCTGGTACTTCTCATGGACAGAGACGGACTTAATGACAAAGACCTGCTCCTCTTCATCCTGCACTCTGCGGTCAAAGTCTCCCACCACTACTCTCACACCACTGACAAACTCCCTAAACAAGACACCATAAGGATGAGATGAAGGACAATCGGGAGTAAGCATATAGGTACTTGTGTGTATAGGGTGCACAAGTAAGTGACAGTATATACTTTGAAAGCGACGCAAAGCAGTGTGCTGCGGTCATGACCCAGCGGTGTGTCAGGATGGCCCCTCCACAGAAATGAGAGCCTCGGTTCTGCAGGGAAACCTGAGTGGAGACAACGCAAAAGCTTGATAGAAAATTGACCGAAGAAAGAAAAAAACTATGTCTCCAAATCATCATTATTCACAAAACTTGACATTAACTGTTCAGCCTTAAGTGGCAAAGTGGAGCAGATGATTGATATACTGCAAACAATTGTATGCAAACTCATTTGATAAAACAGTGATGATTCAATAGTTCGCCAAGACTATTCTTAACACCCTGCGGCTGGATGCTCTTGCTTGGGTGCACAGGGAGTAGCACATAGCAGCAAAGACGAAGTGGTTAGACTCACTGCACGAGTACTGACAGACCATCAGAGCTGTACTGACACACATACTAACACCTCAGCCACAGAAAAATGCAAATATTGAGCTGTCACTACTCAAACGTTTTAAGCGATGAGCAAAAACACTGCAGGAGAATAGCAACATAGAATTGACCAAAGAAGAAGTGTGGACGACTGACCAGCCATGGATGTGATCCGTACGTGGCCTCAGCCCCTCCCACCACCCTCAGAGAGTGAGTCATCGGTCTCCCCACCAGAGAGACACCACACTTTGAACCTGACAGACGAAAGAAAAATCATCTCAGGCTTCTCACATTCATTTCGTTCAGTGCCTTGACTGCATTAAAGCTATAGTGTGTAACTTTTTCATGTTCATTTTTAATGTCGGTTACATTCAAGCCGTCGCTGAACGAGTTGACGAAAAGTTTATTAAGCCTAACAGCTCCACAAAACTCGCTATATGTTTCTCAGTATGGCGGCTTTTACAAACTGGTAAACCTGACATTGTCGCAGGAGCTCAGAAAAATTCCAAGACGAGCCCAAGAAATGTTTCAGTTGTTGATTCAACTGCTAATAAAAAAACTGGGACGTATAGCAGAAGGGGTAAAAAAAATCCAATGTGTGATCACAGAAGGCTTACCTCATGTAGATACACCCACAGTGGTGTTGTTGTAATGATTCAGAATTCCTTAATGGGGGGTTCGGGGGTGGCAACAGAAGTTACACACTATAGCTTTAAATTGTCCATTAAAGTCACCCTCCTGTTCACCCCATTTGGTGTCCATTGTATCGCTCACCTGTTTGAGCAGCATTGATTCCAGTGTTTACCAAGAAGCAGAGAGAGAGCAGCGCGGCAGTGTTCCTCATCCCTGACACACACATGGAGAACAGTTCCTATACTGTTGAGACAGACAGACCCGGCCGTGTGTGTTGGGGTAGACACTCCCTTTAACAAGCCAGTTAAAGTCTTGTGTTCAGACGTCACAATAGAACAGACTGCGGTCATGTACTGACCGAGAGCGTAGATGCTCTCAAGGTCAACTGTGTTGTTCTTTTGCCAGCAACAAAGACACATGCTGTAAACCATTCAAAGAGCAGACACTGTTCTAAATGTCAGACTAAGTGTTACTGTTGCACACACGCTGACGCAGAAGCAGATAAGAAGAAAAGCAGAGGTCTAAAACTGAATCTCCTGGTAACATTCTGTTGGCCTTTCCTTCTGTGCCATGTGTCATTCCTGATGTTGAAGCTGGAAAAAATATAAATTTTTCTTTCCATTCCAGGGAGCAATTTCATTGTTGGTGCCTTTTTTTATATTGTGTTACTGTCTCCCTGAGTTAAAGAGCTGACAATCTATAGTGGTCAGCTTGACCTTTTAGCCAAAGCTTTATAAGATGGGACCATGGACTGTGTATAAAAGACAGGAAACAGAGCCACACCACGTTTACTTTATGATCGTTTAATGTTGTGTGTCTGTGAGCTGGTGAAAAGCTTTTGGAAGAGCTTCAGTCACATACTGCACGTTGTTTTTATCAACGCATGCCGCCTTCTTGGAACATATCGGGTCTCAGGTGATTAAAAAGTTATTTTTACTTTTTGAACAGCGGCTGCAGAGGGAGTAGTACTGAGAGTTTAATCTGCCGTTTATGGGCGACTGTGGCTCAGTTGGTAGAGCGGGTCGGCCGATGATGAAAGGGTTGGAGGTTCGATCCCCGCCCTGCCACCTGTGTCATAGTGTTGTGTCCTTGGGCAAGACACTTCACCCACCTTGCCTCGTGTGAATGTCGATAGTTAGCCTGCTATCGGTGTATGAATGTGTGTGTGAATGGTAACTTGGGAATGGGAAAAGGTCTCCCTTGAAAAAGAGTCTTCGGACTCAATGGGATATACCTGTATAAATAAAGGTTATCAGGAAAAAAAACAATATAGAAGCTCCTGCAACGTTGTGTTCATTTTGTCGGAACAAATTTCACAGAAAGAATGATTCACATTTCTTAAACCTACGGAAGCCCTAAACGGACGAGGTATCATACTTTTTTTTTCTGGTTATCACATTATCAGGAGATCATTAACTCATGATCGCGAGGAAATGCTTTCCTTTGATAAAACGTACTCGTGACCTGGAGATAACACCACGTTATAGTTTGAGTAATGAGTGGAAACCAGCTTTTCTTATCTCGTGATAATGAGTTCATTATCTCATGATCAAGTGAAAACAGAAGAAATAACATGACCGTTTAGGGCTTCCGTACAAAAATTTATTTGGTATAGTTACTAGGGATGACCATGGTTAACCTGTTAACCGTTAAGAAGATCTTTAACTGGTTAATAATTAAGGTTAAACGGTTAAAAAAATTAAATCATATATTAATATTTTTCAAATCCGGACTCTTATTTTGATATTGCTAAACAAGATGTAATAAAGTGAACTGTGTTAAAATGCATATAGGCTACTGGTCCCTGAATTGTTTTTAGTCGAATATGCCGGTCCTTGGAACAAAGAAGGTCAGGAGCCCTGCAATAATGCTTAAAGTATTTCACTATAAATAGGCTTCATTAAATCTTAACGGTTAACCGGTTAATAACCGTTCATTCTTGTGGTTAACCGGTTAAAGAAAAAATTCTAAATGGCCATCCCTAATAGGAACCAAATGTCTGTAATTTCCTGTGCAAGATATTGTTTCTGGGAAGACATTGTTGCTGGTGAGGGTTTTTAATGGAATGAGTTGAGCTTGTTTTGAGATCATTTTCCATGGGTTTTTGCACTGAGAGTGACCCCCTTTTAATATAAGCCAGTCATTTGATCCATTATTAATGTAAAGATATTGATATTTGTATCTTTCAGTTAGCATCTGTAGCCTACTGTAAATCTCCTGGCTATCTTTGCTAATTTTTACATCCGTCCTCTATTTGATTGAATGTAATGTGACTGAGTGGCCCACCGTTAAGGCTCATCCGGACTGCGATATCTAAAAGCTTTCATAACCGCATTACAGACTGAATCACCACTGTGTTGACAATTAAGTAGCAGAGTGGACAGCTATGTAAGTATGCTAAAATGACCCAGAGTACTTCTTTAAGTGCTAAAAAGTCTTCTCATTATGGTTCATTTTACAGATATACAGTCTAGATGTAGAGTGGGAGCGCATGTATGTGTGTGTGTGTGTGTGTGTGTTTTCTGTCTCCTACTCTAAGCCCCATAAGCCCCTGGTTCCTGTTGATGCAGCCCAGGCCCCACTGGGTGTTCACTGCTGGTTGTGACCCCCTGTGACTCAGTGCTTGGCATGGTTGTCGGGCCACAGTTGCCATGCGGCCGTTGCCAGGAGCATAAAATACGTAGGGGCTCCCAGGCCAGCACTGTTCGGTTATCAGCATCCGATGATGACCCACATAAACAGAACAATCAGTCAAGGCTCACTGCATATTGTCTCCTTTTTTTCCTTCTTCATTTTTCTGTCCATGTAAAGAAGCACTAGAGGAACTATGAAGAGTGTATTCAGGCCGCCCCCACACACACACACACACAGCAGTTCAGATCAGTGTCAGAGCTTTGGTCTCTGGCTCCACTCTAGAACAACAAAGAGTTATGGAGGCTTTTAATGTCCATGCATTCTTTATGTGGAGAAGTTAACCAGTGCATTTCATTGTTAAAGTCAATACAGTATAGTAGAGCTGGGGAGATGCCAACAAAGCATTTCTTTCACTGTCTGCTGTGTGAGTCATTTAAAAGACAGCAGCAGCGGGATGAAAGTTAAATAACCAGTCCAATAGTAGGCCTAGTTGAGCATCCTTTCATGCTTTCACACTGGCTAACCATAAGTTACTCCCAGCTCCAACCAATACAGTTTTGTGTCTGATACCACCTGAGAGTAGCTAACTTGTTCTTCTATATTTGTTTCCATGCATCGTCATTATAGCGCAGTTTATTCTGGTCCAATTGGTGACATTTTAGTCATGAGCCCTGTGCGCACAAATAGCTCATTTATTCTGCTATTTTTTTATTAAAGCGTGTGTATTACATGCTGACCCACAGCATGCCTGAAACCAATACAGCTGCAGCAAAGAAGACCATGTTTGCCAAGAAGAGAAAAGAAAAAACAAAACACAGGTTAAGTTGGCAAATTAAAAACATACACATGCCAAATCATACTTAGTTAAAATTAATAAAATCAGTATAATACCATAACAGATCAAAATATAAAACTTGGTATTTCATAATCAGGTGAGATTTTGAAAGACTTAAGAAATAAGAATAAGAATGACTTTATTGTCCACCTTATGGAAATAATTTTTGAGATTGTGGAAAAATTCTTAAAACATCTTTATTATGGCATTAGTCTTCCGGCGTACTGCTGTCGAATGACCTAGTATGCCTTTACTTGAAAAGGAACCAAAAAAAAAAAAAAAAAGTATCTGTTAGTATGTGAAGCATGTTCACTCTGGACATGTGCTGTAGACTATTTGCTTTTTTTCTTCCTATTACTTGTGTTTGCTATGAAAGTTTATTGTTAAAGATGTTAAATTCCCGTTTATTTATTTATATAGGACAAATCCAGGGTAGGAAGCTAGTGTTGTGTAAAGTAAGATGGCTTGATTTGATGATGGCACCACTTCTTCACTTCTATTGTGAAACTCAACCTCTCTAGAGTGAAACAGTATCCCCGGCGTAAGTTTTCTTAGCAACTGCCGTCAAGTGAGGGCACCACATTAGACACACACAACAGCATTTATGTGACCTAGTAATCATGTTGCCAGTCCCTGATGGGATTACCTGATCTCTCTCTCTCACACACACACCAACTGATCTTTCATACTGCAGCTTTTAGTGATTAGGATTTATGGCTGCATTAAATCTTAATGGAGCTCTTCAATAGGTTTCACTTTAGTGGAAGTTACAGCGCGTGAAACAGAGGGCCGATATGTTATGCAGCGCAGCAAAGAGGTCAGGCTGGACAGATTGAGACGAACGGTTCTTTTGTTTTCAATGTCATTCAAGCCGTGGTCCCTTCCGTCTGTTCTACTCAAGCTACGCAGAAATCAAAATGTCTTGATCAGGAAGAGGATTGGAACAGTTTATTCCTTCCTTTTTTTGTTTTACAAACAGAAAGGCACGCATTGATTTATTGTTTTGGAGTTTCACATTGACAGCTAAGAACTCCTTTTCCACTCCTCTGCTCAGAACAGGAGTGGTGGAATGAAAAGCAAGCTAACAACACATTTAACTATGGACATTGACACTGTAAGCAGTCTTCTAAATGTAATTGATCTCAGAAGGAATCTCTAGTATAGTCCAGGCATATGGACCAATGATGTGTTGACCATGTTAATAGAAGCCATGAAAGGCGTAAACATATTAGTAATGAACCAGCAATCCCACTGTGATGCACATGCTCAATACACAGGCCCTCCCATCTTAAACACACACACACACACACGACAAATAACTGGAACATTTGTACAAGAAAATGCTGCAGATTTTAGCATGAAAACAGATTTTCTTTTAACAATGACAGAAGTGAATTTGGTTCTACAAAAGCGCGAGTAAAGCTCAAACCGTAAATAAAGCTTTGTCTAAATGAGTTTCCAAAAGCTGTGATCCCTTATTCATAAAGATAGGTTTACTCAAAAGGCCCTGTAAACATATTCTCTCAAATATTGTTTGCATTGGAAAAAGGTGGTCACACTTTTCTCTGCATCAAATGGGATAAACTAATTTAGAAAATGTGATAGTTTAACCATCTACAATTTAAACTATATTTTTTTTGTAATTAAACATTTTGGATTTTTTTTTGCATTCTTGCCAAAAGCTGGAGGAAAATGTCTGTGCCACTCACAGCTGTGTGAAGAACTGTTAGCATAGCACAAAGACTGGCAGGGGAAACCATTAGCCTTGGTCTGTCCAAAATGTATTACAATCCACATGTCTTCAACTCACTATTTCACAGGTTTGTAGCCATCCTCAGACCAACCCTGCATTTCAATTCAAAAACTTTTTCTTTTTACTATACTACATACTAAAAGTACAGAAGAGCATTAGGGCCACAGGAGAAACAAAATAAAAAATAAAAAAATCAGATAAGGAAGATTTTTCATTATGTCAAGAATAAACGTAATGGAGTTAGTGGGACATCTAGTTATTTTTTGGCATACTGCAATTGACATGCATGTATTGGGACATCCTAAATATTTTTCTGGCATACTAAATAGTATAGAAGTATGGGTATTGGAACGCAGTGCATGTGTAAACGACAGGTTGGAGACTGTGTCACCGTGATACTTAAGACTCCTGGAAGTCCCTCCGCCAACATATAATCCATTCATTTATGTGCTTCAGAGGTGGTGGTGGTAGTAGGCAGATTGTTTCAAAGTATTTATGCTAAGCTAATCAGCTGCTGGCTGGCTGTAGCATTATATTTCAATGTATTAGATTTAGGCATCAATCTTCTCCATAAACGCTTAAGAAAATAACCTTAACCTTTGGTTATTAGACACATTCTTACATGTCGTACAGAAATACTTTGAAACCATCAATGTGACTCTTTAGGATTTAATGCAGATGTTCCTTATATAGAAAGCCATTGGTATGATTCAGCAGTTTGTGACATCAGAAGTGAGTGAACATTTTTAAACAAAAAGGACCCGTTCGCCGCTCACACTTCTTAAAAATCACAAGAACAATCTGTCAGAAAAACCCTGAAACAGACAGGCCATTGCCCCACAACACAAGCATCACAGCCATTCACCACCACTAAACTAGAAATGCTCACTCACAGTCACAAGCAAATGGAGTTACAACAGCAATCTCTCACTGCACTCCAATGAACAAACTCTTGCTTATAATATTAAAAAATTACAGGCAATTACAGTATTGTTAGATTCTGGGTGCAAACAAGTCAGGCTGTGTTATTCTATTACGTTCAGGAAAAAAAAAAGTAAATGTACACATACAGTAAAGACAAAATGACAAACAACTTTTAACCGTTAAATTCTCAACATTACTGCACTCATGTTTACATATTCAACTCTTTTTTTTAAGCATTATTTACAACAGCTAGTTAGTTCAGTAAGCTTTCTGTGAGAGCAAGATAAAGCCAGGCAATGTCATCCGCATAAAAATACATCTGTTTTGTTATATAGTTCTACCTAAATATAGCTGTACACAAAATAATTAGAAAACATAGATCTGATTGCTCTCTTTTCACATTGTTACAATATTGAAAAAAGGTCCAGGCACGATTCACACAATTTTCCAAAAGTTTGTATCCCTCCACCAAAAGTCACATGATCCTATGTAAAAATGTCTCATGCTTTTGAAGAGTGAAAAAGAGCCAAAAAGCACATTCCTTAATGGATCCAGGCCATTCAACAGGACCGACATGTAAAGTGTTTGAAGTTGCTAAAGACACTCCGAGAAGACTCATGCAGGCACAACCAAAGGACATTGGAGTTTGCTTAAGAAGTACGTAACAAGACAAATATAACAAAGTGCACAGGTTAACCTCAGGTATGTGAATTGAAGGTGTGATATGGCAATGAGGTTTGAATACAAAAAAAAAAAGTTAAAATCAGAAAATAAACAGTTGTGGTCTTTAAAAAAAAAGGCAAATGTTCCTATGTCACGAGACAGGGGTGAAGGCAGAATGGTTCAAGAGTTGAACAGCAGACAGCATAAGCACATGGACAAGTCCCACACACTGTATTGGATCTATAGAAGCAACACAGATAAACATAACACATGACAAACTATATGACCTATTGAAGTTTCTTAAACATGCACAGAGGAAAAATGACTTGAAGTCAAGAAGCAGAACTTTTCACAAAAGGTGCGCTACAGTCGGAGCTACCTGAAAAGTAGTGCACAAACAAAGAGCAATAAATGAGAGCCATCACCCACAGTGTATTTCCAGGAGTCAATAGGTCAAGCCAATACAGTGACAACAATATATCCCTCCCTACTCCTTTAGACTTACTGAGCTATGAGTCTGTTAGCTGGGAGTTTCTTTTTGGCAAATATAGCTTTGAGACAGTCATATGTGACTATCTGATCTGAAAGAATGAACAACAAAACCCTGCAGGAGAAGCAGCTTGATTCGCAAGATCTTCTGATGCAGGAATGATCAGGTTGTAGGCACGGGATAAAAAGCCACCACACTAAAAATATATACTGTCCTTGGTGATAATAAGGGAACTAGCCACTGCATTTCACTAAAGGAGTGTGTGCGTCTTTGCCTTAGCAGGAAGCGTGAGAGACAGCCAGTGTCGACTGGAATGCAATGTCAACTTTCTCTTTAAAGCGAGCCGTCAGTAGGGCTGTGATAAAAAATGAGCTGAAATGGCTTTGGTCTTGGTTATGGGCTTTGGGAGGGTCCTAACTAAACAAAAGATTCCTATGCCATCTTCTCCCTGAACAAGCATTTTTTACATTTACGGTAACAGGTTATTAACACATTTCAATTGGCATTTCTAGCAGAAAAATGATGACACACTTCAAAGCGGTAAATAAAAGTAAAACTATTTGTTTCTGATATTTTTTCCTGGTGGCAGAAATGTTCCTATAGAGCAGATGTGAGGAGTGAACCATTACGTATAGAGAAGTGGAAGCCTGGATTGACTGAAAGCCATCCGACAGTTCTTGTAGCAGAGTATCATCGTATTATGCATAGCTTTGTGTTGCAGCCAGGCAGCCAGGGCGAATAGACAAATGAGAGGTTGACCTGGCACTTTAGAAAGAGAGAAGGAGTAAAGCTGGCACCAGAGAGGAGGACTGCATTGACTGAAAATGAAACAAAATGAGGGGACGTGTGCGTGGTCCATAAAAGATGCTGTTAAGTCCTATGAGAAATGCATTTGATGAAATGCTAAGAGGTTTTAGATAGGTCCGAGATATGCGTCATTTTAGAGCGGTGTTGTGGACTCCGGGAGCTCCGTCTGTGTTGGTTGGTTTTCAATGCTTTCCGTTTTTCCATCCTTGAGTGGCCCCTACACTGAGCCAGAGACAGGGGCCCCATTGTAAAAAAAGGCACCTTTCATCATCCACAGCCGGTGTTTTCTTCATTTCTTGGCCCATTCTGTCACGTACACACACACACATTATCTCATGCTGGAGGAAGCTCTGAAGTAGGAGAGGAACTTGAAGCACAGGCTGACCACAAAGTACCAGATGTTACGGGCCATTTGGGAGCGGGCGATGAAGACGCGCCAGATCAACACCACCAGCACGGTGTTGAAGGTGTAGCGGATGTTCCTCAGTCTGGGGGGAAAAACACACGCACAATTAAAAAGAAGAATTATTAGGGGAGCTCGTGATTAATCTATAAAAAAATTAAATGGGAGAGAAAGTCTATTTTGAACACACACAATGTCAGTATTCTAGTTCTCTTGACGTGGATGTTTGATGTGCTATCATTAATTCATGACACTTTTAATTCCTTCAGAATAACTGCATGCTGAATTATTCAGACGCTTTTTAAACCGCAGAGAGCATGATCGCCTCTGGAACTTTGCTATCCACTCAATTCCCTGAACCAAAGTGTGAGGTGGGCTAGTAGGCTGATTGGAGAGCCACAGCTGAACCCAGAATCCCTGCATACAAAAGGCAGCTACAGAGACTAGCTGGGTCTCTCTTAGAAGATGGATCCCACCCACTATATGGTGAATTTCAGCTTCTCCCATCAGGCCGCAGGTACAAAATGCCTGCCTGCAAAACAAAGAGATACATGTTCCCATGTCTGGAGCACATGCTGTCACTGTTATGTCACTGTCTGTCGATGTTGTAAATGTTGTCTGCGCGTGTGTGTAAGCAGCCAATTCTTCTCTCTTCTTAAAGGAATACTTCACCCATACGGAACCAGCGTTCTATCATTATAAAATA
This sequence comes from Hyperoplus immaculatus, assembly GCA_949357725.1. Classification (NCBI taxonomy): domain Eukaryota; kingdom Metazoa; phylum Chordata; class Actinopteri; order Uranoscopiformes; family Ammodytidae; genus Hyperoplus; species Hyperoplus immaculatus. Next base: position 26,809,805 of record OX442354.1, on the reverse strand, counting down.
ACTATTATAATATAATGAATTAGGTTTTTCTTCCCTCAGTCTTCCCTTGGCCCAGCTGTCCTGTTAATCCTAACTCTTACTGTGATGTCACAAGAAGGAAACTGCAGGGTTAGACAGTGAGACCATAAAAGACTCTTTCTGCCTTTTCTCAGGGTAAGATGATCAGATTTTTTTTTTTTGCACATTTATACTAAATAGGATCTCCGAGTTCAATACACCTTCATATTCCAACCGGTGAAGTAGGCCTTTAACCGCAACCAAATCTACCCTCGGGTACAAATAAAGTTACCTTAACCTTAAAGTAAAGAAAAAGATATTCCTGACCAATGTTAAAGAAATCAGTGGGTAACGGAAGGCTGAATGGATGTACTTGAAAGTCTGAAGGATATTTAAGTGCTAATGCAGAGAATTGTCTAGTGTATGGTGAGCGAGATGAAACACAAGCTGCCCACTAGCTCTCCAGAGAATGGCAGATCTCCTTGCATACAGTCAGTCAGTCTCTGTCCTGGGTGTGTGTGTGTACAGTAGAGTTTGATTCCATCGACTCTTACTTGTTGAGGTGTTTGCGTGCAGCGGGCAGGCCCGACAGCTCTTCGTTGAGGACGTATTTCTTGGTGCCCATGCAGTAGTTTTCCATGTACTCTGCCCAGTTCAGCTGACGCACGTCGAAATTAAATACCTAGGGGAAATAAAAAGACGGAAGACCACATGAACCGAAATGTAAAGGATTGTTTAAAAGCAATCTTGATACGGTGACTTGGAGTTTTGTAGTTTCATCTTGGGTTGGAAGCAAAAGATATGAGCGTAAAAAAGGGGATGTTCGTGGCAATTTTAACCTGTTAGCATGTCTATAATTTGGCAATTAGCTCTTAAAGCACAGCAGAAACTGAGACATGGCTTTCATTTTGCAGGTATTTAGTCATGAACCAAAGTACAACACATATTACAATGTTGACTTGATGGCACTGAATGAAAAGGTGAGAGACCACCAAAGTCAATTGGATACGAATATGTATACATACTATATGTGGCCTGCCACCCACAACATTTTTGTACCGTTTTCTATATGTGTATCTTCTCTCTAACAACAAGTAATCAGCCACAGCCAGTAGTTTGAGTTAAATACAGGAGGTTGTAATGCTGTGCTAGTAATTCTGTGGACACAGGCATTAGCTGGAGCAGACATTTTCAATCATCACAGTTGTTACTAACACGGGCTACGTTCCAATTCCCATACGTTCTGCTATTTAGAATGGTAGAAAAAAGATTTAGGATGTACCAATTCATGTGGTTAGATTTAGTATGCATTAAAAATAAAAAAAAAAAAAATATCCGGATGTCTACTACATTCGGCCAAAATTTTATAGTGTTGAAATCATCATGCCATTTGGTTGATTCTGAGCCACAATCCAGTGCGCACCCGTACCGGAAGAGACATCACATCAACGGCGCCTCCGGATGAAAACAACCGGGGTTGGGATGGATATCAACGAAAGAGGCAAGAACAAAATGCAATGTTATAATGAAATAAATAGTACCAATTGTATGACTACTGCATCCCAACTAGATTATTTTTATGGTCAGATGTAGTATGTATGTAGAATAGAAATAATAAGTATATAATTTGGAACGCAGGGAATGTGTCAGCAGCGACTGCCTTTCAGTCAGCACCCGGGGAATTAGACAGAGGCCACCAAGCTTCTTATGTGGGAGAAGAGTGCTAAGGATTATTAACTCATTACAAGAGGGATATTTTTAATACGAGACATCAAAATGTCAAACACTTTTTTTTTTGCAAAAAACAGAATTGGATTATATCAGTCATCAGAGAAGCTTCCTTCAAGAAAACGAAGACAAAAGCTCAGTGTCTCAGAACAATGTCTGATGTGTAAAAAGCCTCCCAATTTCAGCCCAGCAACATGTCCTCCACAAAGGCAGATTCCCCCACGCCTGAACAACGTCCCTGTTCATGACAACGTGACGTCACCGCTGGATGAATGACTCGCACTGTTGTAGCCAGCCTACAGTCAGACACTAACACACCCAGTGGCAAGTCTGTCTGCCATCTCCACAGAGTGAGTGAGTGAGTGAGTGAGTGAGTGTGTGGACATGGCCGACAGGTCTGTTGTGTGTGTGTGTGGTCAGACATGGGTGTTAATGGTGTGAAAATGAGCCTTCTCCAACAGTAAACTGTGTGGTTGTTACCTTCTTGTCCTCCGGGCTGAGCGCGCCCATTAGCATGGTCACGTTGTCGTTGTTCCACACCCACGAGTGACTGGTGAAATACTCCAGCACCATCATGGCTTTGTGGAGGCGTGTGATTGTCTTCATCATCCTGTCATAAGAGAGCGATGTAGGATAACATGGAAGAATACAATATGGAAGATGAGAAAGAACCTTGTTGCAGTGTAGGTCCATGGGTTAAGGTATGGTTGACAGGAAACAGACCTCACATAACAAAGATTTGATTAAACCGTATTGACGACTATTTGTAACAAATGCAGCAGAGCACTTTGGCTGAGTAGTGCTATGCGTTTATACACCTCTTGACCTGGAATGACCTAAACTCACTAGCCCACGTTTCCAAAATGTAAAATTTGTTGAAAAAACAGTACCGCTTTGCGACAATAAAAAAATTAAAATAAAGCATAAAAAAAGTCAGCTTGCCCTTTTATGGGGCGTTATGAAGTAACCTTTGGATACGGATTATACAATGTATGTTTGAAGTACAAACTGTGTTACCTGTGCACAGAACCAGGCTAACCGTCTGCCCCCATTCCTAGTGTTTATGCTAAGCTAACCAGCTGCAGCTTCATATTTACTGTACAGACAGATGTGACTGTGCCATCAATCTTCTCATTACCATCAGCTAGAAGGTGGATGTGAGTGTTCTGAAAATGGCAGACTATTCCTATGGTTTTTAAAATATCACCAAATTGGGAAATGCGTGGTTTTCATTGGACAACAAGTACATGCAATTTCAGTGGCATACATTGTGATGCTTTTGTTTTTGTAAATTGACCTAATAAAGCATTGAAGTGTGCAAAGGATGTTGTACTGCTCCTGTTGGGAAGCTTTAAAGTATGTCTCAGTTTCAAAGTACAGAGGTCAAGAGTTGTCTAAACTGTCATAACATTGGAAGTAGTCTGGTCCGGGACAACGACTGTTCCAAATCAACTGAGAAGCACCTGGATTTAATCTGTGCGCAGGCCAGGAGGACAGACAACACACTGTCAAATCGACCCATGAAGCACATTTAGTTAACTTGCTTTTAATATCCTACCCAATAGAATTAAGACTCAACACAAGTCCAATCAAATCTGCTTTGCTGCCATAGCAAGTTGAACAGTTTAATACGTTGCTGAAGACTTACTTTTGTTGCATTGGCCTTTAACATAAATTGAGACTTTGACACTTTTTTCATGTATCTTATATTTCATTTTGTATTGCATCTTGTACAGCACTTTGGTCAACTGATGTTTTTAAATGTGCTATAGAAATAATTTTGACATTGACATAGCAGTCTAAAAGATTAATTCTAAACATTTCTATACTATAGTCCTCCTGTTGGCACAAGTTAATCCAGGAGATAAACTTCTGTTGTAGGGGTTCATAATATAAATGTTGAAATATGTCTGTCATAAGCAGTGAATGCATTGTGGTAATTAGGGTGAGAATGGGTGGAGGTTATTGCAAGGAGAGAGAAGTCTGAGTCTTCAAACTGCAAGTTGTTATTCAGCGACTTTTACACTTAAATATTTGTCTAATTAACAGCAGTTAAATGGCATGGTTTCATTGATCGTGCGATAGGCGTGTAATATTTGGTTAAAATGCTGTCATTTTAAAAGTTACACTAAATCAAGGCAGATTAAAATGGACACAGATTCTTCAGGGTGGGACAAACATGCGTGGCTGAGCAGCACATAGAAGCACAGGACATCCTACTTAAATCAATTCACATCCCTAAAAATGTGAGATCGCTACCAAGCCAAATTAATTTCAGACGGGTTAAAATGCAGCCAATTAAAATAAATTGTGGGTGAATGCTTTCATTGCGTTATATCCCATGTCAGAAATATATCTGGCTTGTAGTGCAGAGGTAAATTAGCCTGGTCCAACCAGACCATCATACTTCATTTCATTTGTACAGAAGGTCTGGAACTGCTCTATTTGGCAAACGTTCACTCACTCGGAGGCGGGTGTCTGTTGAAGTTTAAAACTATTGGATCTGCCCAGTGCCACTCTGGGTCAGCCAACCAATCGCATATGGTTTGGTCGTGACGTATGTCATGAGCCGGCTTCTGACGGTGCGTTCCAGTTGTACTGGGAACTCGGAAATGTCTGACTTCACTACATATTGTAGTCTATGAATCTACCGGTACCTGGCAATGGTAACTTGCTAGAGCCTAACGTTTAGTTATTTGGATGAGAAAGGTTGTAGGCGTCCATACTTTCGCGAGCAGATGCACTGGAACGCTGACAGGTCGGAACTCGGAACTATCAAGTCGGAAATCTCTGAGTTCCGAGTATAAAGGAACGCAGCATTCAACTGAAATTGGAGCGCGACTTCGATGTCATCGTTCTCAGCCACTCGCTCTGTTCACTGATTGGACGGCCGGAGATTTTTCTGAGCTAAAGCTGAGAAATTCACCACAGCCCCAGACCGACTACTGAAGGGAAAATGAAATTTGAGCGGAAGTAGGTAGGCGGGCGGAGCCAGGCTAGAGGTAAATGTGGATGAGCAAAAACACATGCATAGGGGTGCATGCATTGTATTCAGTGGAACAGGATCTGTATATCCGACTGGACACAACTTTGTTTAAATGACCAAAAAGTTCCATGGTGCTTCAGAGCGTTTCCATGGGAGTGAGAGGTGGAGGTGACAATAATGGACGTCATGTTTACAGCATTACTTGGTCACAGAAAGGCAAACACATCGCCACAGACAGAGCAAAGCTGAAAAGGTGCTCCGATAGAAGCCAAATCTTGTTGCCATGACACTGTCTGAACTAACATAGTCCAGCGGATACCATGCAGTCAGGTAAAGACAGGGCAAACGTTGTTGTTCTTCTGCCCAGTGCCCTTCCCCCTGTTCCCACCATCCCATATAACCAGCCAGTCAAATAAATAAGTCACTCAGTAGGGGAGCTTGGTAGGGCTGCACCATTACATTGTTGACTTCTTTGGTTCGGAACAACCCAAGCTGCCAAGGGTTGTAAACTAATAATAATAATAATAAATATGTTGGAAGCGACCTTAAAGTTGAAGTCCAGCACTGTTATGTTCATGCGTCAGTATATTTTCTTGTTTAAGAAAAAAAAGAATTGTATGAGAGAATTGTGATATAAATTCTTGAGAAAAATCGTGTTTCACATTTTAGCAAGAATGGTGCAGCCCTAGAGGGGAGGGTGAGGTCAGCCTGGCAGGTGAGGGGGAGTGCAGGTGGGGCAGTTCCAGCCTTACCGGGGCGTGCGGCCTGTCAGCCTCAGATAGCCGTCATAGCACAGGGCTGGCAGCGTGTGGCTGACTGCCGTCCAGTACTGATTAGTAAAGGGGTTGGAGCGCAAGTTGACATTGGGCCTTCTGAAGGCCTGCTCTAAGGGATTGCTCTTGAAGGTCATGTTTATACAGTACTCTGTAGGAAAGAGATACATGGGACTAAATGCAGGAGCTAGCAGAGACATTTAGCAAGAAAGGGTTGGGTGCCCAAAAGGATAATCAGACTGAAAAGTCCACCTCAGTCCACTCATCAGCTGGACTGAGATGAATTTAGAACTGACGTTTTGGGAACACAACTTAGACGATTAACATTGCAAGAGTGCAGAAGCCATTGGTCATCCCCTGTATCTGTAGGGGGAGCAGTGGGTTATGCATCCTTCACCTCCCAACAAATACTGCACACAAGCACCGATTAAGACATTAGCAACTACCACATTAAGCTACTACACTTAGTACCAGCGACAGGGCTGAAGCAGCAGAGGTGTGTGTGTGTGTGTGTGTGTGCGGGGGGCAGGAGGAGCGTCCTGCTCGGTGTGAAGAGGTTACCTGGGCTCTCGTCCAATCAGCCTGAGGTACAGGTCGTACATGAAGGCCGGAGCCTTGTGGCTCACAGCGATCCAGTACTGATTGATTAGGTGATTGGATGTGAGATTAACATTGGGCCGACGGATGGCCTGTTCAAGGGGGTTCCTCTTGAATGTGGATATAACATGGTACTCTAATGAGAGACACAAGGTGATTCAACACAAGTCAGCAATCAGTGGTTAGATACATGCTTTCCCTCTTTGTGTGCCCGATTGACTGAAAGCTTTGGCCCTGCTGGTAAAATAAAATCCTTCAGGCCGCTCACAACTTTACAACAATACAATTATTATAATTAAGCTAATCTATGTTACCTTCATTTATTGCAGCTAACAAAAGTGCCTAAGTATCCTACTGTTCAAATGTATCAAAAAAGGCAATACCATTATGTGTGTACATTCACCAACTAGAATAAAACACAGCTGCACAACATAGGTTTTAAGGGGGGAACAAGAACAACAGCATCATAGTACAACTTTAATAAGGGGACTAGTGCTTAGGGAACTGCAGGAGCTGATTCATTCAAAATGTGTTTAACTGAAGCCAACATTAAAACTTTCTCTAATCATTTCAACAGGTTGGAAACTATGAGTTGTTTGGATAAATAATGTGGCTACTATTCAACTCCAGTGTGCAAGTGACAATGATTTATGGCTGTTCCCCGGTCTCACCATTCATTTCTGCAGCAAAAGAACTGCACTCAAAAGCAAGAACCTTAAGTTGTACTACAAACCATAAAGTCTAAAAAATAAACTATGAGGGCTATAGTTATCTTAAATTCAGGAGTGGACATCAAGTATCTGTAAATACTATTACTAGGGGCAAAAGTGTCATTGGTGATTATCCGTTGGAAAAGTCCACAATCACAATGTATGATCGTTTAAAAAGGTGTTCCAAACCCGGATCGTCAAGAAATGGGGGCAACAAACGCTCTTGGCTTGGGTGTGGCAGCCAGTGGATCAGCTTACAATCAGGGCATGTCATTAGACGCCTGATCAAACACGCAAGCTTTTATTGTCAGGGGCCTTTAATAATAGAGACAGTGTTTAGGCAGGAGGAGGAGAGACAACATACCCACTTCTCCCCAGTGAAACGGGTTGATGCCACCGGTTGTGCAGTTGTAGACCAGGATGCTTTTGGGCCTTAAAAAGAGGGACCAGTTCAGAGTTAATCCACTGGATTGCATTTTAAAAAGAGGTTGGGGAGAAAGACTATCCCTGCGTTCCAAATCACATACTTTTTATTTTTCTGTACTAAAGTACAGAAGAGTTTTATGGCCACAGGAGAGAAAAAAAAACAGATAAGGAAGATTTTTTTTTTCATTATGTCGAGAAATGTTAAGAATAAGGACAAATACTGCAAAATGCTATTGGAATTAGTGGGGCATTTATGTATTTTCAGCATACTACAATCGACGTGCATGTCTTGGGACATCCTAAATCTTTTTCTGGCATACTTAATAGTAGGGAAGTATGGGGATTGGAACACAGGGTATGTGTGTCTCAAACCTGTTGACGGCCTGTGTTCCAGAGTACCAAGCTGCAGCCACTGTGGCGTTGATGACCACGTCTACTGGCACCAGGTCAGCCACGGCATCGTTAGACGCTCTCATGGTACGGAGGATTCCCTTACCAGCCTGCAGGGGAGGGAACAAACAGCACTGATGCAACAGGACAGGACTTCCAATAAGTTTCCATTAGAATCATTGGAGGAAACAATGATCCTGATGAATAGCTCTGGTACAATGAATGTATTCCTATTCATAAGACACAAGTGGAAATAGTTTGTTTATATTCTTGTTTTAACTACATTTTTGGACTGTTAGTTTACCAGCAGTCCCCATACTAACAAGGTTTGTTAAACAGTCTAAAACACACTTTCCTGTCAGTCCTGCTTTTTGCATTTTAGTGCATTACTGCAGTCCGAGACTTAGACTAAAGTTTAAAATAGATAAGCTAGCACTATGGGTCGAACGATATTATGGATAAATAAATTAAATTATATATTTTTTTAAATGTTAAACTTGGTGCTGAAAGCCTCTTTACTTAAATGATATGAATGCAACACATTTCACTGAGACACAGCTATACATGGACATGAACTTTTCTGATGCAGCTGGCTGTTATAAATAAATGCAGACATCCGTGATTGATAAAGTATAACTGTATAAAAGAGGCCCTCGACAGTTTCTCTCAATAGCATACTTACTGCAATGAATATTCCACTGGGTCCATTGAAGTTATCAATCCAACCCTGGAAGAGCAGTCAGAGCAAAGCAGCATGCAATTAGTATTGAAACTATTTGATAATTGACAGAATTTTTTTTTCTATTTCTTGAGAAACAAAATGAACAAAATTACAAGCAAAAGGTCAAGCATTTTTGGGTAAAAGCTTATCAAGTGCAAGTAAATTCTAAAATGTGTTATAGAAGATTGAATATATATTTGTGTTTTTGATGACAAATTATTTCAATGTATTTTAGCCTGTGGTGAGTTTGGCATTTGCGATTACATTGGATTGATAAATCTACATGATTAATCCGTACAAAGGGTCCTTTTATAAAGATGCAACCCAGAGGGCAAATATATCTACACACTTTCATAGGAGTGATTCTGAGTGGAAAGTGTGAAATGTGCTTTTCACATGGTCGGACAAGAGCTGTCAGCACAAGCTTATTATTCAAACCTTCCTAAAGATCTGAGCTGATGGGTGGACTTCCTCCACTCCAGATTATAGTATAGACGGTATTCATTAAACACACACCAGAAGCATGGCCATTTTATGCTACCTCTATATTGTAGGCAAAAAGTCTGGAGCTCTTTTCACAATCAAGTTCTCAGTTTGACAATCTTCCTGCTTACTATGGTGATCAGCTAGTTACTCCACACAGCAGTGTACTGTACAGTATGTGCGACTTGGCCCTGGCGTTTCTGCCATTAACACTTAAGGTAGAGTCAGCCATTCTGGAGAAGGCTTGTTGACAGAATCACTTGTCAAAATCAGACAATGTATATTGTATGGTCTAGTGTATTACCACATATTTTTTTCCAGAGCTCACAAAGTACAGAAAGGTAGCGGATCATGAGGAGATAGTCACTGATTGAGAAGCATTTTTCTGACCGCACCTTTAAATACATAGGCACATGTAACTAAAATATAATAATAACTACAGATTGTATACAGTATATTTGTATACCATGCTCCTTCATAATGAATCATAATTGGGTCATTGAAACATTCCCATTTCTTTGAATATTCCATTTAAATTGAATTCCCTGTCTGATTGAGCTAACGAAAGAAGCAATATAGCCTGTAGAGTGACTCACTGGGAAGGGCTCCTTCCAGCTAGCTCCTACGATGGAAGGTCTGACGATGGCTACGTTGAGGTCTCCAGCCTCCTGTTGCACCATGTACTCAGCCAGGGCCTTGGTGAAGGTGTAGGTGTTGGGACGCTGCCCGATCAGCTTGGGGGTCAGAGCGGACACCAGCTCGTCATCCATCCAGCTGGACAAAAAGATAAAGACAAGATTAGTCTGATGTGTGTGTGTGTGTGTTTAGCAACCCTAACGGCACAATTATACATTTGTCATGACGGTATGTAGTCACTCAAAACCCACACTTTGGGACAACTTAAAGTAATAATAATAATAATAATTGATAGGTTTTATATAGCGCTTTGTTGTAGGTCACTCAAAGACGCTTTACATTTCATAGAATATACATAAAAGAAAAGAAAAAGAAAAACACAAAAACAAATTCAAAAATAGAGTCAGGTGTGGTATGGGTGGAGTCAGGGGTCGTATGTTTTCTTGAAGAGGTGAGTTTTGAGTTGGCTTTTGAATGAGTTTATGGAGTCTGAGTTTCGGATGTTTGGGGGGAGGGAGTTCCAGAGGGTTGGGGCAGAAATGGCAAAAGCTCTGTCTCCCAGGGTGCGGTGTTTTGATCTTGTGATGGGGGTCAGAAGGTTGGTGTTAGATGATCTGAGTTGGCGAGTGGGGGAGTGACGTTTGAGGAGGTCGGTGAGGTAAGGGGGGGCAAGGTTATTGAGGACTTTGTAGGTGATGAGCAGGATCTTGAATTGAATTCGTTGCTGTATTGGGAGCCAGTGAAGTTGTTTGAGGATGGGAGTGATGTGTTCTCTTGAGCGGGTGTGGGTGAGTAATCTGGCAGCAGAGTTTTGAACATATTGGAGTTTGTGAAGGTGGGTGGAGGGGAGGCCGTAGAGGATGCTATTGCAATAGTCCAGTCTGGAGGTGACGAAGGCATGAATGAGTGTTTCTGCAGTGGAGGGGGAGAGAATGGGTCGGAGGCGTGCAATGTTACGGAGGTGGAAGAAAGATATTTTAGTGATGTTTTTGATGTGGGGTATGAAGGAGAGTGTAGGATCAAGGATGACTCCAAGGTTCCGGACCAGGGGGGAGGGAGTGACTGTGTGTCCATCAATGCAAAGTGAGAGGTTTTGGGTGGAGGGGAGGCGGGATTTGGGGCCAATGATGATGATTTCCGATTTATTGCAGTTTAGTTTGAGAAAGTTGTTGTTCATCCAGGTTTTTATTGCAGAGAGACAGGTTGTGAGGGTGGAGAGAATGGCAGGAGTGATGGTTGCTGTGGAGATGTAAAGCTGGGTATCGTCGGCGTAACAGTGAAATTGTAGTCCGTGGTGGCGAATGATGTGACCAAGGGGAAGAATGTAGAGGATGAACAGTAGGGGACCCAGAACGGAACCTTGGGGGACACCATGAGTGACTGGGATGGTTTTGGATGTGCAGTTGTTGATGGAAATGAAGTGGAATCTGTCTGAGAGGTATGATCTGAACCAGGAAAGTGCGGAGCCGGTGATGCCAATGGATGATTGCAGGCGACTGAGGAGTATGGTGTGGTTGATGGTGTCAAAGGCGGCGCTGAGGTCGAGGAGGAGGAGAATGGTGAGTGAGCCAGAGTCGGATGCGAGCAGGAGATCATTTGTAACTTTGAGAAGAGCTGTTTCTGTGCTGTGGTGAGTTCTGAATCCGGATTGAAATGTTTCATACAGTTGGTTTGAGTGGAGATGGTGTTTGAGCTGGATGGCAACAGAACGTTCAAGCAGTTTGGAGAGGAATGGGAGGTTTGAGATGGGTCGGAAGTTGTCAGGGTTTTCATGGTCCAGGCCGGGCTTTTTGAGGATGGGTGTGATTGCAGCAAGCTTGAAAGAAGGGGGTACCATACCAGAGGTGAGGGAGGAGTTTAAAATGTCAGTGATGAGCGGGGTGAGATTAGGGAGACAGGCTTTGACAAGGACAGAGGGGATGGGATCCAGGGGGCAGGAGGAGAATTTTATGCCAGTTATCATTTTGGTGAGGTCAGATGGTGTTATGGGTGAGAAAGAGGAGAAACTTTGGTCTGCAGGTATGGGGTCTGAGAGTTCCGGGTCAGGGGAGGTGGGAGAGGAGGTGGTGAGCTGGCTGTGAATGTTTTCAATTTTAGAGTGGAAAAATGATAAGAAATTATTGCATTTGTCAGGGGTGAAGGAGTGTGGGATATTGTCCATTGGTTTTAGGAATTTGTTGATGGTGGAAAACAGAGTGCGGGGGTTTGAAGAGCCGGAGTGGATGATCTTGGAGTAGAAGGTGGAGCAGGCTTGATTTAGTGAAGTTCGGTACAGAAGGGTGTGCTCTTTGTAGGCTTGGGTGTGTACAGTGAGTCCAGTTTTATTGCGAAGGCGTTCCAGTTGTCTGTGTTGTTTTTTGAGTTTGTGAAGTTCAGGAGTGTACCAGGGGGCAGAGTGAGTGAATTTGACCATTTTTGTTTTTATGGGGGCCAGGTGGTTGAGGCTGGTGGACAGAGTGTGGTTGTAAAGGTTGATGAGGTCCGTTTGAGTTGAGTTTTCAGGGAGGTTGGAGTCAGCTAGAGTGTTTGATATACATGTGGAGAGGGCGATTTGACAGATGGATTTGAGATTGCGGAAAGTAATAGAGCGTTGTTGTTTGGGTTGTGGGGTGGGAGTGTTGATCTCTATAGTGATTGCTAGGTGGTCGGAGATGGTGAGGTCGGTGTGTGAGAGATGTTCGATGTGGATGCCGATGGAACAGACCAGGTCCAGAATGTGTCCATGGCTGTGGGTGGGGAAATTAACATGTTGGGTCAGGTTGAAGCAGTTGAGTAGATCCAGAAAGTCGGTTGTAGCTTTGCAGTCCGGGGAGTCAATGTGAATATTAAAGTCGCCAAGGAGTAAAATGGATGAAGAGATGAGGGACAGTTGGGTGAAGAAGTCTGAGAAATCTGACAGAAAAGATGGGTTTGGTTTTGGAGGACGGTAGATGACAGCAATGATAATAGGTTTTTGACCGGGGAGTTTAAAAACCAGGTGTTCAAACGATGGTGCAGCAGGGATGGGGAGGGGCCGGGGGTTGAGGTTTTGGCGGTGAATGGCAGCAATTCCTCCCCCCCGGCCTTTAGTGCGTGGGTTGTCCATATATGAATATTCAGAAGGGGTGGTTTGGTTTAATGCAAGGTAGTCCAGGGGTTTTTGCCAGGTTTCAGTGAGACAGAGTAAGTCCAGTTTATTGTCAGTGATGAATTCATTTAAGATGAGGCTTTTATTGTTGAGGGATCTTGTGTTGAACAGGGCTATTTTCAGAGGCTTTTGTTTTGAAATGTGTGTGGAGGAAGTGGGTACCGGGCGGAGGTTGAAGCCGTTCGCCGGAAGGTTGCACTGATGACGCGTATTGTTGTGATGACGGAATGAGGAAGTGCGGTAGCTGTGGTCGGTCCAGAGAGAAGTGAGACTGTTTTCCTCTGTTGAATTTAGGATAAACATGCGACGGGAGCCTCTGTGCATGTAGCGGCGTCGTTTTAGAAGTCCAGCGGTTTTTATTGCAGTGGTGAGTTCCGTAGTGAGAGGTGTTTGATGATTTAGCCGGAGAAGTTGCGAAGTTGTGTAGCGTAGAGCCATGGCCGGTTTGACGGAGGAGGGTGGATTGCGGTGACAGATGGAAACAGAGTTGCAGGCAGAGGAATACCAACCGCTGGCATGACGGGTGGAGTAGCCGAGCCTGGGCTACGGTGACAGCGGTCCTAGCCGGGAGCAGGTGGAAACCTGTCGGGGGACAGCGGCGGTTGTCACGCGGTGGCTGACTGCAGGAAGGCAGCGGTCCTACCCAGCAATGGCTAGCCACAACGGTACCAGTGGTCACCCAGCAAGGGTTTGCAAGCCAAAAATGCAGCAGGAGAAGAAGCAGCGATACGTAGTCGAAAAACCCAGGTAAGGGCCGTAGGAAACAAATTAAAACAAATTTCAGAAGGAGAAGCGGCAGCCAAACGCGCCAGCGTCCTCTCACCTCGAGA
>OX442354.1:26547859-26796201 GCA_949357725.1 Hyperoplus immaculatus | reverse complement strand
GTAAGATAACTAACAATATATCTGGCTGAGGAGAATCTTGTACGTAGGCTGGAATGTTCGTGCGTAATTAGATTTCACTATAAACTCTCTGTATGACCGCCTATCGTTGGTCATTTCACACAATCCCATTGCTGGATCAGGGCTGTACAGTGCGACAGTTTTGATCGCATTTGCTACTGAAATTGATCACGTGCGATGATGAATACGAATCTATTCGCACTTGTGCGACAGGTTGATAATGAGGAGAGGCTGTCTTTGAAACACAGAGGAGAGATGCACAACACGAGGGCTCTACATTAAGAGGGCTCTACATTAACACTGCGGATAAATGAGTCTTAGGCAAGTAAGTTATTGAGTCCACCCTCCACTTTGGCTGGTGAAAGATGTGTGCTCGGGACCTGTGCTCGTGCAGCGATTCTAGGTATAAAAACTTCACGGCTTCAATGGCAATTACCGGAAGGAGACGGCACATTACCGCAGTTAAGTTAGCGCGTGTACAAACAGAACATTTCCTGTGCGCCTTCACATTAAAAGCCTGTTACTAGCCAAACGCGAGTTGACTTTTATTTTGAAGCCGGTAAGAACAGGAAGTTAGCGCTTTTTTCTAGCTTGAAAGGCAACTCTTTTAAATAAGACACTGAAAAGCTACTCCCAACACATTCACAACAACCTATTTAATTTATCCTAAATTGTACCAATATGTATACTTATTTATTTAATAGGCTATGTTTAATGTTTTAAAGTTTGGTTTTAATTAACAGAAGGAAATTATAATAATAATTCTGAATCAGCAAAAAATTGCAATTGGCAGGTTAGATTCTTTTTTCTAAATTGCAATCAGTGCACCCCTATTCATTTTTCTACAATTATTACTGCACACACTAGGATATAATATTAATTGTGAATCTCAAATGAGACCAAGATGACAGGCTCAAAGGTAATTAGAGCGAAATGCAAGGGTTAAGGTTATGCAAGTTTTCAAATCATAGCCTACTTTGTGTGCTACCAAATTTATTTTTGTGCTACTGAATTTTTTTGCTTGCTAGCACCAGTGCTACCACCTAAAAAAATAAGCGTACAGCCCTGTGGATTGTTGTCTTGACTCATGTTTGCAAACATTAAAGATCTGTTCTATTTTTGTATTTATACATTGTGTCATCTGGTATTAATTGACTAAATTCTCATCTTTTAAAGGTTGATATTTCAATTCCATGACAGCACTCAAATCTTTCATTAGCAAGTAAGTGGAATGTTCTGTTTTGCCGACCGACAACGGCAAACGTTTAATTTAACAGTTTAACAGCTGTTCGCTAAACGAAAGGGGCTTACGTCACCTTGTGCATCGCTCTGATTGGTTGTAGTGCTATCCAACTGCGTGCAGTGGCATTTGAAATGCACGAGTAGGAGCCGCCCCTTGAGTTGGAAATTACTATTGATCGTGGCCAGACCCTCTATCGTTCAAGATATCAGGGTCTGGATTTCCAGGCTAATTGCAGAGTTGATTCCCCTTAGAACTGTAATTGACAGCATACACCGTTTTTATCAACTGGACTCATAGGAGGTAAAACTTATTCTAATACAAAAGTAATCCATCCACCTGACAGGTGTGGCATATCAAGATGCTGATTATTGGACAGGTCTGCATCAGGCCGCTGTAAAGTGTGCAGTCAGTAGCTGGTGTGAACACCATCTCCTTTGCATATCTGATCAGGTTGTTGATTGTGGCCTGTGGACTCTAGTTCCTCTCAAGTTCCAGTGAACTTATCATGGTTCCTTGTGCTCTTGTTTAATAACACATTGTGAATGGTGTTGGGCCACAACTTGTGCAAACATCCAATCATGCAAGTAGACTATTATACACGCTAAAAAGGGTGTATGAAGGTCTGTGTGACACCCTGTGAAACCAGGAAATGACATGTTACACAAGTAAGGTGGATTTCAACATCCTTAAAGTTTTGTTTAGCTTAGGAATGAGAAATGAGCATTTACTTTTGCAATGTGAATAGAAGCAAAGAGAATGAGGACAGATCAAACCGGGAGTTGTATTATGTTGAGGACGTGCATGCAGTTTTATCTACTTGTGTGACTAAACACTTGGTAATATATCATGTCACGGAGGTTCCTTGCCATTTTGCGTCCATGTTTGAGCGCTACAGTCAACAGACTCCAATACATCTTCCAGCTAGAATCAAGAATTACTGCAAGCCGTTGACCATACCAAGGCTCCAGTTTCCTACTGCCGCCGTCATTTTTGTCCATATGAGAATACGAAATGTCAAAGTGACAAATGGGGATATGTCTGTATATTTTCCTGAAGACAGAAATCTTGATTCAACTGTTTTAAGTCTGTGTGTTTGCAATCTATGGAGAACTGGGACAAAATACAGCGGTATTCCCTGAACATAGCAGCTGGCACTCTAATATCTATCTAGGTGTCCTTTAAAGCTGAACTTGTCTGCATACTAAAAAGAAATTAGAGCTGGGTAATCTTTAGGCCTGATGGTGTGTCAGTGAAGCAGCTACTGCAGCTTACAGTCAGGCAGTCAGTTGATCCCTAATGTCTCCATGAGATTTCTTCATTTTTTTTTATTCCCGGTAAAGGGTTTTTACTGGGAGTTTTTTCTCAGCCGAGCTAAGGGTGTAAGGGCAGGGTGTCATATTGTATCATATCATATTGTATGAAATGTAAAGCCCACTGAGACAAATGTGTTTGTGATTTTGGGCAATACAAATAAAACTGATTTGATTTTGATTTGATAATGGCTCATCTGAAGCTTGTTCTCAATGCTGATAAAACCAAACTTATGGTATTTTCAAATTCCAGAAAGATTGTGTTAAATCAGAAAATTTTAACTTCCCAAGGAAATGAAATTGAGGTTGTAACTACTTACAAATACTTGGGATTCATGATTGATGACCACATCTCGTTTAAAACCCACATACAAAACCTGGTGAAAAAACTGAAACTAAAGTTAGGTTTTTACTTTAGGAATAAGTCATGTTTCTCTCTCGAGGCCAGACAACGATTAGTCGAAGCTACCTTCTTGCCGGTTCTTGATAATGGTGATCTGTTGTACATGAATGCATCAGCTCACTGTCTACATATGTTGGACACTGTATACCATGGAGCCTTGAGGTTCATTACAAACAGCAGAGCCTTAACCCATCACTGTACACTGTACTCAAGAGTAAACTGGCCTTCTCTTTTTATCAGATGACTTAGTCACTTGTATGTTTTTATTTACAAGGCGATCTTAGGTAAACTCCCTTGTTATTTGTCATCGTATATGTCCAGAAAATGTGTCCCCCATGCGTTAAGGTCTCAGGACATGGTGCTCATGACTGTTCCTCAAGCTCGTACAGAGCTGGGTAAAACAGCTTTTAAGTTTTTTGCGCCGTCGTCATGGAATAACCTGCAGAAGCAGCTTAAGCTTCAGGACCTAGTAACTCTAAACGAATTTAAGGCTGTTGTTAAGAGTTTGAAGTTGGACTCCATCGGAAATTGTGAGTGTTTTTAGTTAAGAATCTTATTTTTATGTTTTACAACTGTACTTAATATCGAACTTGTATTTTGTATTGTGTTTTATGTGCAACTGTGTTCTGCTGTCCATCTTGGCCAGGTCTCTCTTGTAAAAGAGATTTTAATTTCAATGGAGACTAACCTGGTTAAATAAAGGATAAATAAAAAAATAAAATAAATCTCAACCCTGAATAATTGATCAGATGCATTAGGACGCTTCAAGTGGGCACCTGTGGCTGAGGTTAAACAGTTTACAGACAGATTACATTTAAGGTTGGGAAACAAACTGTCTCAGAGGAGCAATGACTAATGTGATCACCCCAGTGCACACCAATCCAATGTTTCCAGGCTGGCTCTCAAAAGACATTCACATAACACTAGAGGTGGACTGATATAGGGTTTTCAATGTCCGGTGGCAATATCTCACAAAAGTGAGTAGGAGAGAATGGGGTAAGTATGCACACTTTTTACTCTAGTGAGAATTGCTCATCACCTTAACATCTTTCAATAGTCATTCCCACATTAAATTGAAGCTTAAGGTGTTGGCTTGAAATGTGTACCCCTCACTTTTTCGATCTTATTGTAATAAAGAAGAAATTAATCATCAAAGACACCCTTACACATTGTGACAACCAACCCCATCAAGGGGTCGGTCACAGTATAGATATTCCCTTTAGATTAGGTTATTTTTCTAATATAGGTATTATAATTATTCACACTAAATTATGAAGAAGAAAAAAAGTGTGTGCAGGGCCAGTGAAAATGCACATGGGGCCAGTAAAACTCAGATCCACTGGCCCTCAAAAAAAAGTTATGTTGAACCCTGGACATCGTATTTCCAGGATGCATAGACAGAGGACAACCATCAATTTGAGGGGTTAAGAGAAATAAAATGAGATAATCCAAGATTACCCCAACAAATGACATTGTGTGGATTTAAAACTTCCACAATTTTCTTTACCGCTGTGATATTAAACCAATAAAAGGAAAAAGAATAGTAGAATAAAAGAAAAGAAAAGAAAAAAGATGCCCTGGCAATTTTGCTATTGGGTGGTGTCTTAAGATTCTTCATAGTTTTTCTGCTCATTATTGCCTGTGCCTTATGAGTGCAATAAGACTAGAAATCCTCATTACAATAGGCCTATATCTTTGTTTGTCATAATAATTGGGCTCTGAACGGGTTAAACTACCAGCACGTTTCTGCAACAACTTGACAAAGCTTGGTGTGATGAATGTGAATAGAAATAGATTTGTGACACAGGAGCAAACGTAGTAAAGCAGGCGACCAACGTCATGAAAGCGTGATTGAAAGCAGACTCCAACATGAGTCAAAAAAAAAAAAAAAAAAAGGCAGGCAGGCAACGAAGGCTACCCCGTAATTCTTGACGTTGCACACAGCTGCCTCACTTAGGCTACACCAATTAGCCGCAACCACTCTTCGTCCATTTGCACAGTGGGCGACGCAAAACGACAGACCGTTCGGGCATGTGATTACCGAAAGGCGTAGGAGTTACATTACAAGAAGTGAGGCCGCTCAACTAAACCATTCCCCCCGCGCCTTCAATTAAAAGTGCCTCCAGTGCATACTGTTAGGGCGAGTCAACGTTCCTCATTCGAGCGCTGAAATAAAATGTATGAAAAAAGTGCTGGCGGGCTAGGGGGAAAAGGAGAACCGTTGAGAAATGATATGTTTGTTTAACACGAGAACTGGTGGAATTTATAGGGGCGGTGTCCGACTCATGTTGACTCATGTCTAAGACAGTGGGTAAAGTCAGTAACCTACACGGGAAAATGCCCACTTTTTATTCTAACTTAAGCCCTACATCAGTCTGCGTATGAATACATTCTAGCAACAGCAGCATTAGCCTACTGTTGTGTGGACCGAGCCACTCCTCCCTCCTCTTGGCGCATCTCTCTTCCTACATGATGCCACACGTTGAGCACAGCCTGTCACACCACTTAACGGTAAGAAAAACAGCCTACAAGGGCCACAATTCAACGGCCTAGGAGCACACAGGGCGCGTGGACGTCATTTGAAGAGTAGGCTATACGTACCCGAAATGTCGATGTTTTCCCCCCTGGCTTGAACTTGGGTGTGTGTTGTGTGGCGGAGGTACAGCGTGTACCGCTACAGGCGACAGAGTGGAGCTTCGCTCTTAGCAGGCAGGAAGCCCCAGCAAGCCTGGGCGGATAAATGAGCTGCTGTGACGTCAGCGCCCCCGACACAGATAGGGTGAAAAGGAGACGTCCCACTTCAACTGCTTCTGGTGAACTTGCAGAATTTCCTCATCTCATTCAGAAATTGACGTTTTCCAAACAGTTGGCACGATTTGCTTGCAGAATGCTCTCACTTTCACAAAACCTTTAACACATGCAACGAAATCAAATATTTCCTTCATACACACACATCAATATCTGGCTAGGCTACTCCATCATTCAATCATTAGACAATGTGATGTTTTGAATGGAAGTCAATGGACCATATTATGGTCAAAGGGTACTCAATTGTTTTTTTTCACGTTTAGAAAGGTGTCACACATCTGAATTCATTAGAAACACAAACTTCAATAAGGTTGATGAATGAATTAGGCCTACAAAAACACTTTTTCTGAATTTGCTGAAACCTAGCTATTTTAGCAATGAACAGCCACATCTTATCTCCATTTGTGATATCAGGTGCTTTGGTCACAGGACCAGATGAAACCGTGGAAATGCTTGCCCCAAAACCGTGGAAATGCTTGCCCCAGGGCAAGCATTTCCTCCTCCACCCAAACTGTACATACAGCAACTGAAAAAAACAACACACAAATAATACAAACAGGCCCCAGGTTAAAATAATAAATACTTTTAAGACACAATTTCACAGGGCCTCTCTAAAAGACAGAATTACCATATAAAATAAATTTTGAATTGAGAATACCGATGTATGAACCTGGGACATTGGATAACCTATAGGGCTACGGGGCAGGGGCACCTATGCACTTGCTCGTTTGGTAATCCAGCCTTTACGACGCGGAATATGTACAATGTTTTTCCATGGCAGGGGAAAACCTACCTCGTTTGCAATTGGATTTTGGGTACATTATGAGATACGGTATAGTGCCTTATTGAAATGAAAACATTACCAAACTCAAATGGTCAAAGCTTTTGCTGGTGTGTCCACTGAAGAAAAGGTGGATGAGGCTCCTGGGGAATGTAATGCAACCAAAACCAACAGAAATGGTTTGATATTGTCAAGGCCATGGTTAAACAGGTTTACCATTTAATAACTGGAACTCAAATATAGAGAATCATGATATAAGAGACTCCCTTAGTTTTTAG
Source organism: Hyperoplus immaculatus (assembly GCA_949357725.1). Taxonomy (NCBI): domain Eukaryota; kingdom Metazoa; phylum Chordata; class Actinopteri; order Uranoscopiformes; family Ammodytidae; genus Hyperoplus; species Hyperoplus immaculatus. The sequence goes on along the minus strand of OX442354.1, from coordinate 26,789,360 downwards.
TACATACTTGTCATTTAAATGACTTCACCCACTTTCTGCATGTTCATTCCACAGGTGAATGTGTTAGAACAGGTGCAACGTTGAAGAGTCTCAGCTGAGGTGCAGGGTCTTTAGTTTTTTCTAGGGCCCGACCGATATTGATTTTGGAGTGCCGATGCCGATTATTTTCAGAGAAAAATTACGATTACGATTAAATTGGCCGATTTAAAAATAAATAAAAAATCCCCAAAATATATATTGATACAATTTACTTTTTTGAACCCTTAAATATATATATATATATATATATATATATATATATATATATATATATATATATATATATATATATATATACGATAAATGGTAAATGGACTTGTATAGCGCTATATCTCCGTTTATCACAGACCCAAAGCGCTTTACATTGTTTTTTTTGTACACATTCACCCAGTCACACACACATTCATACACCGATAGCAGCAGCTACCACGCAGGGTAGGCTTAGCACTAGGGTGCTAAGCTAACTAAGCTAACTATCGGGAGCAATTCGGGGTTCAGTGTCTTGCCCAGGGACACTTCGACATGTGGCGGGGAGAAGGGGGATCGAACCTCCGACCCTGCATACCCACTTCGCCACTGCCGCCCCATACCTTTTACTGTTGAAAATATGTACAGGAACTTTTTCTTTATTGCAATAGGCATTGTCTAAAAAAAATAAAGTGTAACAAATATGTCTAAATTCAGACATTATGCATTTTATCTTACTGTACCCAACCCTCTGGAACTCCCTCCCCCCAAACATCAGCATCTCAGACTCAATAAACTAATTCAAAAGTCAACTCAAAACTCACCTCTTTAAGGAAGCATAATGACACCTCACTCCAATTCAAACCGTATCTTAATTTTTTCTGTATTTTGTTTTCCTTTTCTACATGATTCTCTATGATGTTAAGTGTCTTTGAATGACCTCCAAAAAAGCACCATATAAATTCTATCAATTATTATTATTATTAACAGTCAAGCGATGACCAATGCCTCTGCTTTTGGTTGCAGGGGGAACTCTCAAGTGTAAATTAATCCAATGTATTACAACACACCTGCTGCTGCTGTAAATAGGCTATAGCATTAATGCTATTCATTTAGGCTACCTCCAGGGCAGCAATAGATTTCACACATAATTGCTTGAAAAAAGAAAGAAATAAAAATCGGCAAAAATCGGCAAAAAATCGGACGATAATTCCGAAATATATAAAGATATAATCGGCTGGCCGATATAATCGTGCAGGCCCTATTTTTTCCCCCACTGGGAATATTGTTTAGGATATGTTGCATGATAAGGCATCAAATGCAGAATAGAAATATGCATCCATTCAAAATATACAGACATATCTAAAAAGGAACTATGGATTAAGAAGAGCAAAAAGACTGCTAAAACTAAAATGAAAAACTCATCTAGGCCTACTGTCTGATATCATAATTATTGTACATCTCTTTGCTGGCCTTTAGATATTTAGTGGAAAAACACAGAATGTGGCCTCTAGTGCCGACCGTTTGTGTGTGTGTGTGTGTGTGTGTGTGTGTGTGTGTGTGTGTGTGAGAGAGAGAGAGAGAGAGAAATAGAGAGAGAGAGATCTGTAACAGTCTGCACTGCAGTCATGTGGTCACATGTTGAACATGTCCTCCATGGTTGCGTTCCGAATCGCATACTTTCTACTATATAGTATGTAGAAAAAAGATTTAGGATGTCCCGATTCTTGTGGCCAGATTTAGGATGGTTAGAAGTACCCGGATGTCCTACTTCATGCGGCCAAGATTGTTAGTGTTGAAAAGTGCATCCTATTTGGGCGATTCTGACCCACAATCCAGTGCGCACGTGAAGTGACGTCACATCGACGAAGCCTCCATATGAAAACAAACGGGGATGCGACGGATATAAAAGCTTGGGTTGCGTTCCGAATCGCATACTTTCTACTATATAGTATGTAGAAAAAAGATTTAGGATGTCCCGATTCTTGTGACCAGATTTAGGATGGTTAGAATACCCGGATGGTCTACTTCATGCGGCCAAGATTGTTAGTGTTGAAAAGTGCATCCTATTTGGGCGATTTTGACCCACAATCCAGTGCGCACGTGAAGTGACGTAACATCGACGAAGCCTATAGGTCCATGTTATGAAAACAAACAGGGATGCGACAGATATAAAAGCAAGAGGCAAGATCAAGGCGCAATGTTATGATGAAATAAGAGAGAAAAGTACGTCCCAATAGTATGCCTACTGCATCCTAACTAGATTCTTTTTATCGTCAGATGTAGTATGTAGAATAGAAAAAAGAAAGAGTATGCGATTCGGAACGCAACCAAAATGCAAGATCAAGGCGCAATGTTATGATGAAATAAGAGAGTAAAGTATGTCCCAATAGTATGCCTACTGCATCCCAACTAGATTATTTTTATCGTCGGATGTAGTATGTAGAATAGAAAAAAGAAATAGTATGCGATTCGGAACGCAACCTATGAATTCTTATGTGTATTTCTCAGGTTATACTTCCTGCTTGACGCACAGAGAAGTGTCAGAGGCGTTTGCCCTCTGGTGGTGGTAGTGCTGTATTACCTCTCGTCCACTCCACAAAAAAAATAAATGCAGCCCACCACCTGTGTCCATATTTAAATCACCTAAAACCCAGCTCTTCTTGGCCCTCAGTCAAAACGGGGAATTTTCTTTTCTTCATGATACATTATAGGCAGTAAGGCATGATACAGTGCAATGCTTGCTGTCCTTAAACAACATCCTGTTATGTGATAAGGTGTTGATGGGCAGGTGGGCCGTTCTTTGGTGAATGCTTGGTAAGGCTGCTATTACAACTCCTGGTCCTGGACAGGGTCATATAGCTTCCCAGTGCTCTCTCCATCCCCAGAGTTGCTGTCCACACACAGAGCCACGCCTGTGAGATGAAAGAAGAAAACAAAGACAAAAAAAAGCAAGTCTGTAAAAAATGTATTTTAGAAGAAGTGATTTAACAGAGGTTACTGATTGAGTGTAGTAGGCGCTCTCACCCATGCGGTTGGCACTGGAGGTGGTCTGCACAGGGGCAGTGGTCTCGAGGCCCCTCCTGGTCCCAGGCCAACATGTCAGCCAGGAGGGTGGGCTGGCTCAGGCAGGACTGGCCCTTCACTGGCTTGGGATTACACACTGGAAACAGCAGCTCTGGAGGAAGCCCGAGAAAAAAATAGATTAATGGAAAAACTCTCTCTCTTTACTCTGCCTGTTCAGCTACACTTGATCAACTTTAATATAACCTGCTGTTACACACAATGCAAACAGCTACAGCCCATATCAGATACTAAGGCCTGGTCCCACACACAGTCTCATTTCCATCCTTTGTTGTTTTAGTTGACTTGAATGAGTTTAAAAATAACCTCTGATACAACAAGTGTGCACATGTTCTTACACTCTCACTGCTCCCATCATGCGTATCCTGCAGCTATACTGTTTAGCCATTGGAGTCTGGGTGGCCTTTTCTTTACATTTTACCTGACCATGTGCTGTTTATGGATAGAGGCTATGGTTTTGTAACTTTCAAATAAAGAGTAGTGGGCAGTGAAAAACAAGCTTTTTCAGTGTTAAGTTACTCTTTACTGACCCCTGTAGGACAATTAAATTATGGCAGTAGTCAATACTGTATAAGGCTGATGGAAAATATGCTGATAACCAAATTAAGAATAAAATAGTGGGATATACTCAAACAGATAAATGGTCACGTATATCTAGTGGTATTTAGGGTGCAGATCTTATTGTGTCTCTGTTACTCTGTAATTATCAGCTTGCTTGGTTCTGTGTAAATAACACAGAAGCAAGCAAAGCCGGCATTTTGGAGTGATGTTGTTCCGTCAATATGCCGCAATCTAATCAATCAAGCATCCAATAATCCTGGTTTATGCGCATCGCCATTTTGTGAGATTTTTACTCCGCCTCACGTCGGGGGGAGGGAGATACGCCCATCGAGCTGACGTTTACCTCCGAGGCAAAGTGAGGGACAACGGGCGGAGAGCTGTCACTCAAGAGATCGCCGCGCCAATACATTTTAACCTCCAATAGAATAAAAACTAGCGTGGTCCAAAATAATTTACCACCCTCAGTGTTGTCATGAAGATATGACCTAAACATACAGACTAGAATGGTTTTTTGGACCAGGCTGTAAACAGGTTTAATAAGACTTTGAAAACGGCCTGTCTAACAAGTGAGTCAAAGAAAAATTGCTCAGTCTTGGTTCCACCCCAGTGGCCACCGGAAAGTACTAAAATTTTAGTCACTTCCTTATTGGATGCTGGTAAAAATCGCTGAGGTTGGGGCTTGGTCCCAATACATGCCCGTCAATTGTTGTATGCTGAAAATACGTAAATGCCCCACTAACTAGCATTTTGGAGTATTCGTCATTATTCTTGACATTTCTCGACATAATAAAAAAAAAACTTTCTTATCTGATTTTTTTCTCCTGTGGCCCTAAAACTCTTCTGTATTTTAGTATGTAGTGTAGTAAAAAGAAAGAGTATGTGATTTGGAATGCAGGGCATGAGTCATTTTTAGTCATCGCATCATTGGCTTTGAAAGGACATGTTGCACTTTCAAAATCTATTTTATAAAAGTGCCACCAGCATTACATACACTCATCTACATTACATCGAGATAGCATTGCATGGCTAGATATATGCCATGGTCAGTGAGTTTCTGTTTTAAAGGGGACATATTATGAAAAACCAAACATTTCCGGTGTTTGGGCACACTTTTTAGGTTATTGGGGTCCCTACCAGCACACACAAGCTTCAAAAAGACAAATATGTCAGTTTCTTCTGGGATACTTATTTTGAAAAAAGGGGGATTTGAAGGTTTGTTCCAAAATTCACCGACTGATGACGAAATTGGTCGGTTTTCATTAACATATTATCCTCCCACGGGAAAGCTCGCCAGAAACTCGGCAGTTGATTGGCAAATCAAGACGCCCGTTGGTAACCACACACAGCTGAGCCTCCACTTGCTAACGCAATAAAAGAGTAGAAGCAAGCTGCAGTTTTAGCTCATCCTCAAGCTACTATCACACCCCAGCCTCAAAGCAGACCAGGGCTGAATGGATCTACTTCATTTTTTGTTAGCCTATGCCCAGTAAAGGTTGGCAATCTGTTAGTGTGATCTGCCGTTATACTGGAGTGTGGAGCAGACTGTGCCTGGTAGACTGAGAGACACCATCTCTCCTCTGGAAATTTATCTGTAGTCCTATTCAAAAACAAATATGTCCGTTCATGTGTTCAGTGTGTGTAATGTGCTTTAATTTATCCCTCCTATAATATCCAACGCCGACTGAAACAAAAGAATGCCGCTGGGTTAAGTAGTTAGCGTTAGCGTCAGCTAGCTTAACCGTTAGCTTTATGCTAACGGTTAGATCTGTGAGTCTGTCCGTGACAGCCCCAATGTGAAAAACAGACGGTGAAACTGTATGGTGTCAGTATTTGTTTGTTGTTGACAGTGTGTAGTTATGCAAGCAGTCGTGGTACATGCAGCAGTAGGTCTATTAGTTACATCCCCAGTGTAATGTACACTATAATCAGGGGTGTAAAGTAGCGAATTACATTTACTCGCGTTCCTGTAGTTGAGTAGTTTTTTCGTGTACTTGTAATTTTTCTAAGTGATTTTTAAAACCTATACTTTTACTTTTACTTTGAGTATGTTTATTTTGAAGTATTGTACTTCGCTACATGTTATATCACCTGCGTTACTGAGTAAAAAAAAATAGATAGGGAAACGAGAGAAAATAAAATAAATATCGCGGGGTGCTTTTATTTTTACGGCACAATACCGGAAACTAACACAGAGAATGATCGACAGGATCATTGCGACTAAATGATAACAACAAACATTGCTTCCCTCTATCATTAAAACAAAATAATCCTAGTTAAACTGTCATTGTACCGCACGTGAAGGCTTTTAAATGCAGCAAACCTTTCATCCAGCCGTGCGATTGGCCCTTCCCTCACCTAGCTTTCAGTTTAACAGTGCAGAGTAGGATGGAGGCGGTGCGTGTTGCCGAGAGCTTTGAAAAACTTCCAGAAGACGGCAGAAAGTCAGGCTTTGGTCGAGAAGAAAGGTAAAAGTAATAGACTAAAACAATGTGCAAGATATGTTATGCGCGACCGTGAGAGAGAGAAAAAAAGTCATATGCGACCCAGCTGCACATCAAAACATCACGACCAATTAGTTTACTCACTTTAAGTCGAATCCAAGTGGTCTATGACCAAGCAATAAAGGAATAAAAAACACAGGAAGTTCCTTGACTCTTGCCACCACAACAGTCATCAATTAAGAACACTGTAGCCTACAATGCAACTTGCTTGTCCTGCCAGCTCCATGAGATATAAATAAAATATGCCCTCACATTCCTGCTAGCAAAAGACGTGCCCTATCAACAACATTTGCAACGGTTTATTTTGATTTTGACACTTATTTTATTTAATTATAAAAAATATGTTTTACTTAGGCTATTTGCATTTTCCTTGTTTTCAGTTCAATTAGGATATGTTTAAAGTCAAAAGTCATGGTTTCAAATGTTAAATAAGTGCATGTTGCAGTTCTTAAATCAATGAATAATTGTCTAATGATTGTGATTACACAATGTCAATCAAAATAATCATGATCATGATTTTTGTCAAAATCCAGCAGCCTAACCTTGCAATTTCCATGGTTTAGATCAATTGTACACAATTACATTATTAGAACTGCAGCTGCAGTCTGTTTAGGTCTGTAGACCGGTTATGTTCCCATTCCCCCAACAGACTATTTGCTCCATATTTGCTTATCTAAAGTATAATGACACAGTATACATCCATACATGTGTGGTGACATGATTTATTTAATTTGTGCACTTTCATTTGTAAGTGTTGTATTAATTAAACAAAACTAGTTTGAGATTTATATCCCCTTGTCTATATATAGAATGCCCTACACTGAAGAGACCCCTGCCCCCTCCCGCTGTTAAAAATTAACTAGTAACTTGTACTTTAAGTACATTTTAAATCAGCTACTTTTTCACTTTTACTTCAGTAGATTTTTAGACCATTACTTTTACTTTTACTTAAGTAAAATTTCATCCAAGTAATCATACTTTTACTTGAGTAGAATACTTTTGTACTTTCCACCTCTGACTATAATAGACAGGAATACTGTAAGTTTCCTCTGCTGCTGTTTGTCTCCTGTCCATTATATTTCAAAAAGCACACAGTATCACTCATGATGTAGCCAATAAGCTAGGCTACATGATGTAACATTGAATGTGCCATGTTTTACAGATATGAGTGACCTGACGGACCACACTATCTGTTCCATAAGAGGAGACTGTTCACTGGGTGGGACAGGTGGTCTTCTTCAGGGCCCACCAGCAACAACTGGACAGTAACATACAAGTTATGGCTTTGCTTCTGTTTGATATGTACACTTTATATTTCCATTTCACTGGCTATGAATAAACTGCTTTATTTTTAAGTATGGTTTTGGTCTTTTTAAAATGTAATGATATGGCTGTTTTATAAGAAAAAATCTTCAGAGAGATAAACGGTTGAATTAAAAAACGTATAAGTCAATGCATGTAGATCGGTCAGAGAACTAGTCCAACATCCTGACTATGAAAATGTGAGTTTCAAGTAATCCTTTACTACACAAAGCAAACAGTGACAGTTAGCAACACAATACATTTTTTAACAGTAAAACTTTATTATAAATGAGTGATCACAATACAAATGATACATTATCTACTAGATATTGAAAGGGTGTCAGATTATTTGCAGCTCTGACTGTAATTATTTCTATACTTTTTTTTTACAAAAGATAATGCCTTTCCAGTGAATCTTGACATGATGCATTCCTTTCCTGCCTCCTTACTGTACATGTTTACATGTTACCTCAACATGGCTTCACAACCAAAGCTTTTTCACTCCACTGGGTTGTAGATCATTCCCCAGTTTAACCTGTAGAGACATACATAAAATGTTGTATGTTACAAGTTTAGAGAGTTAATTCATAAATACTTAGCTCATATTCTGTTATTGACCGTGACATATTTAAACTGTATTTACCTGAGGATAATGTCAGGGAAACCAGACATCTTGAAGCAATTTTCACAGTTTTCAGCTCAGACTCCTGCCTGACCAGGTTCAGTTGTAAAGCTTTTGGTTTAGAAGTGGTAAGTGTGCTGACATTTGCTGTAGAAATGAAGCTAAACATGGTAACATCGATCTCCATGCTGCATTGGCCAAAAGTAAACAAAACTGACAGCAGGGCGTGTGCCATGCCCATATAGGTAGGTATAGAGTAAATGAGCAGGGCGGTGCATGCAAGCCCATGTAGATCTGAACAGTCAGAGCAGACTAGGATTTTTGCAAAGGGGAGTAGATGTCAAAACCAAACTTTTGAGATAGAGAGCAGAAAAGGCTGGAAAAGGCGATGAAGAAATGGGAAATGTAGAAAACTATTGTTTTTTTTTTAAATAAACCATGAAAACCTGGAAATACACATTTAAAACCGAGATTTAGCATAATATGTCCCCTTTAAATTAATTTCAAGTGGGTCGGTCCACTCAAATGAACTGCACGATAACAGTAGAAGTAGCAACATAATGCATTAGTTATCAGAATAAAGTATAGTAGGAGTGCATTAGGCATTGTCAAGCAAATTTGATAGAAAAAAAATTAAGAAATAAAACACAAAATAAAAAAAAAATAAAAAATACACAAACAGTACACCATAGTGGAAGCAATTTATGGAAACATTCAGAGAAAGTTGTTAAATTATGGAGAAGGTTACAGGGGAAAAATAAAGATAATTAAAACTGCGAGCAGTGATGACCGGGCCCTCGCACTCTCGTGCTGGACGCCGTCCTGGCCGGGCGCTCCCGCGAGAGGACGCGCCGCGGCCTCCTCCCCTTCGGAGCGTGCAGCGCGGCGAAGCCTGTCGCCTGAAGCGCTGAAGTGGCCGCGACGCGCTCAATAAGGACGCGAGGACCGGGCGGGTGAAGTTTTGAGCGCGTGCGACGGCGCGGAGCGAAATCACGGCAACTTCCTGTTTCGTGGCGACGCCGCCGAGAAACTACGAAGGCCACGGAGCCGATGGAATCGTTCCCGTGTTATCGTTGTCTCTGGACCTCCCTGAGCTGCTTTGAGGTTGATTTGATCAAGTGTGTAGGACGTGGTGGTAAATAACTAACGTGCGATATTTGCTTTGTCCAGCAGGTGGCGCTCTCACTTTATATGAATATTAGCGTGCGGGCTTCCTCAGGCCTTGGGTCTCATTGATCATAAACAATTTGGAGAAGATGAGACAGAGTATGGTGGAGTTAGGCCAACTTCCTGTTTTTTTGGCGAATACGTCAAAATAGAAGACTTCCTGTTGATTTTGGGGCGGGGCGTCAAGAGGCTTTTTTGTTTGTACTGGGATCGTACATTGCTGTATGAAATGTTGTGGTTCTAAGTATAACGCAGCCTGAGTTATGATCAATCAAAGGGTTCATGAGGTCCGTTTTTGATGTTTTTTGGCGAATGAGGCGCCGGTGCTGCAAGACGGTAGTTCCGGATAACAAGCTTTCAGGTATATCATCTTCCATGTCGGAGGACATACCCTATTGTATTGTTTTTTGCACAAAAAGTTGTTATGTGTCCAATCCTGCAGAGTAATGTGGAGTTATGACATATGAGTGAATTTTGGCGAATATTGGCCGGCATTTCGTCATAGTTATTCGGAATCAAACAAAACTTTTTTTTGGTGTATCTTCCATGTCTTATGAGTGTCCCTAGAGTTCTGCTAAATATGTTCCTGCTAGGAGTTGTGGATTTTTGAACATTGTGATGATTTTCGATCCCACCGATGACAATAGGGCTTCGCAACACTCGGTGCTCGGGCCCTAATAAAGATTGTACATGAGTTGGACAGACTAGAACAACATGCTCATTACTATTCTGGAATATGGCTGTATAGCTGACAGGTTGTTTCTCTCTTGACTCTCACCTCGTTGGAAGGCGCAGCAGAGGTCTGGCCTGCGGTCACTCTGGCCCGTACAGATAGTCCCCTCTGTTCCACTGGTGGTGTTGACTGTACACTGGCCCCACACACACACACATCTGCTCTGAACAACACTCCTCGTCCTTAGTGCAGGGCTGAGTGGGGGAAACACACACAAGCAAGACACGCAAAACAACTAGAGCAAACTGGTTAATCTGCCCTGTGTGGACTTAATCGAAAGACTCAACATTGTCTATTAATAGTTGCTTTCCCTTATGTTGAATCAGATTATGGATATGAGACTGTGAATGTGACTGGCATGTGAACAAGTTATGGGACTAGGTGTGTGTTGTGATTGGATACATTGTAAATACATCTTTGTATTATTATTATGTTTTAATGCTGTTGAAAAAGTAATAAAATTCAACTTGATTGAAAACAACTTCTCCGTTGCTTCCTTTTTCCTCGCATCTAATGTAGCCTCTCATGCTTAACTGAGTTTCCAGGTCTGATGAAAGGGTACTCTTACCCTGCGTTCCAATCCCCATACTTTCTACTATTTAGTATGGTAGAAAAAAGATTTAGGATGTCTCAATTATTGTGGTGAGATGCTTAAAAATACCCGGATGTCTACAACAGCTGGCCGAGATCTTTAGTGTTGAAATCAGCATGCTATTTGGCCGATTCTCCAAGAGTACCTATTTGGAGACGCATGGAGAAAACGGACCTCCACGGTCACTGAAAGACACAAAAAATGCCCACACATCACATAAAAATATAAACTCTTATAAAAAAATGTATTTTGATGTGTTTGCACTTTTTAAAATGAGTTGTGTGTTTTGATGTGTTTGCACTTTTTAAAATGAGTTATTTATTTTAATGTGGTGGCACTTTTTGTGTTTCATTTATAAGAGTTGATATTTGTATGTGATTGACCTACTCGTGATGATTGTGAATTAAACAGACGGATTTCAGAAGATGTACACAAAGCTTCGTTGCTTCATTCATCTTCTACCTCAACATGTACTTTTTACCACCGTCCTGGCCACTTGGGACCCTTAACAAACTGACGTATTTCACTGTGTACTAGCATCATAACCGGTGGAAACCGTGTATTATTATTCACCGCTAGGTGAACTCCGGCAGTAAAACAAAAAGAAGAAAACAAATAGGTTACAATTCTGACCAATGAAATCCACTTCCGGTGGAGTTCCACTTTCCCCATGCGTCTCCAAATAGGTGCCTCTCCGATTCTCACCCACAAGCCAGTCTGCACCGGAAGTGACGTCACATCGACGGAGCCTCCGTATGAAAACAACCGGGGATGTGACGGATATAAAAGCAAGAGGCAAGATCAAGGCACAATGTTATGATGAAAGTAAGTAAAAGTATTTCCCAATTGTATGCCTACTGCATGCTAACTAGATTCTTTGTTTGGTCAAATGTATTATGTAGAAGAATAGAAAAAAGAAAGAGAATGCGATTTGGAACACAGGGCTGGTTAGAGGAGATTAAACCAAGAAGGGAGGAAGATCAAGGTGTAGCTGCTTTCCCACAGGGGCGTGCACAGGTAGGGGGGTGCCTCAGTGCCCTTTTTAAGTCATCCAAACCAGTGTAATTAACCTGTCTGCAAATGTAAATTCCAAGAGGGCAAGGGGAATTTGAGCGGGTAGGTGCCCCTCTGGTGAGATGTTAGGGAAAAAATTAAGCTTTTTTTCTATTCGGGAAACATATAGAACATAAGCCTCTTGTTCTTTTTTGTATTTTTCCAATCTAAAGGGGCACCCTGCCCTGGTGGGACACCTATTTGGCCTTAAGACATATTTGAGGTACATGCATGCTTCCCGACACCATTTGCCCCCACGTTTGTTCATATGGAGGAGATGCCCTTTCTAAGTTTTTTTCTAAGTTTTTGCCCCTGCCCTTCTTGACTTCTTGAGTTTGTGTTTCGCAAACTGGAAATAATGCGATCACAAACATTTGGTTTTTACCCCCACTTTGTGTTTATATACAGGTGCATCTCATATGATTAGAATATCATCTAAAAGTATTTTTTTACTGTAATTTAATTCAAAACGTTTTGGACTTGATAAAACACAGAGGAACAACACCAGCAGATGTTTTGGTACCCAAAATCATCACACTGACTATTGAAACTTGCCAGTGGACTTCAAGCAACTTGGATGTTGTGCCTCTCCACTCTTCCTCCAGACTATGGGACCTTTATTTCCGAATGAAATGCAAAAGTTAATTTGGATCTGTGACATTGGCACACTATAGTGTAATCAAATACAAAAAAAATCATAATAATCTGCAGCTTCAGGACATATTGGTCAATAGCTTCAACCCACACTAAACAGCCCAAGCATTACAAAGGTAGCATTCAATACCAGACTCTTATATTGTCCTAGTGTTCGTTGTATCTGCAGTTTTCATGTCTAATACCTTTGTGCAGACATGCATTTTAAATATTTATCTCCATAGTTACATTGTCAGGTTTCCGGAAAAGACAGACAAGAACCCAATTGCAAGACACAGGAGACAGTTCAGATAGAAAAACAGATTTAATGAAGTGGATGTCGAACCAGGTAACTAGTGATGGCAGTCTGACACTGAAGCTTCGATACGTGCTTCAAACCCTGATCTACACTGCTTCGAAGCTTGCTTCAGTACGAAAAGAATCACGTGACATATGACGTCCGAAGCAGCAACTGCTTCGTTGCCTGAATCACTTGACTGGTCCGCGGCTCGCTGGAGAAGCTTTGAGCTATAAAAGAAACCGGCTCAATCCATAAGCCGTTGAAAAACTAAGACAGCCTACCTCAATACAAATCTTTGAGTGTTCCCCATCCCTCATAATTAAGAGTTAGGCTACTCAAGCACACCCAACCAACCTTGCCCAAAGCCAGCCGGTCACCGCGGCACGGCCTAATTATTTAATGGAAAAAATTATCACACAATCAGCGCTACAACCGTTGAGTTGTGTCCAGTATGTAATAAAACTGTTCGAAATGTCAAATAGATTAGGCTATAGGGATAACACAGCGGCCGAGGTGGGGAGTTCCGGGGTTCGAATCTCGGTCGGTGGCAGAGGTCATTATATTGTAGGTTTTTATAAAATGCTTTTTCAATTATATCCTAGCCTAAATCAGTAGGCTAAGCCTATTTGGACATGGGCTAGGCCAATCCTTTTAAGAACAATTTAGACATCTGTATTTTGATCAATCTTTATTCGTGAATAGATCATGATATTGAGTAGGCCTATTTGGGTTTGTGTGTGCGTTAAATAATTTTAAAAGCAGGGATACTTTGAATCCACTGCAGCCTCGCACTTCGCCAGCAGAGGTCACTGTCACTGAAGCTTCGAGTAATGAACCTATTTTCAAAACATTGGCTCAACTGGTTCAATGCTTCATAAAAGCTTCATTTGCCCATCACTACAGGTAACCAAATGGCGTAGCTAACAATACCAGTGGCAGCAGGCAAAAGGGAAAGTCCAAAAGGTGGGTCAACACACGGACAGGCAGGCTTGATCAGGACGCAGGAATAAATACAGACCGCTGGAAAGGTGAGTGAAGACACTAAGACAATCTGGCAACTGACTGAGGGAAATGGACTGAGATATATACTGGGCAGTGGGGCTGATTAACTGATGAGGAGCAGGTGGGTGTGGGGCAGGCCAGGTGAATGCAATTAACGGCTAGTGCAGAGCAGGAGGGAGTGGCCGGGTCTGAAATGACATGAGAGTTAGTGGAAAACCATAGCCTGGCATTCCCAGACCTGCCACTAGGCGCTGGCAATTTACAGTTTTTCTCAGTCGCTTTGGTGCTTTTCTCACATCACCATTAACATTTGCACAGCAGTTAGTGCCTTTCTCAAAACAATTAGTGCAAACTGCAAAACCTGGTGGATAACATGCAAAAGTACGTCACTTGCTCAAAATGGATACTCTATTCCTCAAAAGCAAGTATTCATGTCAATGAAACTGCCAGTGTCATCAAAATGAGAAGTCTTGACACCATCGTTTATGAACAAGATAGTCAAATGGCTTTGTCATGTTTTCACTATGACAGTTTATTCTCTCAGTGTTTTCCAATGCCAAAAAAGGTCAGAACTCGGTGACACTACCTGAAAATGCTCAAGACAGCACTATACACTACTTGTACAGCTATTTGAAAACTACAGTAAAGTTACACATTGCTGTAGTTAGGGAAGTAAGTGAGTACAAGACACTGAATATGTACGTTTCACATTTTTACTGTATATGCTCTTTGCAATTCTACAGCATTGTGCAAAAGAAAAATACACTTCAGTCACTTATTTAGAACAAACATAAAAAAACACCCTTTTGGTAGAGCTGTGCACAAATGTGAACAATATAACAGGACATATTGTAACTGAACATATATAGGTAAATCATTCTAGCACATCCAGACGTTCCTGTCTGTCTGGCCACGTATTTTCATCTACATCACAACGGATATTATCCCTTGCAATGCAGCGAGGAAAGTATCTATGATAAAGAAAAGGTATAACATTTGCTTGACAGAATTTGATAACTAGTTCAACAATTTTGTATGTAATGACTCAAGCAATGAAATGAAGACTATTTGTTTCATTGGGAACGGCTATTCAGCATCCATAAGTATAGTTAATTTTGACTGACATGACATAAGCAAATGACAATGTTATAAAACAGCAGAGAATTGTATGAAAGCAACTGATAGGCTACATGTCCAAAAGCATTTGCAATTTGTTCAGAGGAAGGAGAAATTGCTACTATGATGTGCTCAAATGACTAAATGTTGCGGAGGTTGAACTAATAGTTATGAGAATTTTCTTTCTGATCTGAGAAAAGCACCAAAGCGACTGAGAAAAACTGTAATTTGCTGCGCCTGTTCAAGATATCAAGGGGCCTATCCGAAAAGTATTTTTTGCATAGGAAATTTCCTTTCCTATCGAGATGAACCGGAAGTACTCGGCGGATAGGTGATCCGAATTCTCAAAATGCTTAGGAAAGGCATAGGAAAGTAGCCTCGATTCATCCTTTAACCCTCCTTTAGCATAGGTTACTCCGGACCAACCTATGCGAAAGGAAAGGAGATAGTGGTATCCCATAATCCTTTACGGCGGCAAGATTTAAAGCAACAGGCCACCGCCGGAGTTTACCGACTCTACACGAATACGAACGAGAGGTAAAACAGAAGAGAGGAGAGGAGAAGAGAAGAGAGGAAGATTTAACTCAGCTAAAACAAAATACCCCCCCCCCCCATTAAGATAATAAAGAACTCATAAAAGACCAACATCATAATTTAGTTATTTTCGTAGCACATCATTTACACCATTAGAAAATAAAATACCAACTTCACATTTAATGAAGTTACCGGGGGCAGTTCATTTCAACATCAACATAGGCTAAGTGTAGCCTCTTTTTATTCCACATGTGAATTGGGATATATGGGAGTGATTCTCACTCTGTTGGCGACAACCTGATTAAAATCAATATGAAAAGAACGCATGGATCAAACGAGCGCTTGTTGTAGTCAATTTTCGGAGAATAGTGTAGTTTCACGCGACTCACGTCAGCAATACTCGCCGTCGCGCAATGACGTCGGTTAGGAAAGGTGGAGTCGAATTCATTTGAAACAGCGCTGTCCTTTCCTATGTTCGATAGGAAGCACCTCTCATCTCTCCTTAACCTTAACCCCGATGACGTTTAGGGGTTAAGGCATAGGAAATGAGGTTTATAGGTTAGGAGATTGGACTTTTCGGATAGGCCCCTCGATTCATCCTTTAACCCTCCTTTAGCATAGGTTAATCCGGACCAACCTCTGCGAAAGGAAAGGAGATAGTGGTATCCCATAATCCTTTACGGCGGCAAGATTTAAAGCAACAGGCCACCGCCGGAGTTTACCGACTCTACACGAATACGAACGAGAGGCAAAACAGAAGAGAGCAGAGGAGAAGAGGAGGAGGATTTAACTCGGCTAAAACAAAATACCCCCCTCCCCTCCCCCATTAAGATAATAAAGAACTCATATAGCCTAAGACCAACATCATAATAGTTATTTTTGTAGCACATAATTTACACCATAAGAAAATAAAATACCAACTTCACATTTAATGAAGTTACTGGCAGTTCATTTCAACATCAACATAAGTGTAGCCTCTTTTTATTCCACATGTGAATTGGGATATATGGGAGTGATTCTCACTCTGTTGGCGACCACCTGATTAAAATCAATATGAAAAGAACGCATGGATCAAACGAGCGCTTGTTGTAGTCAATTTTCGGAGAATAGTGTAGTTTCACGCTAGTGACTCACATCAGCAATACTCGCCGTCGCGCAATGACGTCGGATAGGAAAAGTGGAGTCGAATTCATTTGAAACAGCGTTTCAAATGAATAAATTAAATATAGAGCATAATTGCACAGTTTTAGCAGCTTTCTTGTATTGTATCATAAAGATTCAATAAAGATCTATTAAAAAAAAAAAAAAAAAAAAAAAAAAAAAAAAAATCATTTGAAACAGCGCTGTCCTTTCCTATGTTCGATAGGAAGCAAAGCAGCTTTCATCTCTCCTTAACCCCGATGACGTTTAGAGGTTAAGGTATAGGAAAGGAGGCTTATAGGTTAGGAGATTGGACTTTTCGGATAGGCCCCGGGGGTATGTAGGATGTAGGACGCTAGTATGGCAGTCCGAACACAGCCACAGGTTGCGTTCCGAATCGCATACTCTTTCTTTTTTCTATTCTTCATACTACATCCGACGATAAAAAGAATCTAGTTAGGATGCAGTAGGTAGGCATACTATTGGGACATACTTTACTGTCTTATTTCATCATAACATTGCGCCTTGATCTTGCCTTTTGCTTTTATATCCGTCGCATCCCCGTTTGTTTTCATATGGAGGCTTTGTTGATGTGACGTCACTTCACGTGCTCACTGGATTGTGGGTCAGAATCGCCCAAATAGGATGCACTTTTCAACACTAACAATCTTGACCGCATGAAATAGGACATCCGGGTACTTCTAACCATCCTAAATCTGGCCACAAGAATCGGGACATCCTAAATCTTTTTTCGACATACTATAGGCTATAGTAGAAAGTATGTGATTCGGAACGCAACCTAAATTCTGGCTGAAGTTGTGACAACATTAGGGATTTTCTTTTGATGTAGCTTCTCCATCCTTCTCCATTAAAATCCTCATACATTTTTAATAAATAAAAATCAGATTAAACATTGATCAAAAGTAGTAGAAGTCTTAAAAAAAGACTTTATACTGCCTTTATCTTTGGTGTGTTAAAATGTATTTCTAGGATATTCTCTGTGTTGTCTGCATGTGGAACATCTCACGTCCTCCCCAATCCTTCATCCTTGTACAGCATAAAATGTCTTTGTAATCCCAGCCAGTAGCAGCTGTCCACAAGGAAGTGGTGGGAGACAGACGACTGATACTCAATGACTCATTCATGCAGGAGGGTCAAATACTGCAGAACCCAGTAACTTTAGGTGAACATGTGGGATTGTTAACAGGATGTGGCTGACAAAATTATGTATTGTTGTCAGTGTCAACAAATCCCAAAATCAGCAATTTATTAATCTGGTTTACCATGACTGTGGCACTTGACCCATTTATTCCCATTGAACATGGAAAACCAAGTAACACGTATACACTTTCATTTAAATACAACTTCTTAAAATGCTTTCCTGAAACAGCTGAGCATCAGTGATAAGCACATTTAAATTAGGCAGGTAGTAAATGGCACATTTGTTTGGGAGTGCCTTTAGCTTCGGATGTGGCCCAGTAGTGACTATTTTCTGGCACCAGGTCAGGGGCAGTAAAGAGAAACTGTGTCAGGAAAAATCAGCAGGCAGGAACATTTTTAGGACAACATGTTGTAACCATCTATATTATTTAGCCAATCAATCTCTGCTGAGGGATGGTTTGATATAGTGTCCCACTCCCAGCACACTCCAGTAGTTGAGACCTGCAAAAAATATTTTTTAGCTGGTTGCCTCACTCTTGGGTTCAAGACAAGGCGACAGAGACCATTCCTTTAACTGTGCATGCATTTTTGAACGAGACATGGGCAAAGGTCACTCATCGTTTTTTAGCTTAGCTCAAACACTGGTACTCAAAGGGAGCATTAGCTTGCCTCCACTGACAGTCAATTATAACATCACTAAACGGTCCAGTGTGCTTGTTGGGACATTTTTATTCACAAACCACTGCAGATGTGCTTGCCAGTAGGTCAACAATATAAAACGTCTGTGTTGACGATTAGATGCATACATACTGCACAGTTTCAGTGCAAATTAACATGGTAAATGAACGGTGTATTAACATGCCTACAGGAGCCTTGAGTGATGTTGTAAAGTTGATCTTCTAACTGATGGGGTTGGCAAGCCAATGCTCCCCTTGACTACAAGTGTTTGAGCTAAGCGATTTGGCAATGAGCGACCTATTTAGCGATGAGCTGACCTTTGCCCATGTCTCCTTCAAATTTGCCACGCAGTTAAAGGAATGTTTTCTTTTCTGTTGCCTTTTCGTGTACCCGAGAGTGATGCAACAAGCTTAAAATGAATATTTTTTAAAGCTATTCCTTTAAGTAAGAGTAGTAATAAAACACTGTGTGAATAGGTGTTGTCGTGTTGGTTAGAGGGGTTGGAAGGTAGGCAATTCATGTATCAATAATTCCTGTGACACAATTATGGTTTGATATCAACTGCCACAGATAAACTGTGTGTTTTGGACCACGTGGGAAATGAGTTTTGCTTCCAGTTTGGGCCACAGTGTGGACTCTTAGGAGAGGGTTACATTAGGACATGGAAGAGACTATTTCTAATTTCACACGTGGTCCAAAATACAGAGTGTCTATTTCTCTCACTGGCACAAACAGCTGTCATCGGTGCCAAGCTCATTTGCTTGTTGATTTGGGTTGGCATTTCTTCCCTCCAGATCCCGTCCTTGAATGGCATGGAGGAATAATGTTGTTAATATGTTTATCAGCGGCGATTTCTGCCTTACATATCAGGCCAAGAAATGGGAGCTGCACATTCTTACCCATGGGCAGAAAAGAATGTGCAGCTGGTGTTTCATAGCTTTTTGCTGAAAAAATTGTAATCCTCCCCTGCTTCTCAGGGGAAACAAATCTATCCTCCCTACTTTTTCTGTTTCAGGTGGCTTGTGCATCAATGTGGATTAAGGAATAAAATTCAACGTAAAATAAAACGTAGAATCCAAATTTAATTTATTAGGTTAACATAGAAATTGATAAAATTAATATAAATATAGTAAACATAATTACAAGTGGCGGCCTGCCATTTTGTGACTCAATAAAAACTCCAATAAGGTTCCCAAAATATACCAAATATATTAGGGGGAAATTTATAGGGGAAGTACATATTAATTGAAGCACAACTTTCATCATCATGCAAACATCATTAAGCATCAGAATATGCAACTATAGTGTCCGATGCATTACACCTGTACAGTCTAATGCAATCCAATTCAACTGTTCAGTTATGCCATAAAAGTCTACTCTTGATGCCTGTTATGTTCCTTTTTTGCAGACAAACTCATAAAGCCAATAACTCGATTGTTTATCATAGTGTTGATTGACATAGTAAGCGATGGGGTTGCACCAGACTGCTTTATATTCAAAATAGAAACAGCTCTAAATTGTACTGTACCCCACCGCCTTTAACTTAGACATCAATTATAAATGTAACATTGAATTCACATATTATAAGCATGATGAGCTTGGCAAGGGTAGATGTTGTGTCTGGGATTTTTCAGATTTGTACAGGTGCATCTGCTGGTAGGTTTGAAACAAGACAGGAAAGGAGGGGAAGTATCTGGGCTGGTTTCAATTCAAAAAGGTGCAGTTTGAAGGATAAAGGAATCTGCTCAGACAGGTTTAGTTGAGGTGGATAAAAAACAACTTTATTTAAGACAAAGAACTCAAGCCTGCTTCGGACCAGGTGGCCAAACTGGTTTCCCAATTCAGTCAATCCCAGTTCAGAATGTGTCATAACGAAATACACCTCAGAGGGCACTCGTGGTAGCCTATTTTAATTTCCCTTCAGTAGTCAGTCTGGGTGTGCGGTATATTCTTAGGTTTTCTCCGGACAGATTTCTGCCGGTCCAAACAGCGAACAGAAGGAGTGGCTCAGAAGCCGGCGCATGAAATGGTTGGTTGGCAGACCCAGAGTGGCACTGAGCAGATCCAATAGTTTTAAACTTCAACAGACACCCACCTTCAGGTGAGTTAACGTTTGTCAATTGAGCGATTCCAGACCTTCTGTACAAATTAAATGTAGTAGGATGGTCTGGTAGAACCAGGCTACACTCGTGGTTTAGTTAGAGAATCCCCCTAGAGGCTTATTCCTCGCAGAGGACCCTGGGCATATCCTCCCCTTTTTGCCCCATTTCAACTATCTCTCTAAAAGTCTGTCTAATGAAGTGCAAAATGGCCAAAAGATTATCTTAAAAAATAAATAAATAAAAGCAGGGAAAATTGTATGATAAAGGATCAATTCTATACATTGAATTCGGTCAAAATCTGCTCTAGATTTGGTTGGCTGACAATGGCCTTACAGACTACAACAGATGCACCTGTAAATCTCTTGTTAAGTTTTGTACCTAATCAAGGTCAAGGTCACTTTTATTTATATAGCATCTTATAAGAACCTAAATTCACCAAAGTGCTTTACATAAAATACATAAATTAAAATACAACAGCACACATTAAAAACACTTACAGCAATGACACAAAACAATTCATTAAAACGTAAAAGCCTGTGAAAAAAGGTGAGTTTTAAGAGTGGACTTGAAGGTTTCCAGAGACTCAGATGAGCGAATATGGTGTGGTAAGCTGTTCCAAAGTTTCAGGGCAACCACGGAGAATGCACGATCGCCTTTAGTTTTAAGCCTGCTGTTTGGCACATCCAGAGATAAGCTGTTTGCAGACCTCAGAGCTCTGCTTGGTCTATGGACCTGTATGAGTTCCGCCAAGTACACGGGGGCCATACCATTTAAAACTTTAAAAACAAACATCAGGATCTTAAAATCTATTCTGAAGCGGACCGGAAGCCAGTGCAGGGAGGCCAGAACAGGGGTTATGTGCTCCCGCTTCTTTGTGCCTGTCAGAAGACGAGCAGCTGAGTTCTGTACAAGCTGCAGGCGACGCAGCGAGCGCTGGTCTAAACGTACATACAGTGAATTGCAATAATCCAGTCTTGAGAAAATGAAGGCATGAATAACCTTCTCCAGGTCACTGGGAGAGAGGTAAGGTTTTACCTTGGCCAGAAGTCTCAGCTGGAAGAAGGCACCTTTGACTACAGAGCCAATTCGCTTTTCAAATTTAAAATCTCTGTCAAACATGACACCAAGGCTCTTAATGACAGAGCAGTTTTTTAAACCCAGGGATGGGGGTAGAGCAGCAATACAGTCGGCATAACATTCTACACGCCCAAACACTATACCTTCTGTCTTACTGTCATTGAGACTCAGGAAACTAAGACTCATCCAAGTCTTAATTTCATTTAGACAAGCACGAACATTTTTTGCTGAGTCTTTACAGTTCATTTTCAAAGGGAGATAAATCTGAACATCATCAGCATAGCAATGAAAAGACACATTATGTTTGCGGAGAATGTATCCAAAGGGCAACATGTACAGAGAAAACAATAAAGGACCTAAAACAGACCCTTGGGGTACCCCACAAGTAAAAGGGGTCGCACTAGAAGAAAAAAGTCCTAAATTAACTGAGAAAGTCCTATCAGTCAAGTAGGACTGGAGCAGCTTGAGGGCAGCGCCCTTGATACCAACATACTGCTCTAGGCGTGACAGCAGGGTCCTGTGATCGACTGTGTTGAAAGCAGCTGTTAAATCTAATGTCACCATGATAGCAGCACACCCAGAATCAACAGTTACAATGAGATCATTAAAAACTCTTAAAAGGGCAGTTTCTGTGCTATGCCGGGGTCTAAAACCAGACTGGAACTTTTCAAAAATTTCATTACTCTCTAGAAATGATAGCAACTGGGTGGCCATTACTTTCTCCAACACTTTTGATAAAAAGGGGAGTTTCGAGATAGGCCGAAAGTTAGAGAGGATAGATGGGTCAAGACCAGGCTTTTTGATTAGCGGCTGCACTATAGCATGCTTAAAAGGAGGTGGAAAACACGCTGAGCTAAAACAAGCATGAAACAACAATAAAATGAACAAGCCAACAGAATTAAAAACATTTTTAAAGAGATGCGAAGGAATGCTATCTGAAAGGCAGTTTGTGGGGCGTTGTTTCTGCACTACATCCAACACCTGAGACCGTGATAAAGGTTTAAACTGGTCAAAAACGGCAGGGCACATCGGGGGAGCAGACGGGTCAGGTGCAACAAGAGGCGGTACTGACCGCAGAGCCAGGATTTTGTTGACAAAGACGACACTAGAAACTGACAGGATATATGTGTCCTAACGTGGTATGCCCACATACCATTCCCTGTTGTTTTGCTTCTCTCCCGCTTTCCATTGCTGTCTGGTTACCTTGAGTCTAATAGACTTCCTTCCTCTGGACCGTCCTACTCACACTCTTTCACACCCAACAGAGGACAAGACAACAATGGTAAGTGTGTCAAGGCCAAGCTGGGGTACGGAGCAGATAAAAACTACAGGTTCCCAGAGCCTGACAAATAATACCTAGTGCGCCATCCCCATCTGGACACTCCTGTCTGTTCCTCCAACCAGACACATAGAACCAACCGCTGAGAACAGACCAACTCCAAAGCAGCTGATCCATACACTGACCACCAACGCTCCTGGAACATGTCCCTTACGTTCGTTGTGCTGACGATGCTTCTGGGCTCTTCAATGGTGATTGCATTTGTCTTGCAGCCATCCAGGAAGGAACATGTGGCCTCTGCAAACTCTCCCGTTTCCCATCAAAGGTCCGTATCAAACTGTATGTGCCCATGCAATGTTCTGGTTGAGTTTGTAGTGTGCAGAGACATTTTGAAACACTGTGTTGGGTCACAGAGGCTTAGGGTTAGGGCAATTGCTTGACAGATTCCATCATTTGGACTTGATACGCTCATGCTAAAGTTTTTCTACTTGGAATTAGGGTTTGAAAAAATTCAGGGTCACTTTGACTCTTTGTTTTCCTAGGAATATTGTGCATCTGCAATGTGCTTCTACCGTTCATTGAAGGCATTGAGAGAGTGAAGATTTACCGACCATGTCTGGCATGTATTTAAACAGACCAGCTACTGACTAATGCACTTCTTGATAAATGTCCAGAATATATTCTATGTCCATGTATCTTTCTTTATATCTATTTTGAATATTATGTACCAGCTAAAATAACACGTGTTGGATGCTCAGGTGCCAGAGTGAGTCATTGGAATCCATCAGGAAGGCTCTCCTCATGGCACTCCACTTGCAGGCCGAGCCACAGCTGCCTGCTGGTGGGCTGGACGCTGTCCAGGAGCAATGGAGGAGCACCTTCACTAACACTGCTCATGGAGCCAATCATGCTGCAGGTAACAGGAATCCAAACTTTAAAGTTAGGACTTTAGTTCCTTTTCCAACCCAGCCAAAAGTCTAACTCCCTCTCCTTTCACTATGTGTCCTTATTCCATGTCCTTCCAGTTCCAGCCATCTCTGGATACTCTGTGTCACCCGATGGTGGAAACAGCACTGGCCTGAAATGCTGCTCCTTGGCCTCTGAGATCTTCATGAAAGGTACGCAACATTGTGTGTGTATCAGTGGTGTGCACATGGACAGGATGGGGGCTACTGGGCTGCCCTTTTTTAAGTCATTATTCAAAACATTGTATTTAACCTTTCGGAGAATAGGACTTTCAAACTTACCCTGAGGTCATACAAGATGAATTTGAGGTCATAAAAGGGAAATGTTAGCAGCTTAAGTGCCCCTTCTGGTGTGCCATTAGAGCAAGGGTCACACAGGATCACCCTAGTAGAACTGAGCCTATCTGGTTTTTTTTTACCATCTAAAGGGGCACCCTGATAGGATGCCTTTTTAAAGTTGTTGCCTCTTCCCCTTAAAGAGTCTGTGCACACCACTGGCGTGTATGTTTTCATGCAAATCGACATGACATCTATATATGAAGGACTATGCTAAGACAGTACTTATATTTGCAGATCTGGGATGGGACAGCTGGGTGATCCATCCCTCCAGCCTTACCATTGTTCACTGTGCACTCTGCAACCCGGAGGCCAACACTGTGAAATGTCCATCATTCCACACCAACGTCAAGGATGCCGAGTCACAGGTATCATTCTCCAAAGCCCCAATTACCTCATATTGTACTGATTGACATTTACATTTAAAGATACATTTGTACTGCTTTCTTCTAAAATGCAAAAACACCTGGAAAATTCCCATATGTATGACGTCTTATGGATTAGTAAACTTCCTCCTGTCGGATACATAAATATTATATTTTAAAACACTTGATTAAAGGTAAAAGTCTTGCATTCAAAAACTTAACTAGAACTATTAAAATATTATCAACAAAATGTGCTTAGAGAATCAGTAGAAATAAAGTCAAATGAATTAGTATGCATCAGAATGATGTCCTATTATTGTATTATATATAAAATGTTGCATTCTTGTGTAAACAGCATTTTAACATTGTAGATGCTGTTGTTGTTTTTAAATAAAGCTTATGGAAGACTGTTTATTTCATTTTCATTTGCAAAAATGATTCATAATTGATCTGTAGCGTATATAACCCACTCACTATAGCTTGCAACAGTTGTTTGTATTTGTTTCATTCTTCACCAGTTTGTCTTCACCAAAAAACGGTCTAAATAAACTGAACTTTACACTTATAGCAGCTCATTCTTTTGTTGGGTCTTGTCTGGCAACTGTGACACTGTGTTGCCATGCCTGACCCCTCCTGTCTTTGTCCCCCTGCAGGTTCAGGTGCTGTGTTGTCGGCCCACTTCTGAGGAAATGGTGCCCGTTGTCTACGTGGACGAATCCAGCACCGTCGTCATCTCATCTGTTCAGCTGACCCGCAGCTGTGGCTGTGGCCATGAGCAGCCCAGCCAAGAGTAAACCTTTGTTTACTAATGTGACACCTGGCCAACCTTATATAGGCTACATAATATTCAGGCCTATCATTTCTCACAAACAGTAATTCTGTGGACTATATCTCTTTAGTATTAGGTGTTATCTTTGCAGCTTGTAATCAGCACTGAGCGTGGGAACCAAGGCAAAGTCTCGGCTTAGAAGTAAGTTTCTGCATTTCTGTTTCTCTATTCGAACCAGAAAAGACGATAGTGCCAACAAGGATTTATTGAGCCAGCCTTACATAAAATATAGCAATTATTTATTGGAGTGATAAAACTTATCTACTGTGGGTTTTTTTTACCAATAAAAAACGCATTTAATTTGAATTTAAGTATTTCTCTTGTGCAGAAGGCTGCAAAGAAACTGGATGGGAAATGAAATATCATGCTCAGAGCGCTATTTAAAGCTACTAACGGTTACTGACTGTTCCCTTCAAAAATGTGAGACTACACAGAGCCAAATCTTCTCACATGCCAGTTGTCTCCTAAATCATCTGAGAAGATACTTTTTCCTCTTATGGGTCAAGAAGTCTGTTCAAACCCAGGAGGCAAAGGTCATACGAAACATAGTTCAATGGTCACGTATCAACTGGTAGAAAAGATAATGGGACTTTACTGCACAGCACAAGAAAATATTGTAGTTTTAATAGTGGCTTTGCCAAACAAAACAAAACAAATTGTGTTGTGTGCTAAAAAAATTAATAAAAATGATATCACATTCAAGTGCTCTACTGTGAGCAGTAATCCATATGAAGTCTAAATGGTTTATTCTATGTACATGTATCCAAAGCATTTAGTTTCATTGAAATGTTTTTTAATTATGTTTGTTCAGATACATTTTCATTAGCAGAGTTCTTGTTTTGTCTCATTTTGACAATTGGTTACATTGCTCGATAGTGATTCTTTATATTTCTTTAACACATTCTGTTTATTTTTGTGATATGCCACTTGGACTGTATCGAAATACATTTAGATCAAATGGAAAATGTTATTGCTTGACCCTGCTCTGACAATTGAATCACCTGTATGCTACTGATTAACTGATTTCTTAGTCACATATTTTAAATAAAAATGATTGTAACCCATATGGCTACTAAACCCTTGTATGTTATTTAAAGATGTAGACCTAATTTAATGTGTTCTTCAAGAGAGCACACTTGACACTGTGAAATTGCAGCAGGGGGTCACATAAAATAGTGTTAAAACCTTGATTAATCCAGTCATAAATATTCCCATTATATCTTCATCCTGCTCTTAGACCTTGACATTTTACTTTATGATTTTCCGAATGTTTCATGAATTGTATCCTTACCTATGGCCTACAACTAATAACAATAAGAAAATGTCCTCGAGTCGTTTTCATTTGGGGTATCTTTGCTATTCAGGCCTATAATGCTAAAATTCACCAAACATCTGTAAAATAGTTCAAATTTAAAATGTCAAGGTATAAGAACAGGATGAATGTCTAATATTACCACATTCATTCATTTATCCCTAATTCACCATGGGATCAAAACATAAACAAATCTTTGGGAATTTCAGTGTCTGTGTTTGGATACACACACGGCAAGGCACACAGAGAGTATTTTAGCTGACGTTTTTTAGTCAGTTTAGTCAGTGTTTAAGGAACTGATTCAGGCAGTGGGCCTACTTGTTCAGTATTTTGGTTATTGATATACATAAAATAAAAACTCCTATATCTTAGTAGATGTTTCAACTGTTTCCACTTCATATTTTGCATGTTAGGCCTATATCATGGAGAATTATTACAGTTTTTCTCAGTCGCTTTGGTGCTTTTCTCACATCACTATTAACATTTGCACAGCAGTTAGTGCATTTCTCAAAACTATTAGTAGAAACTGCAAAACCTAGTGGATAACCTGCAAAAGTACGTTACTTGCTCAAAATGGATAGTCTATTCCTCAAAAGCAAGTATTCATGTCAATGAAACTGCCAGTGTCATCAAAATGAGAAGTCTTGACACCATCGTTTATGAACAAGATAGTCAAATGCAGGGGCGGATCTAGAAAAATATTCATGGGATGGCAAGAGGGTGGCAGGAGATTTTGAGGGGTGGCAACCTGTGGCGGATGTATACAGTATGCCGATTTAATTAAAGCCATATAAATAAATATTTACTTGGGAAAGCCCCCACATTTAGATATGTTGACTAAATAACATAATACTTAATGTATTGTAGCACGAGTGAAGCCTTACATTTAAACATAAAAGGTGTCAGACAAAATGTTAAAGATTATTATTACTGGGGGCGCCTTTAGCTCAGTTGGTAAGGCGTCCCCCTCCCGGGCTGGGCCCAGCAGCAGACCCGGGTTCGATTCCCACCCGCGGTCGTTCTCTGCATGTCACTCCCCTCTCTGCCCCATTTCACCTCTGTCTCTCTGCACTATCAATAAAGCATAAAAATGCCCAAAAAATATCTTAAAAAAAAAGCCTTACAGCCTTACATTTAAACATAAAAGGTGTCAGACAATTTTAAAGATTATTATTACTGAATAATTACTGCATTACCTGCCTCACAACAAACACCTGCACTAATACACCAGCATGGGGCTCAAAATCTATGCAAATAGGGCTGCAATAAGTACTTAGTTAACAGTGAGTCTTTGGTATTTGTCTGTGTTAATATGAGATACTCCCATCAGATGTCAATCATCAGTCTAACTTGAGTTTAAATATCAAGTTATTCAAATACTCTAGTAATTTACATACAATACAGATAAAATCATTCATATAAATATTGTGTGGCATTTTCCTATGTTTGGTCACAAACAGTGACCTGTTAAACACACTGTAAATGGGAAGAGGTTCAGTAATGTCCAACACAGAAATAGGCCTACTGGTTATTATGAGCAATTGATAAGCATGACCTAAGACTTTAATTTAAAATAGTGTGATAAGAATTAGGAAGTATCCTTATACAAAGGCCTATAGATACAATTAAACAAAATAATTGATGAATTTCAAGGGTATAGGTTATGATTAAACCTTGGTTTAGGATACTTTTTAAATGGGGGGTCTGGGGGTGTCCCCCCAGAAATTTTTGAGCATTCATCACTTCATTTCCTGCATTCTGGTGAATTTGTTTGCGTCAAGTTTATGTAAAGTAATTGACAACATTTAGGTTCCCAGTGACAAAAATAGAATAAAATAAAATGCAGTAATATCATGCATTCTGTATTGCTTTCAAATATTGATTCTCCTCTATTGTTAAAAAAAATTGGTTTAGATAGTAAAACAATAAGAAGTGATTATTCACGTCTATCATTGAGAATGTAGTGGCTGGGTGGTATTTTACTATAGCCTGCAATCTTCAAATATTCAAAAATAACAAAGTGCAAAATGAGGTTTTAATCCTCATGTACTTCCTTTAAGCTACTAGTGACTAAGTGTGCAGTGGACAAAGGGAGGAAGAGATAGCTTTATTTTATAATTTAGCTTTTTGATTTGAGAGTGATCCTCGTTGACTTTAGACTGACTCCCGCTGTCTGCTCCGTGAGGCTCGAGCCCTTCAGCTGAGCGAACAACTGTCCAACACGGAGATGAAAAACGAAACTTAACTATCCTGTCCTGCCTGGGCTGACTTAAGGTGGAGCAACCAAATATAAATGAATAAATATTGTACTAAACTGTAACACAAGTAATGAGTTGGAATTTGGATCAGTAGCCTACAGTAGTGCACAATCGTCGCTCATGTGAACGTTATTGTAGTTTTTCCGAAGCATTCACGAGTTCCTAACATTATTATTAACCTCTAGGGCTAGGCATTGTCACAACACAGCAGCATAATAACTTTATAGGAAAACTACCACTACATTAGCCCTGCTCTTTTCTCATTATTGTCATTTCTTCATAGACAGACAGTTGATCAGTAATACCTGGAGAGTGTAGTCTCTCCTGTGCTGCTTGCTTCGTTAGTCTAGAGGTTTGGATCCGTCTATCGCGCGCCTTCCTTGTATTCAAAATCAGTGCTGTTGGGAGCGGTTAGGAGTCTCGGGAGTGGGTCGGGGGGGATCGGGTTTGGGCAATATTACCTGGCTGCATTCACTTGCAGTCGGACATTTGAAACTCGCGCTCGTAAATGTCTCTTAACAGCCAGAAATAAATGTTTAATTGGGCGCTGCCAACTGGGGTGGCAGCTGGGGTGGCAAGGCTTTTTTTTAGGGTAGCACTTGCCACCCCATGCCACCCCGGTAGATCCGCCCCTGGTCAAATGGCTTTGTCATGTTTTCATTATGAAAGTTTATTCTCTCAGTGTTTTCCAATGCAAAAAAAGGTCAGAACTCGGTGACACTACCTGAAAATGCTCAAGACAGCACTATACACTACTTGTACAGCCATTTGAAAACTACAGTAAAGCTACACATTGCTGTAGTTAGGGGAGTAAGTGGGTACAAGACACTGAATAAGTATGTTTCACATTTTTACTGTATCTCTTTGCAATTCTACAGCATTGTGCAAAAGAAAAATACACTTCAGTCACTTATTTGGAACAAACATAAAAAAACATCCTTTTGGTAGAGCTGTGCACAAATATGAACAATGTAACAGGACATATTGTAACTGAACATTAAGAAATGTTCCCATAACGATGTCTAATCTTGTTTTTATTAATCTCTGGAAAAGAAAGTGAACCAATAGCAGGTAAACAGCAAAAAAATAACATTGTTTTACTGATTAAACAAAATATATCAACATAAATGCATATTCTCACTGAGGAAAAAGTTAGGACACCCTACCCCCTAATACGTAGTGTTACCCCCTTTGGCTGAAATAACTTCAGTGAGACACTTCTTGTAACACTCTACCAGTCTCTGACATCGGTCTGAGGAAAATTTGCCCCACTCCTCAATGCAGAATGTTTGAACCTGTGTGATGTTTGAGGGGTTTCTTGTATAGAGCCTGTTTCAATTCACACAGCATCTCAATGGGATTAAGATCTTGGCTTTGACTGAGCCATTCCAGGACTCACCATTTCTTAGTTTTCAGCCAGTCCTTGGTGGATTTACTGGTATGTTTAGGGTCATTGTCATGATGCGGGGTCCAGTTCAGCTTCAGCTTTAATTTTCTTACAGATGGTCTTACATGTTGCTCAAGCACCCTCTGATACACTGTATAATTCATGATGGATTCTATGATGGTGGGCTGGCCAGATCCTGCTGCAGGGAAGCATCCCCAAACCATGACACTTCCACCTCCATGCTTCACAGTTGGTATGAGGTTCTTTTCCTGGAACTCTGTATTTGGTTTGCGCCAAACATGTCCTCTGTTCTGGTGTCCAAATAATTAAATTTTAGACTCAACTGTCAAAAGAACATTATTCCAGAAGTCCTGTTCTTTGTCTACGTTCTCTCTAGCAAAGTTCAGTCGGCCTTAATGTTTCTCTTGGAGAGTAAAGGTTTCCTCCTTGCACACCTCCTGGGAAAGTTAAACTTGTGCAGTCTCTTTCTGATTGTAGAAGCATGCACTTTCACATCAACAGTGGCCAGAGCCTGCTGTAGGTCCTGTGATGACATTTTAGGGGTTTTGGAGACTTCTTTTAGTATTTTGCGCTTTGCTCTCGGGATGAACTTGCTTGGACGGCCAGACCTGGGCATGTTGGCAGTTGCTTTGAATGTCCTCCACTTGTACACTTTTTTCCGGACAGTGGAATGGCTGATTTTAAAATCTTTTGAGATCATTTTAAATCCCTTACCAGATTCATGAGCTCCAAGCATCTTCTTTCTGAAGGCCTCAGACAGGTCTTTTGATCTCACCATGATGTTCAACTCTCACAACAACAGTCAGGGTCACATCAAAATGAATGTATGAGGTTTAAATAGGCCAAACGTCCTTCAAAATGCTGAGTAACAATGTCCTTATCATGTGCACTTAATCTGAAACACTTGTGTGTGATTTCAGACATTTTAAGGGAAAACATGTTGGGGCGTCCTAATTTATTCCTCAACAGAATTTGCGTGTTTATTTTATTACATTTTACAGAAAGTTTTAAACAGTATTTTCTTCAGTTTTACTTAGTTATGTATATTCCTGGAATTTCTCAGTTTTTTTAAAATTTATATTGAATATCCATATGTCTAAATATGTTAAAAAACACACGTGTTTTCAAAGGGTGTCCTAATTTTTTCACATGACTGTATATAGGTAAATCATTCTGGCACATCCAGACGTTCCTGTCTGTCTGGCCGCATATTTTCATCTACATCACAACAGATATTATCCCTTGCAATGCAGCGAGGAAAGTATCTCCTGGAGTGGCAAATCCACCCTCTGCATGACTCTGCTGTAATGTCGTCACATGCTGCATCCATGGCTGCTAGCAGGGTCATTTGCGCATGTGGACGCCGGTCATAAACCTTCCACCTCCAGGCAGAGAAAAACTCCTCTATCGGATTAAGGAATAGGGAGTAGAGAGGGAGATATTCAACCAGCATTCTGTCATGTGCTGCAAACCACTGTGTGACCAGATGCGAGTGGTGAAAACGGACATCATCCCACACAACAACATATTTGTTGAGTTGGCCTCTGTCCCTGTAAAGAGTGTCTAAAAAAGTCAGCAGATGTTGTGTGTAAAATTTGCTTGAGAGAATTTGATAACTAGTTCAACAATTTTGTATGTAATGACTCAAGCAATGAAATGAAGACAATTAGCTTTATTGGGAACGACTATTCAGCATCCATAAGTATAGTTCATTTTGACTGACATGACATAAGCAAATGACAATGTTATAAAACAGCAGAGAATTGTATGAAAGCAACTGATACATGTCCAAAAGCATTTGCAATTTGTTCAGAGGAAGGAGAAATTGCTACTATGATGTGCTCAAATGACTAAATGTTGCGGAGGTTGAACTAATAGTTATGAGAATTTTCATTCTGATCTGAGAAAAGCATCAAAGCAACTGAGAAAAACTGTATATCCCAATACACATGAGACATGTAACAAGCTCGCCATCCGAAGGCTGTATTGTGTGAAGGATTCGCAGTCTGATACCCACTAGATTAAATAATAACCATTAGGTGGCACTATATTGTTTCTTTTGAGTGGAGCAGGAACAAGCAGAGCAGGCCCAGCATAAATTTGGCCAAACAACCAAGGGTAGGTGAAATTTGTTTTTCACTTACTGATCTACTAACTACACTGACTAACAATGACTGGGCATAGATTTTTTTTCAACATTTGGGGGGACACATCAGGCAGAAGATTTAGAGCATCAAAAACGTAGACATTTCTGGTGCAAACGTCTTAAGTATTTCTGTAAAGGAAAAGACATCATTCAGGTGGAATAGAATGCAGTTAGGCTCTCAGGCGTTCTGAATTTCTCCTGGATTTTTCAAACGTTTCTGCACATTCAAAACCATACAAAACAATTTTTTTTTGGGGTGGGATGTTTTTTTTGTTAAGGAATCATGAATGTAGCCTATACTTAAGGCCAAAGTTAGAAACAAGATAATGTTGGAATGCATCCATAGACACAAGACAAAACCTAATTCAGAAAGCCTAAAGATGAGAAAGTTAAGTGTATTGGGCTAGCTACTTATTAATACACTTGTAAACGCTTGGCCAGAACTTTTCCCAGTTCTGCATAAGAGTAAAAAAATATCTTTCTTTTTTTTCCCACATAAACACAAAAAAAACACGTGACTGAAAAAGGAAATAGATGTTTTAATATCGCCACACACACTTCCAAACACTAACATCTCTTCATATTTACATTCTTCGTGTAACTGAGAACTTTCAAATCACTCCGGTTGCATTTGCCAGCAGAGAACTGATGACGGTGATCATGATAATGATTTTACATCTAAAGTCTCTTCGTGCTCGACAAAGCTGGATTCATTCAAAAAAAGTGATCGACGTCTGCGTCTATGCTCAAATGCCATCAAATATATTCACAACTCAGACATGAAACATAAAAAGGGTGTAACTCCCAGACAAGCATTTCCAAAGACAGATTATGTTAACTTTGATACTAAATATTTCTTGACAAAGCAGAACAGCATTTTAGGAGCAAATTACTGTTGACAGTGAAAGGATATATGCAGTATACTGGTATATAACTAAATAATGTGGGTGCATCTGATGGTACTATTATGCTACTTAACACTTCTATTTGAACCCTTTTCCGGGGGAATTATCATACCTTTCTATCCACATTTATTTGATTCCACATATTACTTTACAAAAAAATCAGCTGAAATGATAAATTGAACTTTAAGTCTATAAGTCTAAGTCTTTTTCAAACGGTAAAAAAACGCTCTTGCCTACCCCAGAGTAATAATAATCTTAAAATATGATAGTAAAATTGTCATTTTTTTTTTAGCAATGAGTGCTTTTACTTTTCACACTTTAAGTATGTGGTCATTATTTTACTAACATATCTTTACGTAGCTACATTTTTACATTTTCAAGGACTTTACTTGTAACTTAGTGGTATTGCTACTTTTACTAAAGTAAAATATCCTTATACTCAAATCTTAAATCAGCATCCATCGCCCAGATTTTATCCACCACCTTCTTGTTTGGATTGGTTTGGATCTCTCTGCCAGAAGGTGACCAGAAAGGGGGGACATTTAAGGACCATGTCCCCCAGGGTGTCTCCCTGGGCCACTACTTGTACACAGAATGACGTCCCTGTCTGCTCTGTGCTGAAGTGCTGTGTGACTTCGTAACGGACGCCGCAGCTTTCTGCGATTGTGGTGGGGCTGTTGTGTGCTTGCAGCATGGTGGCAGTGGGGCCAGTGGCTTTGACTTGCAGCATCCCATCTCCAACTATTGATACATCCACAGGCAAAACAACATAGGCACGATGATAGCTCTCTCCAAGGTTGCACTTTATCTCTGTAGACCAACAGTATTCCCCGAGGTCTCCTAGGAGGACAATTGATTTGATAAAGGCCTACACCAGCAGATCAAATAATGTGCAATGTTAAACAAGGCTATGTCAGTCAGGCAGCAATGGATTTGCATAAGAGAACTATTTCCACTACTGATAATGTCTCAACATTTAGCTCAGGTCTTAATTCTTAAACCTAATCCCACTTAAGATAAGTGATTTTACAGCACTCTAAAGAAAATGTTGCAGAGTGGTTCCTTACCTTCTGTGGAATCCTGAAGCCGTATATTATGATTGTCGTGAAGTTGCAGTTTTTTGATGTACGTCAACCCAGTGCACTCCATCAAGCAGTCCGTCAACTGTGTCACTGTGTTGGGGATCGGGCGCAGCAGCGTTTCCTTCTCTAAACATGCAGCTGCCTCTGCAGCCAGCAGAATGGGGAACAATATGCCAAAAGACATCCACAACATGACAAATTTTAACATTTTGTCCAGTATCAATGCTTCAAAAAAGAAAATGCTGGCAATGTTGAGCTATTAATCTAGATCTTGCTTTCCTCTATCTTGCTTGCACAACTTCAGATTCAAAAGGGCAGCCAGGAAAAGAGTGCAAATGCATCCACAGCAACTGCTATCCATTTAAGAAGTGCACCACATGTTGCCCTTTCCCTCACTAACGCCTGGTTCGCTGGCGGTCAGTGCCAGCATTTCTTCCTCTTTTATTTTCCTCCCTCTATTCTAGTCTTAACAAGTAAATGCCTTCTTATGACTTTAGTTCCAAACCAAACTTTGCCAGTGAAGCAAAATAAGTGTTTTAATAATCTTTATTCAAAAATAATCTGCAGGTAATCAGCTAATCAGTAAAGATGATTCAATTGTCAGAGCACGGTCAAAAGCACAAATGATAAGAAATGGTCAAAATAGTGAAAATGAAAATAAAAACAATAACTCTGCTAATGAAAATGCATATAAACACACATATTAAAAACTTAAATCAAACTAAATGCTATGGATACAAACAAAGAATATAAAAACTGAAAGGCACCTTGAGTGAAAATCTGAATCAGTAGGTATAAAACTAAAACAATCAACTAAACCATTTAGACTTCATATGGATTACTGCTCACAGTAGAGCACTTGAATGTGATATAATTTTTATTTATTTTTTTAGCACACAACACAATTTGTTTGGTTTTGTTTGGCAAAGCCACTATTAAAACTACAACATTTTCTTGTGCTGTGCAGTAAAGTCCCATTATCTTTTCTACCAGTTGATACGTGACCATTGAACTATGTTTCGTATGACCTTTGCCTCCTGGGTTTGAACAGACTTCTTGACCTATGAGAGGAAAAGTATCTTCTCAGATGATTTAGGAGACAACTGGCCTGTGAGAAGATTTGGCTCTGTGTAGTCTCACATTTTTGAAGGGAACAGTCAGTAACCATTAGTAGCTTTAAATAGCGCTCTGAGCATGATATTTAATTTCCCATCCAGTTCTTTGCAGCCTTCTGTATGAGATAAATACTTAAAATTTAAATTAAATGCGCTTTTTATTGGTAAAAAAAACCCACAGTAGATAAGTTTTACCACTCCAATAAATAATTGCTATATTTTATGTAAGGCTGGCTCAATAAATCCTTGTTGGCACTATCGTCTTTTCTGGTTCGAATAGAGAAACAGAAATGCAGAAACTTACTTCTAAGCCGAGACTTTGCCTTGGTTCCCACGCTCAGTGCTGATTACAAGCTGCAAAGATAACACTTAATACTAAAGAGATATAGTCCACAGAATTACTGTTTGTGAGAAATGATAGGCCTGAATATTATGTAGCCTACATAAGGTTGGCCAGGTGCATGGCTGGACTGACCATCTGGCATACCGGGCAAATGCCCGGTGGGTCGGCGGCCTTTTGGGCCGACCCGGGCCGACGAGGTTCAATTTAAAATAAAAAATAAAAATAAAATCTGGCCCGTCCCATCCATGGCCGGCCCGGCCGGTCCGAGGTCCCTTCCCTCTCGGCCGCGCAGACTGTCAACTTAACCTGAAAGGCCAATGAAATATTGGCCCATTCATTATGATTGGTTCTGGACCGGGCCTGGACCAATCACACACGCAGCGGAGAACCGAGGTCCCGCCCCTTGGGCCTCGGCTGTCAATCACTCAATCAAGTCACGTCACTAACAGACAGAAAAACAACTCGAGAAAAACGGAGAAGAAACGGAAAGGAGACAGTTGCTGGACTAGTGGTAAGTTATGTTGAGAACAATTATTTGTGTAGCTTGCTGAATTTTAACCAACACAGCATGTGTGGTTTGCCAACAGCTAGCTGCTTGCGTTTACATCATGGATAGAGCCATTTATAGAGCCAGGTCAAAGTGGCTATTTTAGCTAATAACCTACTAAACATTTGCTAGCTCTCTTGTGGTTTTTAAGAGGAGTTAAATAGCTCTGTTGTTGGTGTATTGAAAGAGTATCATTACTTTGCTAGCTGATCAACATGTCATTTAAGTGAGGAAGCTGTCAGTTTTTGCTTCTTGCTGTAGCCTACTTATTCAGTATAGTGGATTTAATAATGTTTTACTTAAATATACTTTTCTGTACCGATTGTTGACATGGTTAAACATACTTGTACTTTATTTATTTTATATATAATTTAAATGCAATTTAAAAATACAGACTGTAATTTGACCTGACCATTAAAAATATATTAATATATCACAAAGTTAACAGTAAATGCAGAAAAGTATATTCACTCAAATATGCAACATAAAGTTGTCACACTTTCTCCTTTCACAACACTTTCAGTGTTTGAGGCATTAGGCTTCTCTTTATTAGAAGCAATCAGAAAATTAGACCACCACGACCACCACAGAATTGTAGCCTACTTACTTTTTACAAGCTGTTGAGTTTCTTTTACTAGACCTGCTTTCTAGACCATCATGTACTTTAGAATAATACACATTAGACCATTACTTTTGTACACTTTTTTCACATTGGTTTACTTAGTAAAACAACAATTTGTGCATTTTGCCTGAATAAATCTATTGTAATGCATCTTTCCACCTCTTTAACTGATACATCCTTAAAACCTCAATCAATTGTGTCTCTCCTCATTTATGAAACAGGTTGAGCCACCATCCACAGAGGAGGAGTCTGTGGAGAGAGAGAGCAAGGAGCAGGAGGTTGATTACTTTGTCCGTCCTGAGCCTAGGTAGGTGGGCGGAGCCAGGCTACAACAGAATACTATAGCTACTATAAAACTTTGTAAATATTATTGTATTATATGTCTGTACACTTGTTCAAAATAAACCAACATTTTAATTTAATTCAATGGAACAGTCATCTTTAAGGGACCGTGATAAATGTGTTCTGGTGGGTGGTCGATCAATTATGGTGGGCCGGTCTGGGTCCAAAATGCCAGGGCCAATTTTTGGTCCCAGTCCAGCCCTGGCCAGGTGTCACATTAGTAAACAAAGGTTTACTCTTGGCTGGGCTGCTCATGGCCACAGCCACAGCTGCGGGTCAGCTGAACAGACGAGATGACAACGGTGCTGGATTCGTCCACATAGACAACGGGCACCATTTCCTCAGAAGTGGGCCGACAACACAGCACCTGAACCTGCAGGGGGACAAAGACAGGAGGGGTCAGGCATGGCAACACAGTGTCACAGTTGCCAGACAAGACCCAACAAAAGAATGAGCTGCTATAAGTGTAAAGTTCAGTTTATTTAGACCGTTTTTTGGTGAAGACAAACTGGTGAAGAATAAAACAAA
Organism: Hyperoplus immaculatus; assembly: GCA_949357725.1. Taxonomy (NCBI): domain Eukaryota; kingdom Metazoa; phylum Chordata; class Actinopteri; order Uranoscopiformes; family Ammodytidae; genus Hyperoplus; species Hyperoplus immaculatus. The sequence continues at coordinate 26,751,613 of OX442354.1, read as the reverse complement.
TACAAACAACTGTTGCACTGGTGAGTGGGTTATATACGCTACAGATCAATTATGAATCATTTTTGCAAATGAAAATGAAATAAACAGTCTTCCATAAGCTTTATTCAAAAACAACAACAGCATCTACATTGTTAAAATGCTGTTTACACAAAAATGCAACATTTTCTATATAATACAATAATAGGACATCATTCTGATGCATACTAATTCATTTGACTTTATTTCTACTGATTCTCTAAGCACATTTTGTTGATAATATTTTAATAGTTCTAGTTAAGTTTTTGAATGCAAGACTTTTACCTTTAATCAAGTGTTTTAAAATATAATATTTATGTATCCGACAGGAGGAAGTTTACTAATCCATAAGACGTCATACATATGGGAATTTTCCAGGTGTTTTTGCATTTTAGAAGAAAGCAGTACAAATGTATCTTTAAATGTAAATGTCAATCAGTACAATATGAGGTAATTGGGGCTTTGGAGAATGATACCTGTGACTCGGCATCCTTGACATTGGTGTGGAATGATGGACATTTCACAGTGTTGGCCTCCGGGTTGCAGAGTGCACAGTGGACAATGGTAAGGCTGGAGGGATGGATCACCCAGCTGTCCCATCCCAGATCTGCAAATATAAGAACTGACTTAGCATAGTCCATGTCATGTCGATTTGCATGAAAACATACACGCCAGCGGTGTGCACAGACTCTTTAAGGGGAAGAGGCAAAAACTCTAAAAAAGGTATCCCATCAGGGTGCCCCTTTAGATGGTAAAAAAAAAAACAGATAGGCTCAGTTCTACTAGGGTGATCCTGTGTGACCCTTGCTCTAATGGCACACCAGAAGGGGCACTTAAGCTGCTAACATTTCCCTTTTATGACCTCAAATTCATCTTGTATGACCTCAGGGTAAGTTTGAAAGTCCTATTCTCCGAAAGGTTAAATACAATGTTTTGAATAATGACTTAAAAAAGGGCAGCCCAGTAGCCCCCATCCTGTCCATGTGCACACCACTGATACACACACAATGTTGCGTACCTTTCATGAAGATCTCAGAGGCCAAGGAGCAGCATTTCAGGCCAGTGCTGTTTCCACCATCGGGTGACACAGAGTATCCAGAGATGGCTGGAACTGGAAGGACATGGAATAAGGACACATAGTGAAAGGAGAGGGAGTTAGACTTTTGGCTGGGTTGGAAAAGGAACTAAAGTCCTAACTTTAAAGTTTGGATTCCTGTTACCTGCAGCATGATTGGCTCCATGAGCAGTGTTAGTGAAGGTGCTCCTCCATTGCTCCTGGACAGCGTCCAGCCCACCAGCAGGCAGCTGTGGCTCGGCCTGCAAGTGGAGTGCCATGAGGAGAGCCTTCCTGATGGATTCCAATGACTCACTCTGGCACCTGAGCATCCAACACATGTGTTATTTTAGCTGGTACATAATATTCAAAATAGATATAAAGAAAGATACATGGACATAGAATATATTCTGGACATTTATCAAGAAGTGCATTAGTCAGTAGCTGGTCTGTTTAAATACATGCCAGACATGGTCGGTAAATCTTCACTCTCTCAATGCCTTCAATGAACGGTAGAAGCACATTGCAGATGCACAATATTCCTAGGAAAACAAAGAGTCAAAGTGACCCTGAATTTTTTCAAACCCTAATTCCAAGTAGAAAAACTTTAGCATGAGCGTATCAAGTCCAAATGATGGAATCTGTCAAGCAATTGCCCTAACCCTAAGCCTCTGTGACCCAACACAGTGTTTCAAAATGTCTCTGCACACTACAAACTCAACCAGAACATTGCATGGGCACATACAGTTTGATACGGACCTTTGATGGGAAACAGGAGAGTTTGCAGAGGCCACATGTTCCTTCCTGGATGGCTGCAAGACAAATGCAATCACCATTGAAGAGCCCAGAAGCATCGTCAGCACAACGAACGTAAGGGACATGTTGCAGGAGCATTGGTGGTCAGTGTATGGATCAGCTGCTTTGGAGTTGGTCTGTTCTCAGCGGTTGGTTCTATGTGTCTGGTTGGAGGAACAGACAGGAGTGTCCAGATGGGGATGGCGCACTAGGTATTATTTGTCAGGCTCTGGGAACCTGTAGTTTTTATCTGCTCCGTACCCCAGCTTGGCCTTGACATACTTAACATTGTTGTCTTGTCCTCTGTTGGGTGTGAAAGAGTGTGAGTAGGACGGTCCAGAGGAAGGAAGTCTATTAGACTCAAGGTAACCAGACAGCAATGGAAAGCGGGAGAGAAGCAAAACAACAGGGAATGGTATGTGGGCATACCACGTTAGGACACATATATCCTGTCAGTTTCTAGTGTTGATTAGGTACAAAACTTAACAAGAGATTTACGGGTGCATCTGTTGTAGACTGTAAGGCCATTGTCAGCCAACCAAATCTAGAGCAGATTTTGACCGAATTCAATGTATAGAATTGATCCTTTATCATACAATTTTCCCTGCTTTTTTTTTTTTTTTGTGAAAGTGAACTCTTGGCTATGCGCCCCCCGTGATCTAGTGTCGACTAGTTACAACACTTACAGTTTTTGCCGATTGCTTACACACATGTTGCAGACTTTGGCCCACTGTGTCAAAACTTAACACACAGGCCGAATGGGACAAAGCACATGGAGATAAACTTCTAACTTATACGGCAAAACGATCCCATTTCAAAACTGTTTTTAGCATCAAAACAATACACACATGCACTTTTGAATTACTCTTTCCTAGCAGCAAGAACACACAGAAGTGCTTTATGCAAAACACAGCTGTATTCAGTACTTTGGATGGTTTTTGACTTTAAAAGTCGCATACAGATTTTTTTTGTGAAAGATTGATCCACTGCAGTTGATCTAGACACATGAATCAAAATGTAAACGCTTCAGATTTTTATTTTTATTTTGCCATTTCAGGTTTTTGCAAAAGTAAAAAAAACACACAAAGACACACAAGAAATGGTACCACTAGAATGTTATATAAAACATAGTGTTGTAGGGGAATGATTGGAAGACATTTAGGCTATGGATCCTGTCTCCTGTTGGCATCTGGCCACATCACCTCATCCACGTCACAGGCAATGCCCTCCCTTGCCAAGCAACGGGGGAAATATCCAACCTCTAGAAGAATTTTTGGGAAAGATTGATCCACTATATTCTCAATTAGACACATGAAAAAAAATGTAGAAAAGCTTCTGAAAAAAAGTGTATATTGCAATTTCATGGTTTTGGCCAACAAAAGAAAAAAACACAATGAAGAGGTAGGATCGCAGTTCAACAAGCAATTCAGTGTGACACTATAAACTCTGAAACAATTACACTAAAATAAAATAAAATAAGTGTTGTAAGGAATGGGGCAAGTGGATTATGAATCCTTTGGATACCGCCTCCTGTTTGCGTCTGGCCACATTGCCTCATCGACATCACATGCAATGTCATCCTTTGAGAACCAACAGTGAAAATATTCCTGATATCCAGTCTAAATGACCTAATTATTGAGCTATTGTGATTGGGCTGGACTTTCTGCCCAGGCTCCTATATTGTTAGGCCATGATCTATAACATGGTCTACTATAGTGACCCTTTTTTTTTGGGGGGGGGGGGGGGGTGTATTGGACAACATTTTTGCACAAAATTGAGTTCTTAATGGGTCACAACCTGGCATGCCGCCATTTTAATTAAAGATGCTATAAGCGGTTCTTTTAGCTAACTTCCTGTCAGTTACTGCAGTTAGCAGTCCCCTCGCTCGTCCCTACGTCACCACATTAATGCACTGCGGTCTTCAAGCAGCGAGTTATCTAGCATCATCTCAGATCCACAAGTGTGATAAAACATGATAAAAACCATCAAAACAGACATTGGGAAGGATTTTTACCTGCTCCGCCATTGTAGGCGCATAAACATTCAACCATGTGTCGCTCTGGCGTGCACCGGCAGTGAGACCATGAGTGAGACGGGTTTCGGTTTGTAGCGTTCTCTCTTGTGATTGGATATTAATTTTGGGATCCCCGAAAAGTTTATTTGCCGATTACATGCAGAGCAGCTGACTGAGAGAGCGATTTAACACTTATATTACAGTTTTTCACAATTGCTTAAACACATTTCCTGATAGACTACCTCACTTTTTCAAAACCCTAAACACAAATCTCAAAACTCAAACACAAAATGCAAAATCCTTCACTTCCATTGCAAAAGCACACTTTACCCTCAAAACAATGTTAACTCTTCACTAAATGGTGTTTTCTTTTCAAATGACAAACACATACATCAGATGACTAGACATTTCTAGCACTCATTGAACACTGGTGTGCAGAATGGAAACACTGTAGTATAAATGCAAACCACTATATGAATGCTTTATCAGTAGAATTATGCCTTTGCATGTTCATACACTTTCACCTACAGTAACAACAAATACTTTACAGTTTTTGCCAAATGCTAACACACATGTTGCAGAATAGTTTATTTTGCCATTTCAAACAAACACAATGAATAGGTAGGACTGCAGTTCAAGCAATTCAGTGTGTCAGGATGAACTAAGAAACAATTACAGTAAAATTAGGGAACAATGGTAAAAAAAACAGCGTTGTAAGGAATTGGGTGGCTGGATTATGAATCCTTTTATGGATACCGCCTCCTATTTACATCTGGCCACATCACCTCATCAACATCACACTCACTAGCCTCGTTCGTCTTGGAGCCGTCTTGCTCAGACCTGCACAACTATGACGCGCATCTTGCTGAGCGCACAACAAAAATGCTGCATAAATGCTGTGCGCTCAGCAAGACGAGTGTCATAATTGCGCAGGTCTTAGCAAGACGGCGACATCTCAGCAGACGGCTAATGTCATCCTTTGAGAAGCAACAGGGAAATTATCACCTGATATCCAGTCTAAATCTCCTAATTATGGAGCGACTCAGGTTTATAGTGGACCATGTTATAGATCATGGCCTATCAATGAGGGAGCCTGACAGAGAGTGCAGCTCTGCACTCTCTGTCAGGCTCCCTCATTGATAGGCCATGATCTATAACATGGTCCACTATAGTGTCCCTGTTATATGTGTATATACGTCTTTTGCTTTCTTTGTCCTCGTCCTCCTGTCGCTCTCTCTCCTCCTCTTTCCTTGACTCTTACTGTCTCAGAAAGGAGCTGAGCTCACCTGGAGTCTATTTGTAGTGCTAAGGTTTAGACTGATTGGTATTCAATTAGTTTAATTTTTTTTCAAGAAGTGTGTTGGAGAATTTCAAACACAGTGCAAAGCATATATCGTGTTTGTAGGGTTGGTGCTTTGGTTGAGGGCATGGTGACAAAAGTTAGAGGTTGTGATGCTGTGGTCATAGCAGACACTGTTAGTGTTTACAGTATTCGGCAAAAACTGTATTTGTACCAAAATGTGCAGTCTACTGTAAATCACAGCAAACAGGAGCTCATCCCTGACCCTTCTTTAGCTAACTGCACAAAAGCCGTTTGAGTTTAGAAATGTGATTGGCAGTGTGTTCTGTGTGAATACCAAGGGAGAGAATTCAGGAAGAGTGTGCAAGATATAGAGAATTGTGTGTAGTGTTGTGAAAAATGTGTGTTTTGGAATGAGAATATGAGTCTAAGGCAGGAAATGTGTTTGGAGTTCAGCAGAATTGGTCAAGCAGTTGGTAAATTAGTTTCAGATTGTGCACATTGTGTCTGATGTTCCAAAAAATGTGTTTAAACAATTGTGAAAAACTGTAACATAAATAAACCGCTTACTTCACCTTTAATGTCTACTTTATTTATGTTAATTTTATCAATTGGTATGTTTACCTATATAGCGATGCATAAGCCACCCAAGCACCGGAGACAGAAAAAGTAGTGATGATAGTTCTCTTTCCCAGAGAAGCACGAGGAAGAAAACAATTTTTTACATGTTTTCAGAAAAAAGCTATGAAACACCAGCTGCACATTCTTTTCTGCGCATAGGTAGTTATACAACTCCCATTTCTTGGCCTGATATGAAAGGCAGAAATCGCCGCTGATAAACATATTAACAACATTATTCCTCCATGCCATTCAAGGACGGGATCTGGAGGGAAGAAATGCCAACACAAAATCAACCAGCAAATGAGCTTGGCAACGATGACAGCTGTTTGTGCCAGTGAGAGGTAGAGACACGCAAGGAATGGTATCTTCCGCGTTCTCAGGTGCCCTCTCCTAAGGGTTCTCACTGGATCCTAGCAAAACAAATGTCCCATGTGGTCCAAAATACACAGTGTATCCTTGGCAGGGGATATCAAACCATAATTGTGCCACAGGAATGCTTGGTACATGCTGATACAAGACTTGTAATAGTTTCTCCCGTATAGCTTTTAAGTGAAGAACGATTCTGAACTGAAGATGAGGTTCATTATAGTGCAAGTTCTGATTAAGATTTTACATAAAGAGCGTACCATGATAAGCTTGTAAGAATATAATTGTTCCCTTTAGTTGAGGCCCCTTGTCACTTTTCAGATGTCAATGAGCTGTAAGCAGTAGAAACAAAGAATGATTTCCACACTAAAGTTCTCTTATGGTTTCATTAACCGTTTTAGGCCCGAAGAGGAGTTTTTGTTTTCTACCCGCCAACCCCTTTAACTAACACAACACCTATTCACACAGTATTTAATAGCTATTTTTCCTTAAGCCAAGGATTTTCCACCACTGTCGGATCATTTGTCACCTGAACGCCCCTTTTTTATCCTTGGTAACAGCCTATTAGATGATAACACAACAAGACAATTATGTGATATTATGTTGCGAGATGTTCTGCAGGTTTCAACAACACAGTGAACATTGGCCTACTTTAGCTACAGAACTCCTGATGTGTGCTGGGACACTTCCAGTGATATGAAACCATCTCTCAGCAGAGTTTGATTTGTGAAATAAATATTGTTACAAATTGCAATCCTAACATCGTCCCTGCCAACTCCTGATTTAGATTTTTCCTCCTGGCACAATTCCCCTGTCTGTCTGTCTGTCTGTCTGTCTGTCTGTCTGTCTGTCTGCCAATCTATCTATCTATCCGTCCGTATTTATCTATCTATCTATCTATCTATCTATCTATCTATCTATCTATCTATCTATCTATCTATCTATCTATCTATCTATCTATCTATCTATCTATCTATCAGACGACTGATACTCAATGACTCATTCATGCAGGAGGGTCAAATACTGCAGAACCCAGTAACTTTAGGTGAACTTGTGGGATTGTTTACAGGATGTGGCTGACAAAATTATGTATTTCAGTGTCAACAACACAACAAGATAGATAGATACACTCAACAAAAATATAAACGCAACACTTTTGTTTTTGCTCCCATTTTTCATGAGATGGACTTAAATATCTAAAATTCATTCCAGATACACAATATTACCATTTCTCTCAAACATTGTTCACAAATCAGCCACATCCTGTAAACAATCCCACAAGTTCACCTAAAGTTACTGGGTTCTGCAGTATTTGACCCTCCTGCATGAATGAGTCATTGAGTATCAGTCGTCTGTCTCCCACCACTTCCTTGTGGACAGCTGCTACTGGCTGGGATTACAAAGACCTTTTATGCTGTACAAGGATGAAGGATTGGGGAGGACGTGAGATGTTCCACATGCAGACAACACAGAGAATATCTTAGAAATACATTTCAACACACCAAAGATAAAGGCAGTATAAAGTCTTTTTTTTAAAGACTGCTACTTTTCATCAATGTGTAATCTGATTTGTATTTTTTTAAATGTAGGAGGATTTTAATGGAGAAGGATGGAGAAGCTACATCAAAAGAAAATCCCCTGTACGGAATGTATCTATGTTTTCCTGGCTCAGAATGGGCCTTTGGGGGGTGAGAACACGGGACAACTTTTTGGGGGTCGCGACTGCAACAGTAAAAGCGAAAAGTTAGTGAATGTTAAGAGCGGTGTGGGGTTGAGATTATTTTGTTTTCATTTGATCGAGGAAAGCTTTAATATAAATTGAAATGCAATCAATCGCCAAGCCCTTTGGAGAGGTTCTCAATAGCGTAATATATTCTCAATTTCTATCATTTTGGCGCTGGTGATTTTTCTTTGGGGGAGGCATAACACCACTTTGGGGGGCGCCGAAAATTTCTCTATGCAGGAAAAACCCTGTAAATATTTAAAATGCATATCAACACAAAAATAATTAGACATGATAACTGCGGATAGACAGAACACTGACTGTAACATTGTAGGACAATATAAGAGTCTGGTATTGAATGCTACCTTTGTAATGCTTGGGCTGTGTGGGTTGAATCTATTGACTGACGTGTTTTGAAGCTGCAGATTATGATTTATTGTTCTATTTGATTACACTATAGTGTGCCGATTATTCTGTTATATTGTCCATGGGTTGCATGATGTCATACCACAGATACTGTACGAGTGTTTGCAATTACATGAAAGAAATGACACACACACACAAACACACACAGAGACAGTGGGGTCTAAAAGTTTACTCATTGGAAATATCTGATACTTTCTTGAAAACATTTTAAAAAATCTGAAAGTTTGTGGATTCTGAAACATATATTTAAACAATATACAGTATATATACTGTATATTTGAAAACTGAGAAAGGGTTCATCATGCTTTACCAAAAAATCTTGATATACACATATTTGTTAATAAACATATTGCTTAATATAAACTACACCAATTTCAATTAAAAGACATCTACTATATTTGTAGAATGATTCCTATACTACCTTGTAGGAGCCATATTCTGTTTATTAATATTTGTGTGCAATACTTGTTTTTTGGCGACCTCTACACGTCTTGAGTGCCTATAGGTATATAATGGAGATGGACAGATGCCAGGTGTGGCTGATTAAACCAGCAAAGGTTAGTCCACATCGTGCTCTTTTGTTTGTTTAAAACATTCTAAGTCAGTTTTCTTTGATTTTTGTACAAAATAAACCCAAGACCTTTTTTGCAAACTCAACAAACTTCTAGACATTATATTTTTTGGACTCAAGCGTTGTTAGAATCTAGTCTGCAGTCAGTCACCAGTGATTGGAACCAAGAAAACTTGAGAAACGTCACTACAAAGGTAGACAAACTTTGCCACTAAATGGATTTATGGAAAGCCTGGACATGGAGAAAGCATCAACAAAGGAACAATGGATTTCTCTGCAACATGATGAAAAAGCATGAGGCCCAGTAGCATCAAGGAGTGGTATGTAGAACAAAGGATTGAAATGAATGCTCATTTAAACTGTGGAATTGGAAAATTAATCTGTGCATTGGAAATCATAATAGAAACATGGAAATTGACTTCAGGATTGAAAGTCTGTTATTGGAGTGGAGCCTTTTGAAATGCATTAAGTTGACTGGAACAAACAAAAGGAATGTTAAATGAGTAAGGACCTTGATTCTTAACCTGAAGCTATGTGGGCTGGCAAAGTAATAGTGGCATGAGTGTTACACTGAACATAATTATGAACTGACATAGCAATATTGCCATTTATGTACTGTTCCTGTGAAAAGAGAAGAGTCACTTATGGGATATGTTAAATATGGCTGAAGAATCTGATCTGAAGTCAGCTGACAAAATGGCTTCTCAGCCAGAGGATGATGTCCAAAAGGACCTTGGATCTTTGGAAAAAGCCCCATTGGAATTAGTAGTTTCCAAACTACTTGCAAGCAGAAAGTATAAACTGTGCCAAGTTACAAGACAAATGAACATTATAAATGAATTGATGAAAGACATTTCAAACCTAGAAGAGGTCACTGAAAATATGACAAAATATAGACAACTTGTGGAAGAGTTTAACAACACTCATACAGCATACCAACTTATATTGTCAAAAGAAGAATGCAAAGTGGATTCTGAGAAGTGATATGTGTTAAAGGTGGCTGATATGACTGCATTCATGGCATCTGTGACAACATGGGAAAATGCCATCAGCCAAGGAGAAATTGATCATAACAATATTGGACTAAATGTTGATAATGTGGCACCCGAGGACAGTATCTCTGCAGTGTTAAGTCGCAGGTCAAGTCGCTCAGCCACATCCTCCACATCATCAGCTAGGATTAAAGCTGAAGCTGAAAAGGCAGCTATTCAAACAAGAATTCAAGCACTGAAGCTAAAGCATGCTCTGGAGGAAAAGGAGGAAGCATTACATGTGCAAAAGGAAGCATTGAATGTACAAAAGGAACAATTAAGGAAACGAAGAGAGACACTTGAGTTGCACAAAGAATTAGCAGCTACAACAGCAAAGCTCATAGTGTTTAAATCTGCAGAGGAACAAATAGACTCAGCTTCAATGGATGGCATGAATGCTTATTATGACGGCATGGTTGACAGGTATGGACCCAAAGGAATGGACCTTCTTGCGAGTGACACAATGCAAGAGCCCATTGATGAAATGCCAAGTGTGCGTCAAAGGCCAGGAGTTAAATTCCAACCTCCCATCCTGCTCAGTAGACCTCACATCTCAACTCAAACAGCTGGTTGGGACTTTGAGATAAGTCCAACACAAAATGTGAGCCCTGTAACCCAAGTACTCTCCTCCCCCCAACAAACCCAAGGTATACAGACCTCCTCTCCTAGACAAACTCAAAGTATGCAGACTACAACACAATCACAGGATGGTGAAAGTAATGACAATGTATGCAGTATTCTCCTAAGGCAAAATTATATAACGAGTATTCTTGTTAGGCAGCAACAACTCTCTTTATTGCCCCAAAAAGACATTGCTATTTTTGATGGTGACGTATTACAGTTCCAGTCTTTTATACTGTCATTCGAACATGCTATTGAGTCTAAAACTGATAACAACAGAGACAGGCTGCATTTCCTCCAACAGTACACTAAAGGTCCAGCACAAGACCTTGTGAGAAGCTGCCAACTTATGAGTGAACAGAGGGGATATCCTAAAGCAAAAAGTCTGCTGCATGAACATTATGGTAATGAGTACAACGTTGCCAGTGCTTATATTGACAAGGCGCTCTCATGGTCTAACATCAAGTCTGAAGACCCAAAGGCTGCAAAAGGCGTCTAATCTGTAATGTATGTGACAAAAACCACCCTGGACTCCTCCACATTACAAGAGTAGAAAATGGCAAACCAAGGGAGCAGTCGTCAGAGGAAATGGTGAGCTCTCTTCAGGCATGTGGTCATTTTGGGGCCGGTAGTGATGAGTGCAAACTTTCTACTGTGCCAGTCAAAATTAAAAGTAACACAAGTGATAAAACCATAGAGACATATGCCTTCCTTGACAATGGAAGGCAAGGCAAGGCAAGTTTATTTATATAGCACAATTCAGACACAAGGCCACTCAAAGTGCTTTACAGGGGCAAGATTAGAATACATAAAACACATTATAAAACATTTAAAAGCGAATAAAAGAAGCAAATAAAATAAAAATTGCAGGTTAAAATGGATACAAAAAAGTCTTCAGACTCGATTTAAAAGAACTGAGAGTTGCAGCAGACCTCAAGTTTTCTGGGAGTTTGCTCCAGATTTTTGGTGCGTAATAACTAAAAGCTGCTTCTCCTTGTTTAGTCCTAACTCTAGGGACTGTAAGTAGACCTGTCCCAGACGACCTAAGGGCTCTGGACGGTTCATAATGTATCAGCATATCAGTAATGTATTTTGGCCCTAAACCATTTAGTGCTTTATAAATCAACATCAGTATTTTGAAATCAATTCTTTGAGTGACTGGAAGCCAGTGTAAAGACCTCAGAACTGGGGTAATGTGATCCACTTTTTTGGTCCTAGTGAGGACTCGAGCAGCAGCGTTCTGAATTAGCTGAAGCTGTCTGATTGATTTGTTTGGAAGGCCAGCAAGGACACTGTAACAGTAGTCAAGTCTACTAAAGATAAATGCATGGATAAGTTTTTCTAAATCTTGCTGAGACATAAGTCCTTTAATTCTTGATATGTTTTTTAGGTGGTAGTAGGCCGATTTATTAATTGATTTAATGTGTTTCTTGAAATTCAAGTCGGAGTCTACGACAACACCAAGATTTCTGACTTGGTGTGTGGTTTCTAACATAATGGATGTAAGCTGTGCGCTGACTTTTAATTGTTCATCTTTGGCACCAAAGACAATTACTTCAATTTTGTCTTTGTTTAACTGAAGGAAATTTTGGCACATCCAATCATTAATTTGTTCAATGCACTTACTCAGTGCCTGTATCGGACTGTAGTCTCCTGGTGATATGGTTATGTAAATTTGTGTGTCGTCTGCATAATTATGGTAGCATAAGTTGTTCTTATTCATAATCTGAGCTAGTGGGAGCATGTAGATGTTAACAGAAGAGGCCCAAGAATGGAACCTTGGGGGACTCCGCATTCAGTATTTGTCCGCTCAGATGTGAAATTGCCTATTGACACATAGTAGTCTCTATCCTTTATGTAGGATTCAAACCAGCTTAGTACAGTTCCAGAAAGTCCAACCCAGTTTGCTAGTCGATCTAGTAATATGCTGTGGTCAACTGTGTCAAAAGCGGCACTGAGATCCAGTAAAACTAAGACAGAACTTTTGCAACTGTCTGTGTTTAAATGGATGTCATTGAGGACCTTAACCAGAGCGGTCTCAGTGCTGTGGTGTTGTCGAAATCCTGACTGGAAAACATCAAACCAGTTGTTCTTTGCTAAGTAGTTATTTAGCTTTTGATGAACAGCTTTTTCAATGATTTCACTTAAAAATGGTAGGTTAGATATGGGCCTATCATTTTTCATGAGTGATGTATCTACACTCAACAAAAATATAAACGCAAGACTTTTGTTTTTGCTCCCATTTTTCATAAGATGGACTTAAAGATCTAAAATTCATTCCAGATACACAATTGTACCATTTCTCTCAAACATTGTTCACAAATCTGTCTAAATGTGTGATAGTGAGCACTTCTGCTTTGCTGAGATAATCCATCCCACCTCACAGGTGTGCCACATCAAGATGCTGATCTGACATCATGATTAGTGCACAAGTGTGCCTTAGACTGTCCACAATAAAAGGCCACCCTGAAATGTGCAGGTTTGTCTCACAGCAAAATGCCACAGATGCCACAAGCATTGAGGGAGCGTGCAATTGGCATGCTGACAGCAGGAATGTCAACCAGATCTGTTGCTGGTGCATTGAATGTTCATTTCTCCACCATAAGCCGTCTCCAGCAACTTCGCACAGCCATTGAAGAGGAGTGGAACAACATTCCACAGGCCACAATTGACAATCTGATAAACTCTATGCGAAGAAGATGTGTTGCACTGCATGAGTCAAATGGTGGTCACACCAGATACTGACTGGTTCTGAGTCCCCAGACCCCCAATAAAGCAAAAAAATGCACATTTCAGAGTGGCCTTTTATTGTGGACAGTCTAAGGCACACCTGTGCACTAATCATGATGTCAGATCAGCGTCTTGATGTGGCACACCTGTGAGATGGGATGGATTATCTCAGCAAAGCAGAAGTGCTCACTATCACACATTTAGACAGATTTGTTAACAATGTTTGAGAGAAATGATACAATTGTGTATCTGGAATGAATTTTAGATCTTTAAGTCCATCTCATGAAAAATGGGAGCAAAAACAAAAGTGTTGCGTTTATATTTTTGTTGAGTGTAGATTGTTCTTTTTTAGGAGTGGCTTGATGACTGCTGTTTTCAGGGCCTGTGGGAATACACCTGTCTGAAGGGAAATGTTGACAATTTGTAGAACATCTGAGGCCATACAGCTAAAAACTGTTTTAAAGAAGCCTGTGGGCAGAATGTCAAGGCAGCAGGATGAGGAGTTCAGGTGTTGTATAATGTCCTCCAGGTTTTTGTGGTTTATAAGATAAAATTATGTCATTGCATTTGAATTGATTTTAAGAGGGAACACATATGTTGAACTTGGTATTGATGCAGTGACAGCTTGTCTAATTTTGTGAATTTTCTCAGTAAAGAAGGAGGCAAATTCATTGCAGGCTCTCGTGGAGAGATGTTCAGACGCTACTGACACAGGAGGGTTTGTTAATCTGTCGACAGTAGCAAACAGGGCACATGCATTGTTGTTTTTGGTGATAATGTCAGAAAAGAAAGACTGCCTTGCATTTCTCAGTTCTGAGTTAAACGTGCACAGTTTCTCTTTGAAGATGTCATAATGAACCTGGAGATTTGTTTTTCGCCACCTGCGTTCTGCTTTACGGCACTCTCTTCTTTCTATTCTGACCTGCGGGGCATTTCTCCAAGGAGATCTTTTCTTACCAGAGACAACCTTCATCTTAGTGGGCGCAATAGCATCTATAACACTTGTAAGTTTGCCGTTAAAGTTGTCTAAGAGCTCCTTAACTTAGTTACGGGGGAGGGGTGGTATTGAAGAAAATGCTTGAATGAATGTTTCACTGGTATTTTCTGTAATATACTGTTTTTTGATTACTTTTGATTGATTAATTGTGTGCACAGGCATTTTACTCTCAAAAAATAAACAGAAATGGTCTGAGAGGGGACCCATATCTGCCACTGTTACGTCTGAAATGTTCATTCCTCTGGAAATGATAAAGTCCAGCGTGTGCCCTTTGTTATGAGTTGGTTTGTCAACATGCTGATTTAGTCCAAAGTTGTCAAGGACACAGCACAGTTCTTTCGCACATCTGTCCTCTGGTTTGTCAGTATGAATATTGAAATCTCCGACGATTAATACACAGTCAAACGCAGTACAGATTACAGACAGCAGTTCAGCAAGGTCATCAAAAAAGCTTGTATTGTATCGTGGTGGCCGGTAGATATTGATGAAAATAGCTCTAGAGGCTGAATTTAACTGGAGAGCCACATACTCAAATGAATCAAAATTTCCATAAGACATCTTTTTGCATTGTAGAGATTCTTTAAACAGAATAGCAACCCCCCCTCCTTTTTTATGCACTCTGGATTCACTCACAAAATTGTAATTTGGGGGGGGGGGGGGGGGCGGACTATATGAGAACAGCTGAGCTGTTATCTTGGTCTAACCAAGTACTTCCAAGTTGTGGAAATACTGCCACATTTTGTACCGAAGGGTTAATGGAACAACTCAACATCAATGGCAAGGACTCGCATTCTACTTCGCAGCATGGGCCAAGATAAGTGTGTTTCATCCCATATCATAACAGGACTAGAAGTCTCAGGACTTGAACAAGACAAATTCATCCCCCTGCCAAAAGTATTCACACAGAAAACTATACTAGTGACAAAGAATAACATTCCATATCAGGAGGACTTGGCAACATGGCCTCACTTGGATAATGTGCATATTCCAGCTATAGGCCAAAGTAGAGCTGCTGATTGGGACCAATGTTCCAAAGGCTATGGAGCCCTGGGAAGAGATCCATAGCTCTGAAGAGGGACCCTATGCTTTGAAAACCATGTTGGGCTGGGTAATTAATGGTCCACTAGTGGTCAGCAACAACAGTGACAATGACAGATGTCCCACTGCCACTGTGAATATAATATCTCTCCTAGATGTTAATGAAATGTTAATCGATCAATACAATCATGATTTCAAAGAAATATCAGCAGATGACAAGCTAGAGATGTCAATAGAAGATAAAAGATTTATGGAAATCCCAAATGAATCAATTGTACTGAAAAATGGCCATTACCAACTAGACTTGCCGTTTAGAAAGGAAAACACTGTAATGCCAAATAACAAAGTGATCGCAGAACAGTGTCTGGTGAATCTGAAAAGAAAATTCAAAAAGAATGGACACTTTCAAAGTGAGTACACTGATTTCCTTTCAGATGTAATTGATAATGGATATGCTGAAGTGGCGCCGCAAAAGCAACTGGAAAGGAAAGATGGAAGAGTTTGGTATATCCCACACCATGAAGTTTATCACCCACAAAAGAAATCCCTAAGAGTTGTGTTTGACTGCAGTGCAACTTACCAAGGCATGTCATTAAACACGGAACTGCTACAAGGACCGGACCTGACAAATGGACTTGTCGGTGTGATTTCCAGATTCCGTCAGGAGCCAGTCGCAGTCATGACTGATATACAGTCATATGAAAAAGTTTGGGACCCCCTTCTAATTTTGAGGATTTTTGTTCATCATTAGCTGGGATTTCAAATAAGCAAATTCCTTTTCATATATGACATACCTTAGGGAAACAGAAGCAATTCAGCAGTGTCATTTTGTTTATTGGAATAATAGAAAATATGCAATAGGCATCATAACAAAATTTGACTGGTGCATAAATTTGGGCACCCCAAAAGAAAAATGACATCAGTACTTAGTTGATCCTCCTTTTGCAAAAATAACAGCCTCTAGACGCCTTCGGTAGCCTGTGATGAGTGTCTGGATCCTGGATGGAGGTATTTTGAACATTCTTACATACTAAAGAGATCCAGTTCAGTTAAATGTGATGGCTGCCGAGCATGGAAAGCCTGCTTCAAATCATCCCATAGATTTTCGATGATATTCAAGTCATTGGACTGCAACGGCCATATTAGAACATTGTACTTTTCCCTCTGCAGGAATTTGAACTGTGTTAAGGGTCATTGTCTTGTTGGAATATCCAACCCCTGCGCAACTTCAACTTTGTTACTGATGCTTGAACATTATCCTGAATAATCTGTTGAAACTGGGTTGAAATCATCCAACTATCGACTTTAACCAGGGCCCCAGTCCCTGAAGTGGCCACAGCATGACCAAATTTAACAGTAGGTAGCAGGTGTTTTTCTTGGAAAGCAGTTTTCTTCTTTCGCAATGCAAAGCGCTTTTTATAAAGACTAAATAAGTTTGGTCTCATCAGTCCAAAGCATTTTCTTCCAATATGAATCTGGCTTGTCTAAATGAGCTTTTGCATACTCCATGCAACTGTATCTGTGGCGTGGGCGCAGAAAGGGCTTCCTTCTCATCACCCGGCCATACAGATGTTTTGGTGCAAATTGCGCTGAATTGTTGAACGATGTAGAGATACACAATCTGCAGCCAGATGTTCTTGCAGGTCTTTGGAGGTTAGGGATGGGAATCGAGACCCGGTTCCTCTTCAGAACCGGTGCCGAGTCAACCAATTCCCTGGAATCGTTAACATGCCTGCTTAACGATTCCGCTTATCGATTCCGCTTGTTGCAAATGTGTCATGACTTGACACTTGCGCTGCTTTGTTTTGGTTCAGAACACAGCAAACATGGCGTTGAGACAAAATCTCTCTAATTTCGTCAAATGACACGCGCACAAGCACGAGCGCAAGCGAGCAGACGGCGATCCTGACGGTTAAACGTTTAAATGTCCGCTGCCTGTCTAGTCGACACCAGAATTTCCCATTGGACTTGTACATACAATGTGTGAGAATTAACGTGTGTGTAGGCATATGTGTGGGCTAATAAAAGAGGGAGAGAGATAAAAAGGTGAGAGCAGCATAAAGCAAAGCAAAAAGGTTTTCTTGACCGCTGCCTTAAAGAGGACCTACGATACTTTTCGACTTTTATGACCTATGAACGTTGTTATATGTCAAAAGGAATTTTTATGTACTCAACACCGCTGAAAAATATCACCATCCCAAGAATGGAATTAACAGCTGCTATGTTGTCAGTCAAAGTGGACAAAATGCTCAGAGCAGAATTGCAGTTGCTACTGGAAAATAAAAATTTTTGGACTGATAGTCAAGCAGTAATCAAATACATTGCAAACGAGCATACCCAATTCCATACGTTCATTGCAAATCGAGTGTCAACAATCAGAGACAACACAAATCTATCACAATGGAAGTATGTGGAGACAAAGTTAAATCCAGCCGACGATGCATCCAGAGGACTAAGTGCTGGAAGATTTGTGCAAGGAAAAAGATGGATACAGGGACCAACTTTCCTGTTAAGGCCAATGAGTGAATGGCCAAATGCACCCATGAAATCCTATGAAGTTAATCCAGATGACCCTGAAGTCAAAGTCAGGTCTGTTGTGCATGATACTGTTTGGAAGGAAACAGATAACCCTACCAACCAACTGCTCTCTTATTTCTCCTGTTGGCTGAAGTTAAGAAAGGCTGTGGCATGGATATCAAAGTTAAAAAGTGTCTTGCAATCTCTAGCAAAACAGAGAAAAGAAAAGGAATCCTGTGTCAACCGCCCATACACACGATCACAAAGTAAAGTGACTCACTCACAGCAGATGGGAAAGAAGGCTATAAGTGAACAAAACATAACTATTGATGATCTTGAAATGGCAGAACAATCAATCATCTGTTTCTGCCAAAAACAAACGTTCCCAGAAGAGATGACCAGATTAGAAATGGCGCCATCTGGTGCCAATAGATCAAGTCCCCTTTACAAGTTGGACCCAGTATTGGAGGATGGGATTTTGAGAGTGGGAGTATAGACTTCACATATCGGCTATGCCTCAACAAAGCAAACATCCTATTATTCTGTCAAAGAACATGCATATTTCCTCTCTTATCCTTAGCCAAATACATGAAAATGTTGGTCATAATGGAAGGAACCATGTTCTCTCGCAGCTGCGCCAGAAATACTGGATTACAGGTGCAAATGCTGCTGTAAGAAAGATCATCTCCAAATGTGTTGTTTGCAGGCGCGTAAGAGGAAGACCAGGAGAACAAAAAATGGCAGGTTTACCTGTTGAAAGCCTAATGCCAGATAATCCTCCATTTACAAATGTTGGACTTGATTATTTTGGACCCATCGAGGTAAAGAAAGCAAGAAGCCTCGTTAAAAGATACGGTGTCATATTCACCTGCATGTCAAGCAGAGCAGTGCATTTGGAGGTCGCTCACTCACTTGATACAGACTCCTATATAAATGCAATAAGGAGATTCATCTGCAGAAGAGGAAAAGTGGAACATCTAACATCAGATAATGGAACCAATCTGGTTGGAGCGGAAAGAGAGTTAAAGAAAGCTCTTTTAACACTGAATCAACACCAAGTCCAAGATTCCCTACTACAGCATGGAGTGAAGTGGAGTTTCAACCCCCCCGCTGCCTCTCATCACGGTGGAGTGTGGGAGCGACTCATCAGAATGGTGAGATGCATACTCTGTTCAGTTTTGCATCAACAAACTCGATGATGAAGGCCTTTGTACTGTGTTTTGCAAAGTGGAGGCAATTCTTAACAGTCGGCCTATAACAACTGTATCAGCTGATCGACATGATCTTGAAGCCCTGGCACCTAATCACATTCTCCTCCTGAACACCAAGCCTGCTTTGCCCCCAGGACTCTTTCAAAAATCAGACCTCTATGCTCGACGTCGCTGGAAGCAGATCCAGTACATAGCAGAGCTGTTTTGGAAGCGCTGGACGAAAGAGTACCTGCCCTTACTGCAGGAAAGACTAAAGTGGCGTGCAGTAAGAAGGAACTTTGAAGTTGGAGTTGTGGTGATGATAGTGGATTCAACAGCACCCCGTGGCTCTTGGTTGCTTGCCAGGATAAAGGAAACCATTGCTGACTCAAATGGTTTCGTTCGCTCTGCCAAACTACAGACGAGGACAAGTGTTCTTGAGCGACCTATAACCAAGATCTGCCTGCTGTTGGAGACAGAAGATTGAAATGAACTTGAAATAATGTATTATTTTAGATGTATTTCAGCACACATATAGTAGCTCCTTCTTATTTTGATTTATATAATTGTAATTGTTACACACCTGTACAATTAGGGGCCGGTGTGTAGGAGCCATATTCTGTTTATTAATATTTGTGTGCAATACTTGTTTTTTGGCGACCTCTGCAGGTCTTGAGTGCCTATAGGTATATAATGGAGATGGACAGATGCCAGGTGTGGCTGATTAAACCAGCAAAAGTTTTTCTACAATGTCTTAGTCCACATCGTGCTCTTTTGTTTGTTTAAAGCATTCTAAGTCCGTTTTCTTTGATTTTTGTACAAAATAAACCCAAGACCTTTTTTGTAAACTCAACAAACTTCTGGACATTATATTTTTTGGACTCAAGCGTTGTTAGAATCTAGTCTGCAGTCAGTCACCAGTGATGTTTATTGGAACCAAGAAAACAGCACTAAGGGCGAATTCATGATAAATGTTGTCTTACCTATTAAACTAACAAAAAAGGTTGCACTGACTGTTATGTTGTAATTGGATGTCACCTCTCTGCAGCTACACACAGCCAAGTGTCTTGGAACAGGAACCAGTGATTAAAATTTACCACGGCTGGCGTCTTCGCTGAATTAACAGATACAACCTCTGCTCAAGCCTGTGTCGTCACTGTGACTCATTTGACGTCAATATTCTCTCTAATTGAAACAATGGTGTCCAAATGTCAGAGATCAGAAGTAAAGATACATGTATTTATGCATTTGCTTCAAATTAATGAATTAATTAAAATGCACGGTGAACTAGATCTAATAAGAACAACGTGATGTGTCTGTGATCGCATTATTTCGTGTTTGCAAAACACAAGGTCAAATACCACAGACTCAGGCATGAAAGAATCTTTGTGTTTTTCAGTGAAAACAGCAAAGGGTCATGGGATGTGGCATGGGAAAATCAGAACTACAGCTGAAGAAATGTGACAAACTGTGCCAGGGCCGAGGAAGTGTACCGTGCTTGAGCGTGGTAGCACTCACACTGGCAGGGGCGGATCTACCGGGGTGGCATGGGGTGGCAACTGCCACCCTAAAAAAAGCCTTGCCACCCCAGCTGCCACCCCAGTTGGCAGCGCCAAATTAAACATTTATTTTTGGCTGTTAAGAGACATTTATGAGCGCGAGTTTCAAATGTCCGACTGCAAGTGAATGTAGCCAGGTAATATTGCCCCACCCCGATCCCCCTCGACCCACTCCCGAGACTCCTAACCGCTCCTAACGGCACTGATTTTGAATACAAGGAAGGCGTGCGAGAGACGGATCCAAACCTCTCTAGACTAACGAAGCAAGCAGCACAGGAGAGACTACACTCTCCAGGTATTACTGATCAACTGTCTATCTATGAAAAAATTACAATAATGAGAAAAGAGCAGGGCTAATGGAGTTGTAGTTTTCCTATAAAGGCCAGGACACACCGGCCAGATAATCGCCGTCGTAGTGTCGGTAGGGGGTCGGGACACAAATCTGTTTGGTGTGTGCCGTGACGTCGGCCGACGTAGAGGTCATCGGGCTTGTTTTGCGCCGCGCGGCCGACCGTCTTTCATTTGGAGCAATTTGATTGGTGGAGGGCTAGCGAATCAGTGAAGCCCGGAAGTGAGGCGGGTAGCACAAACAGCTAACAACAGCTAGCCATCGTTTTAATGTGTTTGTTCGTTTCGTTTTGCGAGTACTCACATCAGGGCTGTACGCTTATTTTTTTAGGTGGTAGCACTGGTGCTAGCAAGCAAAAAAAATCAGTAGCACAAAAATAAATTCAGTAGCACACAAAGTATGATCGAAAACTTGCATAACCTTAACCCATGCATTTTGCTCTAATTACCTTTTAGCCTGTCATCTTGGTCTCATTTGAAATTCTCAATTGATGTCATATCCTAGTGTGTGCAGTAATAATTGTAGAAAAATTAATAGGGGTGCACTGATTGTAATTTAGACAAAATAATCTAACCTGCCAATTGCAATTTTTTGATAATTCAGAATTATTTCTCCCCATAAAATTAATATCTATATATTTTTTGTATATACATATCATTATTATATTCATAATAATATTTTTTTTTTGGTAAATGTCCTTCTGTTAATTAAAACCTAACTTTAAAACATATAGCCTATTAAACAAATAAGTATACATATTGGTACAATTTAGGATAAGTTAAATACACTCAACAAAAATATAAACGCAACACTTTTGTTTTTGCTCCCATTTTTCATGAGATGAACTTAAAGATCTAAAATTCATTCCAGATACACAATTGTACCATTTCTCTCAAACATTGTTCACAAATCTCTAAATGTGTGATAGTGAGCACTTCTGCTTTGCTGAGATAATCCATCCCACCTCACAGGTGTGCCACATCAAGATGCTGATCTGACATCATGATTAGTGCACAGGTGTGCCTTAGACTGTCCACAATAAAAGGCCACTCTGAAATGTGCATTTTTTTGCTTTATTGGGGGTCTGGGGACTCAGAACCAGTCAGTATCTGGTGTGACCACCATTTGCCTCTTGCAGTGCAACACATCTTCTTCGCATAGAGTTTATCAGATTGTCAATTGTGGCCTGTGGAATGTTGTTCCACTCCTCTTCAATGGCTGTGCGAAGTTGCTGGAGACGGCTTATGGTGGAGAAATGAACATTCAATGCATGAGCAACAGATCTGGTTGACATTCCTGCTGTCAGCATGCCAATTGCACGCTCCCTCAATGCTTGTGGCATCTGTGGCATTTTGCTGTGAGACAAAACTGCACATTTCAAGGTGGCCTTTTATTGTGGACAGTCTAAGGCACACCTGTGCACTAATCATGATGTCAGATCAGCATCTTGATGTGGCACACCTGTGAGGTGGGATGGATTATCTCAGCAAAGCAAAAGTGCTCACTATCACACATTTAGACAGATTTGTGAACAATGTTTGAGAGAAATGGTACAATTGTGTATCTGGAATGAATTTTAGATCTTTAAGTCCATCTCATGAAAAATAGGAGCAAAAACAAAAGTGTTGCGTTTATATTTTTGTTGAGTGTAGGTTGCTGTGAATGTGTTGGGAGTAGTTCTTCAGTGGCTTATTAGTTATTTCAAACTTTGTTTAAATAGACTACTGTTGTTGACTGCTCTCTGCAGCTGAAGCAGTTGATTTTCAAGCTAGCGCACTGCAGGGCTGTGAAGCGCGAACTTCCTGTTCTTACCGGCTTCAAAAAAGTCAACTCACGTTTGGCTAGTAACAGGCTTTTAATGTGAAGGCGCACAGGAAATGTTCTGTTTGCACACGCATTAACTTAACTGCGTGCCGTCTCCTTCCGGTTATTACCGTTGGGGAAGTGTATTAGACGCTAGAATCGTCCCGAGCACACATCATTCACCAGTCAAAGTGGAGGGTGGACTCAATAACTTACTTGCCTAAGATTACATTTACCCGAATTTGGAGAGTGTTAATGTAGAGCCCTCTATGCAGTGTTGTGCAGCACTCCTCTGTGTCTCAAACAGACAGCATCTGCTCATTAGCACTCGTGCGAGTGGATTTGTATTCATCATCGCACGTGATCAATTTCAGTAGCAAATGCGATCAAAACTGTCGCACTGTACAGCCCTGCACATGCATCAACCCTTGTTGACTGCTCGACACCATGCTCGACACTCTCTGCTAAAAATGGTGCTCTTATGGTCCATGAATATAAATATGTATTTCTATCTATGTTTATGCTCTAGAGAGCTGTCCCATCATTTAAGGCTTTCGTATTTTTTCGGGCCACAATACAGATTAGCGCCGCCTGCTGTTGTGGAGACATTACGTCCCGCGCAAGCGCAGAGCGTACGGAAAAATAAGCAGTCGTCTCGGTGTGTTTTGTGGCCGCGACGGGAAGACTGGAGCTTCCTGAAACGGCGACTCCAGTTTTTGGGTAGTCGGAACGTGTCGGACTGGTGTGTCCTGGCCTTTAAGTTAATATGCTGCTGTGTGGTGACAATGACTAGAGGTTAATAATAACGTTAGGAACTCGTGAATGCTTCGGAAAAACTACAATAACGTTCACATCAGCGAAGATTGTGCACTACTGTAGGCTACTGATCCAAATTCCACAACTCATTACTTGTGTTACAGTTTAGTAGGCTACAATATTTATTCATTTATAGTTGGTTGCTCCACCTTAAGTCAGCCCAGGCAGGACAGGATAGTTAAGTTTCAGTTTCGTTTTTCATCTCCGTGTTGGACAGCTGTTCGCTCAGCTGAAGGGCTCGAGCCTCATGGAGCAGACAGCGCGAGTCAGTCTAAAAGTCAGCGAGGATCACGCTCACAAATCAAAAAGCTAAATTATAAAATAAAGCTATCTCTTCCTCCCTCTGTCCACTGCACACTTAGTCACTAGTAGCTTAAAGGAAATACATGAGGATTAAAACCTCATTTTGCACTTTATTATTTTTGAATATTTGAAGATTGCATGCAAGTAAAATACCACCAGCCACTACATTCTCAATGATAGACGTGAATAATCACTTCTTCTTTTTTTCTAAACCAATTTGTTTTTAACAATAGAGGAGAATAAATATTTGAAAGCGATACAGAATGCATGATATTACTGCATTGTATTCTATTCTATTGTTGTCACTGGGAACCTAAATGTTGTCAATTACTTTACATAAACTTGATGCAAACAAATTCACCAGAATGCAGGAAATGAAGTGATGAATGCTCAAAAATGTCTGGGGGGGCACCCCCAGACCCCCCATTTAAAAGGTGTCCTAAACCAAGGTTTAATCATAACCTATACTCTTGAAATTCATTAATTATTTTGTTTAATTGTATCTATAGGCCTTTGTCTAAGGATATACTTCCTAATTCTTATCACACTA
The DNA here is from genome assembly GCA_949357725.1 of Hyperoplus immaculatus. NCBI lineage: Eukaryota > Metazoa > Chordata > Actinopteri > Uranoscopiformes > Ammodytidae > Hyperoplus > Hyperoplus immaculatus. Next base: position 26,727,224 of record OX442354.1, on the reverse strand, counting down.
TTTTAAATTAAAGTCTTAGGTTGTGCTTATCAATTGCTCATAATAACCAGTAGGCCTATTTCTGTGTTGGACATTACTGAACCTCTTCCCATTTACAGTGTGTTTAACAGGTCACTGTTTGTGGCCAAACATAGGAAAATGCCACACAATATTTTGATGAATGATTTCATCTGTATTGTATGTAAATTACTAGAATATTTGAATAACTTGATATTTGCACTCAAGTTAGACTGATGATTGACATCTGATGGGAGTATCTCACATTAACACAGACAAATACCAAAGACTCACTGTTAACTAAGTACTTATTGCAGCCCTATATGCATAGCTTTTGAGCCCCATGCTGGTTTATTAGTGCAGGTGTTTGTTGTGAGGCAGGTAATGTAGTAATTATTCAGTAATAATAATCTTTAAAATTGTCTGACACCTTTTATGTTTAAATGTAAGGCTTCACTCGTGCTACAATACATTAAGTATTATGTTATTTAGTCAACATATCTAAATGTGGGGGCTTTCCCAAGTACATATTTATTTATATGGCTTTAATTAAATCGGCATACTGTATATACATCCGCCACAGGTTGCCACCCCTTAAAATCTCCAGCCACCCTCTTGCCACCCCATGAATATTTTTCTAGATCCGCCCCTGCACACTGGTCAAACAAACCAGACTTTATGGGGCAAACTTACGTTGGCACGGTATGGATGGTCTAGTGGGAGAGGACCCTTAGGGCCAAAAGAGAGCTGGGAAGAGTCCCACCTGCCCCTTCAGATCGAAAACAAAACAAGAGGCTAGTAATCCCAAGCTAGCTGTTACACCAGCCTGTGCACGTGCAATTTGATGAGCATGCGTGACTGTTTATGTGAAATCACGCACGTACATGCTTGTATGTGTGCACATGCACTTACATGCACGAATCAGAGCAATACAAAATACAATGGGAATCGTAAGCTAGCTGTTCTGTTTATGCATGTTCGTTCACATGTACAGGCACAAATACATGTGCTGTGCACGCACGTGTGCGGCCGTGGGGGATAACTTTGAGAATAACCTTCATTAACATTTGTTTCCAGGGAGATGAATAAATGTGTTTTGAATGGAAGGCAATGGACCATATGGTCAAAGGGTACTCAACTGTTTTTTCACATGTTTAGAAAGGTGTCAAAAATCTGAATTCATTAGAAACACAAACTTCAAGAAAAACTACACATTTTTTCTACTTAATATTGAGGCTGATGAATGAATTAGGCCTACAACAACACTTTTTCTGAATTTGCTGAAACCTAGCTATTTTAGCAATGAACAGCCACATCTTATCTCCATTTGCGATATCAGGTGCCTTGGTCACAGGACCAGATGAAACCGTTCTTAGCCCCAGGGCAAGCATTTCCTCCTCCACCCAAACTGTACATACAGCAACTGAACAAAACAAAACAACACACAAATAAGACAAACAGGCCCCAGGTTAAAATAATAAATACTTTTAAAAGTAAATTTCACAGGGCCTCTCTAAAAGACAGAATTACCATATAAAATAAATTTTGAAATTGAAAATACTGGTGTATGATTTGCATGCACTGAACCTGGGACATTGGATAACCTATAGGGCTACGGGGCAGGGGCACCTATGCACTTGCACGTTTGGTAATCCAGCCTTTACGACGCGGAATATGTACAGTGTTTTTCCATGGCAGGGGAAAACCTACCTCTTTCACAATTGGATTTTGGGTACATTATGAGATACGGTATAGTGCCTTTTTGAAATGACAACATTACCAAACTCAAATGGTCAAAGCTTTGGTGTGTCCACTAAAGAAAAGGTGGATAAGGCTCCTGGGTAATGTAGTGCAACCGAAACCAACAGAAATGGTTTGATATTGTCAAGGCCAAGGTTAAACAGGTTTATCATTTAATAACTGGAACACAAATATACAGAATCATGATATAAGAGACTCTTTGGTTGGGTCTTTGGTTTTTCCCCCACTGGGAATTTTGTTTAGGATGTGTTGCATGATAAGACATCAAATGCAGAATAAAAAACACATCTATTCAAAATATACAGACATATCTAAAAAGGAAGTATGGATTAAGAAGAGCAAAAAGACTGCTAAAACTAATATGAAAAACTCATACCGTCCGATTTCATAATTAGTGTACTTTGCTGGCCTTTAGATATTTAGTGGAAAAACACAGAATGTGGCTTCTAGTGCCTATGTGTAGCCGTCGCCGACCATTTGTGTGTGTGTGTGTGTGTGTGTGTGTGTGAGAGAGAGAGAGAGAGAGAGAGAGAGAGAGAGAGAGAGAGAGAGAGAGAGAGAGAGAGAGATCTGTATCAGTCTGCACTGCAGTCATGTGGTCACATGTTGAACATTTCCTCCATGTATTCTTATGTGTATTTCTCAGGTTACACTTCCTGCTTCTTGACGCACAGAGAAGTGTCAGAGGCGTTGGCCCTCTGGTGGTGGTAGTGCTGTATTACCTCTCGTCCACTCCACAAAAAATAAATGCAGCCCACCACCTGTGTCCATATTTAAATCACCTAAAACCCAGCTCTTCTTGGCCCTCAGTCAAAACGGGGAATTTTCTTTTCTTCATGATACATTATAGGCAGTAAGGCATGATACAGTGCAATGCTTGCTGTCCTTAAACAACATCCTGTTATGTGATAAGGTGTTGATGGGCAGGTGGGCCGTTCTTTGGTGAAAGCTTGGTAACGCTGCTATTACAGCTCCTGGTCCTGGACAGGGTCATGTATAGCTTCCCAGTGCTCTCTCCATCCCCAGAGTTACTGTCCACACACAGAGCCACGCCTGTGAGATGAAAGAAGAAAACAAAGACAAAAAAAGCAAGTCTGTAAAAATGTATGTTAGAAGCAATGTTGGGAATAACGCCGTTTAAAATAACGGCATTAGGTAACTCCGTTATTTTTTCAGTAACGGGGTAATCTAAATAGGCTAATTACTGTTTCCGTTGTTACAAAGCCGTTATCGTTACTGAACATTAAATGCGGTGCGTTACTATGAATTGATTGAATAAACTGTGTAATCCGAACACACCCCTGGCTCCATACACAAACTGCTAGTGAGGAGACCGGGTGGGTTTCGTTTTCTATAGGTTACAGTGTTTGTTATTTCTTATAGTGTTTTAAGATGTGTTTTATTCAGTGTGGATGACGTCAGTCAGCCGTAGCGTCGGTTTAGTGAAGTTTCCTTTTCTTTCTCTCTCTGGTGTGTGAGCGTGCAAGTTGCCGCAGTATCATTCCACGGTTGAAACATGCTTTGGTAACACTTTACAATAAGGTACACAAAAAAAGAGTAGTTACTGTTCCAAAAACGAGTAGTAGTTTTTTTGAACAGTAACTACTCTTTTTAAAACAGTAACTACTCTTTTAGGAACAGTAACTACTCTTTTTTTGGAAGAGTAACTACTCTTTTTTTAACAATAACTACTCTTTTTTTGGAAGAGTAACTACTCTTTTTTAACAGTAGGGGAGAACGGGGTAAGTAGGCACACTTTTTACTCTAGTGAGAATTGCTTATCACCTAAACATCTTTCAATAGTCAGTCCTACATTAAATTGAAGCTTAAGGTGTTGGCTTGAAATATGTACCCCTCACTTTTTCTATCTTATTGTAATAAAGAAGAAATTAATCATCAAATTGTGACAACCAACCCCATCAAGGGGTCGGTTGTCAAACACTATGGGGTTGTTTGTCACAATGTTATCTTAATGGGAATAATCTTAAAAAGAAGGCAAGAAAGTAGAACTAAATTTGAAAGTTTAATTGCATTGTCAAGTTGACAAATAGGCCTACATAACTTACTGTAGCCTTGGCAGCTGGTCTAGTTTGGGATGCACTGGGTTGTTTTGATTTTTTTGCCCTTTTTTCTTTTGCATGCTAGCTGCCTTTTCCTGCTCTATTCTTTCCTTCTCTGGGGTGTCAGTGAGGATACAGCTTGACAATTTATTTCGTTATTGGGTTCCTTTTCTGGCTGCAGCCTTGAGATAACATGTGACAACCAACCCCCCAAAAAATATGCCGACCAACCCCAACTTGAATTTCTTGCTAGCATCAAGGCCAACAACCATCTGACAACTAATTAGCTTGCTAACCACAATCTAAAATATAGTTTACCCTTCACACTTTGTATGGGTAACAAGTGTTTTGTTATAAACCCATTGTGTAAAAGCCTAGAAGAAAAATACTGAGGAGCTAAATATTTTCAATTTGACATGAAAAACACAAACAGTCGTCTCAAATTCAGCAGTCTAACTCCAAGGAAGACTATGTAGGTGACCTCTGATTCCAATTCTGGATATTTACATACCAACATTTCATCGACAGCGCCTTCTGGTTCCGAGATATAACGATTGTGACAACCAACCCGTGTGACAAATTACCCCGTTCTCCCCTAACTACTCTTTTTAAAACAGTAACTACTCTTTTTTTGGAACAGTAACTACTCTTTTTTTAACAGTAACTACTCTTTTTCAAACAGTAACTACTCTTTTTTGGAACAGTAACTACTCTTTTCTTTAACAGTAACTACTCTTTTTAAAACAGTAACTACTCTTTTTGGAACAGTAACTACTCTTTTTTTAACAGTAACTACTCTTTTTTTAACAGTAACTACTCTTTTTTTAACAGTAACTCTTTTTTTAAAACAGTAACTACTCTTTTTGGAACAGTAACTACTCTTTTTGGAACAGTAACTACTCTTTTTTGTGTACCTTATTGTAAAGTGTTACCCGTGCTTTCCCTGAGTTTGTTTGCGTCGCCCTTATGAGTAAGTGCATGGAGTTTTCCGAACGCTGTAATAAGCTATAATTTATGCACGTTATCAAACAGACGAGATTTGCGGGTTGCAACAGCTGTTTAATGTGTCATCACGAGCGGAGTATTGCTATTGTTCTTTCCCCAGGATCTGTATGCTGCTGTGCATGTTAAAGAAGAAATAAACAGAGGATAAATCCTTACTCCTCCTCTCATCGTCTCATGCTTCATAGTCTGACGTTTTTGGCCGACACCCCTGAAGTGAATCCAGTGATATAGCAGATCAGCGCGCCGCTAATGGTAGCCTACATCCACCAGTTTCCTCTACTACAAAGGTGGAGATATAAGCACTACTTCCAAGGTCAAAGAATGTTTACTTTTATTGAGAACAAAATAGGCCTAGGCCTACTTGAAGTGCAGGATAAACCTTGTGCTGTCTGTTGATGTGCAATAAATATGGAAGGTTATGTACAAGTAGGCCGACCGGTCTGTTCTACTCATTTCGACTGACAAAACTGCTAAAAAAAATCCAAATTCTTTGACATATAGCAATTTTTTTTTTTTTTTTACAGTAACGCAAATAGTTACTTTCCCTGATAACTAGTCACTTCTAATACAAAGTAATTAAGTTACTAACTCAGTTATTTTTTGGAACAAGTAGTGAGTAACTATAACTAATTACTTTTTTAAAGTAACGTTCCCAACACTGTTAAGAAGTGATTTAACAGAGGTTACTGATTGAGTGTAGTAGGCGCTCTCACCCATGCGGTTGGCACTGGAGGTGGTCTGCACAGGAGCAGTGGTCTCGAGGCCCCTCCTGGTCCCAGGCCAACATGTCAGCCAGGAGGTTGGGCTGGCTCAGGCAGGACTGGCCCTTCACTGGCTTGGGATTACACACTGGAAACAGCAGCTCTGGAGGAAGCCCAAGAAAAAAATAGATTAATGGAAAAACTCTCTCTCTTTACTCTGCCTGTTAAGCTACACTTGATCAACTTTAATATAACCTGCTGTTACACACAATGCAAACAGCTACTACAGCCCATATCAGATACTAAGGCCTGGCCCCCCCCCCCACACACACACACACACACACACACACACACACACACACACACACACACACACACACACACACACACACACACACACACACACACACGTATAATACCAGTCTCACTTCCATCCTTTGTTGTTTTAGTTGACTTGAATGAGTTTAAAAATAACCTCTGATACAACAAGTGTGCACATGTTCTTACACTCTCACTGCTCCCATCATGCGTATCCTGCAGCTATAATGTTTAGCCATTGGAGGCTGGGTGGCCTTTCCTTTACATTATACCTGACCATGTGCTGTTTATGGATAGAGGTTTTGTAACTTTCAAATAGAGTAGTGGGCAGTGAAAAACAAGCTTTTTCAATATTAAGTTACTCTTTATTGACCCCTGTAGGACAATTGAATTAATCGCACTATTAAATATTATAGTATTAAATACTGTATAAGGCTGATGGAAAACATGCTGATAACCAAATTAAGAATAAAATAGTGGGATATACTCAAACAGATAAATGGTCACGTATATCTAGTGGTATTTAGTGTGCAGATAGTTAAAGTGGCTACGAGTAACATTTAAATATCTTTTAAACAGCCTCATGTTTCCTCACATAATCATAAATTACCTTTAACAGCAACAAGACCATCAGCGCAAAGAAATACGTTTTAATATAGTTTTTATTACTGCGTTTGGTCTGGTCGCCCACCCAGTCCGATTTTCGGTTCACATGTGCATGCTCTATGGTCACATATCCATATTCGTCGCAGATTTCAGTGTGGCGCAGGAACGCGATTTGAGAAGCCTATCCCTCCAGGTGAGGGAAGGGGAGCGGGAGCCTTGTTTGAGACAGTTATTTGTCGTCATAATGACTGATAACGGGGCTGAACCATCAAAGAAAGAAAAGAAAATGCAATGAGCAACGTATACACAATTTCACGGAGCGAACCTAGACTGCAGTGTTTACTCTTAAATGAATGAGCGGTAGCCTACTAAAACAAAGTTTACTTTGCCTCACCAGCATCATCAGATGACAATTATTCATCAGAAATAGTCATTATTTACAACAACATAAACACATTACCTCATCGTGATCCATACTAACTGCCGTCTCTCGTTCATTCACTTTGTGTGAGGACACGGAATCTTTCAGCTCCATGAGAGGTGACACTGCATCAACTCATTGCAATCAGGTGTGTGTGTAGCACTGACTGGCATTAGTTGATGCTGTGTCACTAACCACTCTCACGGAGCCGAAAAGAGTCCGGTGCCCTCACACTTTCAACACACGGACATGCACTATATTGCTTCCTGATCATTTGAATCTCGCACGCCCAGCACGAGCTAGAAAACAGCTTCATGACAGCTGGCGTCGTAAAAATACTACCGCTTTTGTCCAAAGGGGACGCCAACGTGCTATTTTACTCGTAGTGGCTTTAAGATCTTATTGTGTCCCTGTTACTCTGTAATTATCCACAGATCAGCTTGGTAAACGTTTTGATATGGACTATTTCTTCATATCCGGTGGAAACTGTCCCTGCGTTCCAATGCCCATACTTCCCTACTATTTAGTATGTCAGAAAAGGATTTAGGGTGTCCCAATACGTGCCCGTCAATTGTAGTATGCTGAAAATACATAAATGCCCCACTAACTCCTATAGCATTTTGGAGTATTCGTCTTTATTCTTGACATTTCTCGACATAATGAAAAAAAAATCTTCATTATCTGATTTTTTTCTCTCCTGTGGCCCTAAAACTCTTCTGTACACTATGTAGTGTAGTAAAAATAAAGAGTATATGATTTGGAACGCAGGGCATGAGTCATTTTGAGTCATCGCTGTCATGATCCTGCTTGGGCCTCAAGCCCTTGTGTTGTTTTTTTCCCCTTACCCTTGTCTGTGTTCTGGTGTAATTGCAGGGTTGGAGTCAGGTGTGCTGGAGTCAGTTACCAGCATTCACAGCTGCCATCAATCAACAATCAACTGCTCTTCATAAACCCGGCCCTACCTTCCAGACACTGCCAGATTGTAAGTTACCCAGTCAGTAACTCTCCAGCCACGTAGACCTTTTGTAGTTCCGCCTGCATTTAGCTTATTGCTAATTCTGTTCTTTTTTGCCACAGTCTCCCAGCCTGACTCCTGCCACCAGCTCCAGCCCTCGTCAGCCAGCTCTCCCTCCCTGGACCCCCCTGCCTGCCTGCTCTTGCCTGCCTCTGCTCGTCTCCCCGGATTCTACCCCTGGACCTCCATGCCTGCCAGCCCACTCCAGAGCCTGGCCCAAAACCACAGATTCCTTCTAAATAAACCCTCTTAAACTGGTACTGTCTCTGCGCCTGTGTCCTCCCTGTCCAGCCGTTACAATCGCATCATTGGCTTTGAAAGGACATGTTGCTGTTGCACTGTAGTGCATTAATGCATTAGTTATCAGAATAGAGTAAAGTATGAGTGCATTAGGTGTTTTCAAGCAAATTTAATAGAAAAATAAAACAGAATCTGTTGCAGCTGAAAAGTACATAAACAGTACACTATAGTGGAAGCAATTTATGGAAACATTTAGAGAAAGTTGTTAGATTAGGGAAAGTTAACAGGGGAAAAAATAAAGATAGACAGACTAGAACAACATGCTCATTACTATTCTGGAATATGGCTGTATAGCTGACAGGTTGTTTCTCTCTTGACTCTCACCTCGTTGGAAGGCGCAGCAGAGGTCTGGCCTGCAGTCACTCTGGCCCGTACAGATAGTCCCCTCTGTTCCACTGGTGGTGTTGACTGTACACTGGCCCCACACACACATCTGCTCTGAACAACACTCCTCGTCCTTAGTGCAGGGCTGAGTGGGACACACACACACACACACACACACACACACACAAGCAAGACACACAAACAACCACAGATGAAAAATAGCCTTTTGGCTAATTCTGGCATTTTTAACCCATGTATGATCATGCGTTTTATTAATTTGCACTGTCCCCTTCTTATATAAACTGAATTGAACAGAAGCACACATTATTGTCTCTTGATGGATGACTGATTGACTGGTCTCATGATTGGATCCTTTTTAGTGTATAGATATTTGTAACATTTAATGTGTTAATGCTGCTTTTCCTCACATGATTAACAATTGAGCTAATATTGTTTTGTTTTGTTTTTCTTGCAAATGAGGGTTGTGTTCCTGCAAGTGAACTTAGATAAAGTCTTCACTGGCAGACTTTGACTATTTTTTCTTTTCAATAAACTTAATTAATTAAAAGCAAGGATACTAAGTGTGACGAGATGCAAATGATTTATGAGTAGGGAGAAAAGAGCTGATGCCAACAATTCAGTACAGTTAGGCTACACCATCGACAATGCAACCGGAACCAAGCAATATTCTCTCAGTCATGATCTCAAGTTATGGAACAAGCAATACACATTGTCTGAGAACACAGTAACACGACATACTGTAGACATTTGCATCAATTAATTTCCGGTCACCCAAATGACTATGAAGTATATACTATTTTATCCACTATTCACTCTTATTTAAGATCTGGTTCGGTCTACACCAATTGCTGGTGGACAGAAATAATATGTGACTCTTCAGCAGGCAAATTCTCTTTTTTTCACAGGCTAGTTGCTGACTTTATCTGTCTGGCATTCTGGATGCTGAAAGCAGCTGCTTGCAGTCGTTAGACAGGAGGCTTCTGGGGGTAGTGAAACTGAACCAAACAAGCTGTGGGTGGTTTAAGGAATAGTTCACCAAAATGGAACCAGCGTTCTGTCATTATAAATTGCTATTATAACAAAATGAATAAGGGTTTTCTTCCCTCAGTCTTTCCTCAGTTATCCCTTGGCCCAGCTGTGCTGTTAGTGTTAATCCTAACCCTACATTTTCCCATGTGTGATGTCACATGTGGTAAAATGTAGGGTTAGACAGTGAGACCATAAAGCACTCTTTCTGCCTTTTCTCAGGCTAGGAACAAACGATTTAATTTTTTTTTTGCACATTTATACTACTTAGAATCTAGAAGTTCAATACACCGTCATATTTCCACTGGTGAATAAGGTCTTAAAGCCAAACCAATAAGTGTAAAGGAATAGTTAAAAAAAAATAATTTGAATCTTTTTGCCTCACTCTCCGGTTCAAGAAAAGGTGACAGGAATCCGTCCCTGTAACTGTGCTTGCAATTTTTAATGAAGAAATGGCCAAAGGTCCTTGGTCCAGGTTAGCTTAGCTCCAACACTGGGAGTCAAGGGGAGCAGGTCAAAAGATAAACTGTACAACATCATTAAACGCTCCTCTGTGCTTTGTTGGGACTTGTTTTTTCTACCACGTTATCTTGCGCTCTATTTTTTTTTTTTTTACACTTTATGTCATTTTAAAATCAAATGCACACTGGAAAGAAACCAGGAGGTGTCAACACAGCCATTTGATCCAATGTTGATTTTTTATTTGTATTAGTGCAGCTTTAACTAATGAAATGACCAAACAATAAACCACATCCTGAATCCATATACCATATCTGTTGGAATGCACGGGAGGCACTTGGAGTTCTCGATCTCATACAGGCAGTACTTCAGCTCGCCACAGTCCTCGTCCACCATGCATTCCTAAGGGAGATATAAGACTGGGTCACAGCAGCAAATAAATAAAAACGTACATTGGAAGTGAGGCGGACTAGACTGTAGAACAGGAGTTGTGTTCAGGATCCAAATGTTGTTGTTGCAAATCATCATCTCAGTTTGTCTTTTTAATACTTTTTACTCTTCTACATCCTACAGCGGATCAAAGAAAGTACACATAGTTTGCATACAGTATGCAGACAATTGGGTAATACTTATTAATTTCATCATAACATCCTGGTTGTTTTCATACGGAGGCTCCATCTATGTGACGCAATTTACGCTGTGCAGTGGATTATGGGTCGGAATCATCATAAAAAAAGCATGCTGATTTCCACAACTAAAAATGACGACCGGATGTAGTAGTAGAGCATCTGGTTATTTTTCAGCATGCTGCATCTGACCACATGAATTGGGTCATCCTAATGGCCCGTGTCCACCTACCGCCTTTTTCCCACCGCAAGCGCCTTTTTTCAATTGATTCCCAATGAGAAGCGGCCGCTTCGGGAAAAGGCGGCCGCTCGGAGAAAAGACGCAGCGCCCAGCGTTTTTTTTTCGAGCGTTTTCGCCTTTTTGTGCGGCCGCTTCAAGATTTGCAAGTTGAAAAAAGTTCAACTTTTCAGAAAGGCGGTGGGGACGTCACCGCCGCTTTTTTCAAAGGGCCAATCAGATAGTAGATCGTCGGGACTCGTCGCAAACGGGCTCTCCTCCCTCTGTTCTGGTAATTTTAAGTCACTATTTTCGTACAGTTTCGGGTAAACAGAGACGGAAAAAGCAGTTTCTCTTCCGTCTTCTTTGTTGCTAAGGCGACGAGTCCCGACGATCTACTATCTGATTGGCCCTTTGAAAAAAGTGGCGGTGACGTCCCCACCGCCTTTCTGAAAAGTTGAACTTTTTTCAAATTGCAAATCTCGAAGCGGCCGCACAAAAAGGCAAAAATGCTCGAAAAAAAACCGCTGCGCCTTTTCTCCGAGCTTCTCATTGGGAATCAGTTGAAAAAAGGCGCTTGCGGTGGGAAAAAGGCGGTAGGTGGACAGTGGACACGGGCCCTAAATCTTTTTTTTTTTCTCACCATAATAGCAGGGAAGTATGGGGATTGGAACTCAGTAATACTTTTTGGTAACATTTGTCCACTCACCCAGGTTTTTTTTTCTCTCTCCTTAACACGTTATTTGGACAAAAGTTATATGCAGCAAATATACACCATACGAAAAAATGGGTGGATGCAAGTGGGAGTTCAGTGCACATCATTTATTGCTTCAAAGGTCTAAAGGGTTTTTTGGGCGTGTTATTTTCTCTGTATACAACAATCCGACCAGTTTAGTCAGGCTGTTCTTGTCAAACTGTGTTGGAATGCTAATCAGATATTATGAGATTTCCACTGGACTATTTTCCAGTGGTCAGAGGAAACAGTGTCTGCCAAAAACAGCCCTGGCCCCGCTGTTAAATCACCATTTCGGGGTTTAAAAGTTTTTTTTTTGTCTATATCTTTGTGTGTGTGTGTGTGTGTGTGTGCGCGCCGCATGGCCTGATGGGAAATCAGCACAGCAACGAACACAGCCAAGTTGGGCTTGATTGAGGCTGAGTGAACTGTGGCTGAGTCACAGGCGGGATTTAGAGCGTGACGGAACAATCTGTTTGGTGATCAACAGAGTAAATCAAAATAATGACGGAGACTGGAACAGATCTGCATGCATCTCTGCTACAGTAAGAGCATTAGAAGTTCTCTCGTGAATATATCTTCTGACTCACTATAGTAGTGTGTCTCGGTTGTTGTTAACATATTTTCTTTCCACCAAGCCTTATTACTTCAGACCACTCCCTCCCTCTGTGAACACTTTGTCCTCATTGGAAATAACATGGACAATATGTTTATTCTTTTAAACACACAACTTGAAAACGTTTCCCCCAATGCGCTGTTACCAATAATCACTTATTTGCAGAAATGTTGCAGGAGACTGTTCGTACTTTCTGCAACTTTTGCCATGACACAAGATATTATCGAGGAAAACAGAAGACTGCACCGGAAACCACCACGGAACCACACTACCCACAATTCCCTGCAATTATCTTAATAGAAGCCAGATGCCCACATGATGTTATTAGTCTCCTAGACCCCAGTAGCAACTTATGCCTCTCTTTTAAAAAAAAATATTTTCCTCAAATTACTTTCTAGAAAGGAATAAAAAAAGAAGAGGAAGGACAGTTACGCATACTCAGTGAGCAGCACAGCACATTTAAGCGTTGGAGCCGGTGATATTTTCCAGTGACAATGCAGCCAAGCCCTCGGTTTAACCCGCGCGTTTTAAGTAGCCAGTTACATTGTTGCAGTTGTTCGGCACGAGGCACAACACAAATGATTCCGATGTGTCATAACACATGCCGGTTGGAGGAGTGAGTCCATGTGTGATATTTTGCCTTATCCCTTATGAAGCTCAGTGACATCCACATACATCAGCCAACTTTAAGGTAGTTTGTATTTCTGTAAGCCCTCACATACGCTCTGAATGCAGGGGGAAATTATGTCTAACTTGACTTGTCCTGCTGTGCTTAAGTTTCTTGAATTCGAGTGTGTATGGTTTTGGTGATATGCTTTTTTTAACTATTAAAGGTGAGGTCAGCGATTCTGGAGAAAATCACTTTTTGGTCAAAATCAGTGAATATCTCTGATCTCACAGTCCGCTACTTGTCCGTAGTGTGTGCGCTGGAAAAAGAATCCGGTGTTAATACACAGCCTAGGCTCTGTAAAAGGGGCATGTTGATAGCTACGGTGGGCCCCCTTTGTTGACGTACCCTCTGTTTACCTGCCCATTCACAGAGCCTAGGGTGAGTATTAACACCAGATTATTATCAAACTTTTGTGAGATACTGTAAGTGCCGTCCTACAGATTTAAAAAAGCACCAACACATTTTCAGACAGATCATCCCAGACATCTTTGCATTTTCTACAAAAAGCGCTGAAACAGTCAACTCTGCCGGCTCTCTCCTAGAGTTTACTGTAATTCAAGTGTGACTCGAAGCGGAGAGAGAGAGAGAGAGGGGGAAATGTCTTTAAGGCCAGGACACACCAGCCCGATAATCGCCGTCGTCAAAAAAAAAGACGAATCTGTTTGGTGTGTGCCGTGACGTCGGCCGACGTAGAGGTCGTCGGGCTTGTTTTGAGCCTGTCGGCCGCCGATTGAACATGTTCAATCGGCGGCCGACCGTCTTTCATTTGGAGCAATTTGATTGGTGGAGGGCTAGCGAATCAGTGAAGCCCGGAAGTGAGGCGGGTAGCACAAACAGCTAACAACAGCTAGCCATCGTTTTAATGTGTTTGTTCGTTTCGTTTTGAGAGTACTCACATGCATCAACCCTTGTTGACTGCTCGACACCATGCTCGACACTCTCTGCTAAAAATTGTGCTCTTATGGTCCATAAATATAAATACGTATTTCTATCTATGTTTATGCTCTAGAGAGATGTCCAATCATTTCCGGCTTTCGTATTTTTTCGGGCCACAATACAGATTAGCGCCGCCTGCTGTTGTGGAGACATTACGTCCCGCGAGCGTACGGAAAATAAACAGTCGTCTCGGTGTGTTCTTTAGCAGCGACGGGAAGCTGGAGCTTCCTGAAACGGCCGACTCCATTTTTTTTGACGACGGCGATTATCGGGCTGGTGTGTCCTGGCCTTAAGGCCAGGACACACCAGCCCGACACACCAGCCCGATAATCGCCGTCGTCAAAAAAAATGGAGTCGGCCGTTTCAGGAAGCTCCAGCTTCCCGTCGCTGCTAAAGAACACACCGAGACGACTGTTTATTTTCCGTACGCTCGCGGGACGTAATGTCTCCACAACAGCAGGCGGCGCTAATCTGTATTGTGGCCCGAAAAAATACGAAAGCCGGAAATGATTGGACATCTCTCTAGAGCATAAACATAGATAGAAATACGTATTTATATTTATGGACCATAAGAGCACAATTTTTAGCAGAGAGTGTCGAGCATGGTGTCGAGCAGTCAACAAGGGTTGATGCATGTGAGTACTCTCAAAACGAAACGAACAAACACATTAAAACGATGGCTAGCTGTTGTTAGCTGTTTGTGCTACCCGCCTCACTTCCGGGCTTCACTGATTCGCTAGCCCTCCACCAATCAAATTGCTCCAAATGAAAGACGGTCGGCCGCCGATTGAACATGTTCAATCGGCGGCCGACAGGCTCAAAACAAGCCCGACGACCTCTACGTCGGCCGACGTCACGGCACACACCAAACAGATTCGTCTTTTTTTTTGACGACGGCGATTATCGGGCTGGTGTGTCCTGGCCTTTAAGGTTAGTCATTTGAAAGTGCAGCCGTCTCCCCTGCCTTCCAGCATGCAGGCTTTATTAACAGAACTACTTTCTGAGCCTCTGCCCAGAAAAGCAAAAAAGATTAAAAAAAATGTAAACGCCATTGTAAGAGCCAAACGTCAAAACAGGCGGCAAGCGGCAATAATGACCTCAACCAACCAGAGCTATGGCATAGTGGGTTGGAACCATGAAAAGTATAGAATGGCTTTCTTTTCGCTGTTCACTGGATGATCTCATTCTGTATAAAGTGGGGTGAGACAACACACCCAAGCATTCTTCCTCTCTTCCACAGTACAGACAACACTGGGAATGTTTACAACACTGAGAGGGGAGAACATTTCAATGTGGTCAAGGTTGCATTTAAAGGTGGAGTCAGCGTTTTTTTTTTTTTGGAGAATGCTTGTTGTTAAAATCACTTTTTGTCAAAATCAGTAAATTGAATTCCTCAAGTACCGCCACCTGTGTGTGGGTGCGATGGAGAGAACAAAATCCAGTGTTAATAAACAGCCAAGGCTCTGTAAACTGGTACACAAAGGAGCCATACCATAGCAAGCACCATTCATGTGTACAGAGCCTAGGCTGTGTATTAACATTGAACATTTTTTTATAGCATGCACAAGCACACAGTATAGGACAGGTAGCGGATCATGAGGAGATATTCACTGATTTTGACAAAAAAGCGTTCTCCAGAATACCTGACTCCACCATTCAATAAAAGGCTCTTAAGACGACGAGTGAGTCAGTAGGCTACATTGTATCTGAATTAAAGGAGCAGTAAGTGATATGGTCCTTTTTAGCTAACTTTCTGTCAGTGACTAGCAGTTAGCAGTCCCCTCCCTCGTCCCTACGTCACCACCACATGAACACACAGCCGTCTTCATCAGATAGTGCTGCGATGGAGAGCAGCGAGTCATCGATCACGGGCACAGAGACCCGCCTCTATATAGTGCTCTGTCTCCTGATTGGATGAAAATGAGCCGGGATACTCAAAATGTTAACTAGCAATTACTGCAAAGCTGAATGACTGGGAGACCTGTGTTATAAACAGCGCATACTGTTTAAGTGATTGTTGTATGAATATAGAGTGATTTAACACATGTATTAACAAAAAAAAAATAATATATATATATATATATATATATATATCACAACTTGATGGGACCATCATCATCTAATGGTTCACACAAGGGCAAAAGACTCACATGGTCTATGGTGTTCCACTGGCCAGAGAACTCCTTGTGGGTGTGTGAAAGGTGGACCTCTCCTGTTTGATTATTAGTTTCCTTATGAACAGAGGAGGGGGGGGGAAAGTAGCATGTTATATATCACACCTGGCACAGAATAGCAATCATTCAGCTATTTTTTGGTTGTCGTTGCAATAAAGTCATATGAAAAGGACAAACGTTAACAACCCATGCAGCAGCAGCCCACTCCTAAACCCACTCGAAAAATTCAAAGGGCGTAACAACAAAGCTGTTTTCTTCAACTCGTAAAAAAAAAAAAAAAAAAAAAAAAAACTCTAACAGATGAAAGCGTTTAGTCACGGAAGTCACACATGTTAGTCAGTTAGTTAACCCCTTACCTCTTCACTTCTGTCCCCGTCCTGCACTATCTCCTTGGTCTGGTTGTGGACGTGAGGACGCAGATCCAGTGTCCCAAAGGATGATTTGGCGCTCTCTGTAGCTATCTGTTGGGATTATTCAACGTTAGAATGCACCTGTCAATCATGCATCTTAAAGGTAGAGTCAGTCATTCTAGAGAACACTTGTTGTCATATCACTTTTTTTTTTTGTCGAAATCAGTGAATATCTTATTATTATCCGCTACCTGTCTGTACTGCGTGTGTGCTGGCAAAATAATCCAGTACTAATACACAGCCTAGGCTCTGTAAATGAGTGCTTTAGTGTTGCTCTAGTGGGCCCTCTTTGTTTACACACCGTTTGACTATGCTTACAGAGCCTATGCTATGGAATGACACAGGATTCTGTTATATCACACAGTACGGACAGGTAGCAGATCATGAGGAGATATTCACTGAATTTGACAACAAGCGTTCTCCAGAATCCCTGACTTCCACCTTTAAGTCAAAAGAAGTTCATTGCATTGTCCATCCATCAGATTTCCATATAGGCCCTATGGGGGTTATGAAACCTCTCCTCAGTGTGGCTATATAACTGTATATATTTATTCTCCATCTCTTGGATGACATGAGGGGAAAACTTCAGTCATTCACAAATGATCCCAAACCTGACACCGACTATTGAAACATCACATGACTTATTATTAGACCTCTTGAAATCTAACTCTTTGGCATATTACCATTAAAAATGATCAAAATCGTCAATAGAAAATTACGTTTTGTCAATCAACTTGTCAAATAATGTTACAAACTATACTGTTGGGTAGTATATGCAATATTTTACAAACCCTTCATATGTTGAGTGTGCAAAAATCGTAATTGGTGAAGTAATAGTGACTTGAGTTATCAGATGAATTTAGTGGAGTAAAAAGTAAAATATTTCCCACTGAATTGTAGTGGAGTGTAAATAGCTTAAAAAATATTCAAGTACAGAACAAGCAGGCCTGAGTACAAGATGCGTGAGTGTGCTTACTTTCCTTTACCCCTCTGTTTGTCAAACATTAAGCCGGCATGGAAACTTTAGTTCCCTGCTGCATTTGCCAACAGAGGCTACATCAAAACCAAGGTGTGCGCCGATCGCTGTTCTAATAAGTTGGATGTCTGGAAGCCTTAGATGACAAGTTATTCAAGCTTTCTATCACTCTCTCCACTGCCCTTGTATGGATGGGGGAACAATAACCGTGACGCAGACCTGGTCCACAGCCTCCTCCAGTATGTGCTGCGTGTCCTCCATCAGCTCCTCCACCTCACGGAACATATCGTTCAGGCTGACCGAGACCCGCCGATCCAGTTCCCGGCTCCGCGCTGTGCCTTGGCCGCCGGTGGTCGCCAGCAACAAGCTCCAACTCACAAACACCGTCAGCAGGGTCAGCATGATACCACCGGACATCTTTATCTTCTTCTTTCCCTTCGGTCCCACTGCCGTGCCGGAGATCCCGCCCGTCTGCCGAGCAACAGTCAGCGCAGTGTGTATGTATGTGTGTTGTGTGTGTGACGCACCGTGCGCGCACAGCCGCACACACACAACACAGCTGGATCCGTTTTATTTGGAAACTCTGAGGAGTGCTATAGTGGTGGTGGAGGAATCAGGTTCAGTGGCGTGGAAAAAAGGTTCCCAATGCGTGTCAAACTCAAAAGGCTGGTTATAAAGGGGGTTAATGAGGACTTGTAAACTGTGGGACGAAAAGTTAAACTTTTTTTAGTGTAAAGAGTGGGTTCACCGTTTAAAAAACAAAGATTACAAAATGGCTTGATTGGCAAAAAGTATCCAGGTGCTCTTATTTACAAAACAAGATGACACACTACATTTGGACGACAAAGGCAAAGGAAGAAAGAACAAAATATATTTACCAATGGTTTCAAAACGTTTTTTTCTCAAGCAATCACTTTTCACTATTCTAAACTATAACTGACTGACCGCAGTGTGTGTCATTTAATAGTTGAATATCCATCAGGTCTTTGTGAATGGAGCTTAGGAGAAATGGTTGAACATACTATTTCAATTTGTCACTGCCAGAGAGGTAAAAAAGCGCTTATTGAAGAGAAAAAGGAATTCATAGGATGTGGGTATAAATAATACTGACTCTTAAGAATGTGTTCAGTATTGATAAAGGTTCAAATGAAGTGTTATTTGAGTATTAAAAGAAACAGGGTAAAATAACAATTTTTTTTTGATTTTTAGAAAGGAACATTCCTGATCCTGAAGATAACCCATGCAGACACAGGGAGTATTACATTCAAACTACTTTATTTTTCCTCGTAGGGCAATTCAGTTTGAGTCAACTAGTCCATACTAACATACAAACTCCACACAGAGAAGGACCAGGCATGGGCATGACATGTTTTCACAATGCTGCTCCATTATTTTATGTGGCGTCAATGCTGCACTGAGCCACTGTGCTACCCTGAGAGGCCTCCAGCGTATACCTTCATATATAAGAGCGATCAGGGAGGGTAGAAGGGTAGGAGCTAGCAGGACCCACACACGCTCAGGAGAATGAGGAACGCTGTATTATGTCACCATCTGGCAATCTGTTATTGTGTCTCTTAATTCCCTCCCCTCTTTGTAAGGGTCTTCTTGAACGCTTGTAACTTCAGCGGTGGCATTTTCGGTCTGTTCAGAAGAGCCGGCTCTTTGCTGCCGGAGGAGGGCACTGGGGCGACTGAGGAAAAAAGTGGATATGAAAATGTATTTATTTGTTTAAAGGAGAAGTAAGTGATATTTGTGTTGTTAATATACGTGTTACATCTCTTTATATTCATACAGCAATCACTTAAACCGTATGTGCAGTTCATAACACAGGTCTCCCAGTTATTCAGCTTTGCAGAAATTGCCAGTTAAAATTTCGAGTATCCCGCTTGTTTTATCCAATTAGGAGACAGGGAGGTATAAAGAGGCTGGTCACAGTGAACAATGACTTGCTGCTCACTATCTGATGAAGACGGCTGTGTGTTAGGTTGGTGGTGTTGTAGGGACGAGGGAGAGGACTGCTAATTGCAGTCACTGACAGGATGTTAGCTAAAAGCACCATATCACTTACTTCTCCTTTAATAAGATTGAGTCTACTGTCTGCTAGCTAAGCTGTGAGGCATGCACAGGCAAAAAGAGAAAAAAAAAGACGGCTACATACATTACTGTTGAGTACAGCAGGTGCTAAGTAGTGCTGAAGAGACGAAACAAAGGTCTCTAGTGTAGTGTGAGTGCGCCCTTAAGGTCTTACCTGATTTAGTAATTCCATCTGACTCCACATGTTTAGCTCTCTCTCCCTTTCGTAACCATGGATGCTGTAAGGCCTCCCCCGGTGTCATGCGCTTAGTTGGATCATACCTAAATGATTATGAGATACAAGCACGTCATGGAGTCGGTCCGAGATATATTTCAATTGTGATAAAAGGACAAATTAATTCAGAAATGTCTATAGATTTCATGCTCACAGAGTTCATGTGTTGCTGTAGACTTAACGGTCTATTCATACATGATACGAGATGATACGTCATTCCCATGAGAGTTTATACTTACTCAAGGCAGCGCGCAATGAAATCCAGGAAAGAGAAATTCTTAGAATTCAGGTGTTTGGCCAGTGAGCTGCTTTGGTACATCGCTATGTATTTCATTTTCAACGGGACACCATTGGAATCTGTGCCAAAAAAAAAGCCCTCAGAATTAAAAGCACAGTCCTGTAAGAGTGCGGTGTATGGACACATAAGTACATGTGAAAGCAGCCAAGAAAGGGTTTAAAAAAGTCTTCAAATGCTTTTTTGCTTACTAAAGAATTTGTTACTTTTCGGTGCATCCATCAGAAGTTCTTGGGGAAGAACACCCAGCACCTAAAAGAGTTCACAAGGATACATTTGTAAAAAAAAAAAAAAAAAATAGCATATGGCTCAACAAATCCACTCGTAGAAAGGTGGAGTCAGTGATTCTGGAGAATGCTTGTAAAAATCCCTTTTTCAGTAAATATCTCCTCATGATCTGCTAACCTGTCCTTACAGTGTGTGTGTGTGTGCTGAAAAAAATAATCCAGTGTTTAATAATACCAGGTTAATACACAGCCAATGCTCTTTAAAAGAAAATGTATATAAACAAAGGGTATGTAAAAATGGGGGAGGTGGGGGGGGTTGCAACATGCCTCATTTACAGAGCCTATAGGCGTGTGTATTAACACTGTGTTTGTTTTCCAAATACACATAGTAGCCTACACAATATGGTGATATTCTCTGATTTTGACAAACAAGCATTCTACAGAATCCCCGGCTCAACCTTCAAAGTCCTGAAGGTGTAGCATTATTTTATGGATCCCCTCTACTAACCTTCATGATACAGTTGAGGTGGTCTGCGTTGTCATCCCCGCGGAACAGACGGTGGCCCAGGGACAGCTCGGCCATCATGCAGCCCAGGCTCCACATGTCCGTGGCGGGGCTGCACTTCTTACCCAGGAGAATCTCCGGAGACGCGTAGTACAGCGTGTGGATGAGGGGCTGATCTGTTGGAAAGTATGGATGGGAGGAAGTATTAAAAAACAAAGCAGTCTAGAGATAATACTGTCCCTGCGTTCCAATCTCCATACTTCCCTACTACTTTAGTACGCCAGAAAAAGATTTAGGATGTCCCAATACATGCACGTCAATTGTAGTATGCTGAAAATACAGTAGGCCTACATGAATACCCTTCTCACTCCAATAGCATTTTGGAGTATTCGTCTTTATTCTTGATATTTCTCTAATAAAAAAAAACATTCCCTTATCTGATTTATTTTTCTCACCTGTGGCTAAAACCCTTCTGTACTTTTAGTATGTAGTGTGGAAAAAAGAAAAAGTATGCGATTTGGAACGCAGGTTGTGTGTCTGGATATGTAATGCAAAAACAAAACAAACAAAAAAACACACACACCCACCTCTGCGTTTCATAAAGTAGCTCCCTCCAAAGTCAGTGACTGCTGCGTGCTTCTCATTGTCCTTTTGGTACATTAGAATATTGTCCTTGAAAGAAAAGAAACATGCCCTTATTTAAGCTATAATAGTGCGTAACTTTGTAATGTCGGTTACATTCAAGCCAATTGCCAAACGAGTTGACGCAAAGTTGATTCAGCCCCATCAGCTCAACACAGCAGCGTTTACAAACTGGTGTCACCACCCCTGACACTGGTTCAGGAGCTCAGAAAAAAATCCAAGGAAGCGCCCAATACACATTACAGTTGTTGATTCTATACTGCCAAGAAGAAGAAAAAAACTGGACATACAGCAGAAGGTATATGAAATCCATGTGTCTCTTTGTTATTATCATTATGTGTTATATGTCACTACAACAACTTCAGTGAATGGACAGGCTGCAAGCAACATATAAAGCCAGTGGTTCTCACCGGTTTGAGGTCACCATGGATGATCCTCTTCTTCTTTAGCATCTGCAGACACTTCAGCACGTCTGTGGTGTACTGTTTCACCTCCTTCTCACTCAGGCCCTGCGGGTGGGTGTCTTTCAAGGCTCTATATAAGTCCTTTCTGGAAGAGAAAAAAATTGTAGGCGAATAATTTAAAATGTCAGACAACCTTGCTCATCACATTTCACTAGACTCCCTAGTTACAGCTCTGGAAAAAAATTAAAAGACCACTCCAAATGTTCAGTGTCTCCTGTTTTACTATTTATTGGCATATGTTTGAGTAAAATGAACAGTTTGGTTTTATAATATAATATAATATAATATAATATAATATAATATAATATAATATAATATAATATAATATAATATAATATAATATAATATAATATAATATAATATAATATAATATAATGTAATATGATATAATACTGACAACATTTCTACCATATTCCAATACATTTTTGGTCATTAAGAACTTTTTTCGATAGGTTATGTAGAGATGAAGATTTGAGATAAATAACCAGACTGGTCTCTTGTTTTCCGGAGCTGTATATGTGAAGTTATAACAAATCAAGTTAGCAGAATATGCTTCCTGAACTCACCCAAAGAGTTTGAACGTGATGCAGAGGTGATGGCGGAAGTAGAAGTGCTCCTTCATGTGGACTATGTTGGCTCTGTTGCTCTTGTCTAGCTCTCGCAGGGCTTCTAAGATCTTCAACTCGGTCTTGCCCAGGTTATGAGTACTGTGAAAGGACAATATGAACCTCGGTAATAACGTGTGATTGTGTGCGAGGCTGACTTGTTGAGTATAAAATGCACCCAGTCAACTGGAGGTTATGACCGAGAGATCCGAAGATATAATGTGTATTAATGATATTCATTCAAAGATCAGCTTTCAGCTTGGGACCCATTCTAGGACAAACCAATCTTACTTCACCCACTAGCTTTTTCGGAGTTTTCAACTGCATTACTGTAAGATGAAACGTGCTTGAAAGCAGTTAAAAGCTATAGCATGCTGACCTTGATAAGTAGCATGCACTATGTGTTTTGCGGGGGAACATTGAATATAATCCACATTAATCAAACTGTCAGCCATATGGCTAATGATTCTTATCATGCCTGATCTGCCTGATTTGTTGTTGTTGTTGTTGCGTGCTGCTTCACCTTGGCCCAGTGATATTTTACCTGTCTTTGTTTCGAATGACTTTGATGGCCACCAGCTCGATGGTCTTGTGGTCCTTGCATTTGAGGACCTGTCCGGAGTAGCCTGTGCCAATCACCCCCAGTATCTCAAAGCGGTAGGCCAAGTGATCACTGATGATCTGTGGGGTAATAAAAAAGGTTATAGCTTTACCAGGTACACCACAAGAAAAAAACTCACACACATTGACATCTAGGCTGTAGGGAAGTGATGCAATGCAGAGATGCTTCAAAATCACTTTTGTTACCTTTAAGATGTGTTTGAATCTACTGTATCTATATACTTTTTTTTAATGAAATACTGAAAATAAGACTAAGACAAATGAGCATATCTAAGCTATTCAGTTCTGGTTTTCAGCATTCAAGCTTCTGACATTTCGAGAGACATTGCATCCACTACTCTGGCTTTACTCTGAGCTAAAAGGAAAGTGAACATAAGATTTACATTTGTCAGACGTCATCAAACTAAATCAATGAATGCTAATGTGGCGCACATGCTTGCTATATAACAGCTCTGTGTGATCAATGTTGTTTTTGCGGTCCTCAGTGGCTATTAAAGAGACTATTTTTGAAATGTTTACCTTTTTGTAAAAGAATCAGACAAATGAAGGAACCGATACCAGCAAGTACGTGTCAGTTACCCATAATAGGCCTTCATAAAAGTAACAAAAAAGACACAGTTCAGTTTGAGCTATAGGTGACCGTTGTGTGTCTGGACGGTAAATACTGGACCACTTACTGCTTTGTAGTATCCCTCCTCGCTGTCAAAGCCAGAGTTGAGGGCCGTCATATTAGTGAGCTTAGAGTAGCGAGTTTTGTAGGCCTTCTTTCCCAGGTACCACACCTGTTGGAAGTCCTTGATTTCTTCTAGCTCATACCCAGTCAGGTAGTTCTTGTAATCTCTCAGAACAGCTGTACAAGATAAGGGGCAAACAGATCTCTGAAACTTTCATTTGGGGCTCTCAAAAGGGAATCACAGAAAGATCTGACCTCAGTATAGAAGAATAAAAATCTAAATTTCCAAGAAATAAGTCTTACTTTGAGGGGACATGACCTTTCTTTGGGTCATATCGTTGACTGTCTGCCTATCCTTGGAATTGAAGCTATCCACGGAGAAGGTTTTGCTGCATGTCAAACCTTGTCGTTCCTGGTCAAATGATCAAAGAGATTGATTGAACACTTCAAAATATGATCCTGTGATAGCTAAAGCAACAGTGAGTAACTTTTTCCAATTATAAATGAATGTCAGTTACATTCAACAGTTGAATCAACACTCTCTGTATTTCTCAATATGGTACAGTTTACAAACTGGTGTCAGCCCCTGACACTGCCACATAAAAAAAACAAAAAAAACAAGAGGCGCCCACAACATGTTTAATTTGTTGATTCTACTGCTAAGAAAAAAAACCTGGACGTACAGCAGAAGGTATAAAAATCCATGCGCGATCACCGAAGGCTTACCTCATGTAGATGCGCTTGTTATTCATCATTATTCCTCATGGGGGTGACAGAAGTTACGCACTATAGGTTTAAATAAAGGTATACACAAAGACTTGGGGGACAGACCTGAGCAGCATGGATTGGTGGGAGCATAGTTTGCTGATGGTTGAGGCCATGTGGGGTTTTCTGCCAGGCCTGGCAGATTGGTGGCAGCAGGACAGTTTGCTGAGGGTGCTTGACATTCTTTTGTGTTTTGTGAGAGCCATAGTAGCTCACTGGTGGCAGGGCCGTCAGGTGACGGCGCTTGAAAGCCTTTTCAGACACACTGTGCTTCAGCTCCAGTGTGTACATGCTGCCTTTCACGTTGACGTCACACTGCAGGTAAAAACAGAGGGAATGTATGTAGGCTAACAACTGTTCAATTGACCAACTTCAGCCAACATGTAGAAATGTAATCTCTGAGGAGTGGTTGTATGTGTGCAATTGCATTGAAAGGTGGAGTCAGCGATTCTGGTAAACACTTGTTGTCAAAATCACGTACATATTGTGTTATGCGCGCAAACAAATCTGGTGTTAATACACAGCCTAGGATTTGTGAACTGGTATTTCAACAAAGGGTAAGCACAAATGGGCCCACCGTAGCTGGCAGCATGCCTGTTTCCAGAGCCTAGGCTGTCCACTCACACTGGATTTTGTTTCAGTGCGCACACACAGGACAGGTAGCGGATCCTGAGGTGATAATCACAGATTTTGACAAGAACTGATTTTGACAACAAGCGTTTTCCAGAATCACAGACTCCACCTTTTATACAATGGTTGCCTTTTCAGTGAATGTATTGTGATGTTATCAGTACATATATCTATACAATGAGTCATATTGTCCTATTTGATCATATATTTTCTGTGTAAAGTTATTAATCTGCAAAGTTACTAATTACTAGTGTAGAAATAAAAGTGGAGGCACTAAAGTTACACTCAACCAGTTGTCCTCAAGGATGACATTTCATAACAATACAACTCTAGCCATAGTTGAGACATTAAGATGCAATCTAAATAAAACCTTGAACAAGCTTCTGAATGGCATGAAAAGGAGTAACACATTATTGAACCCAATGTCTATAGCATGTAAAGCCAAACTCTTCAATGACCAGACCTAGTCACAGCATCTATACATATCTAATGAAGAGACATTTACTCTGGAGTACAACCTCCCCTGATCTTTTTATCCAAATGCACTGAATATCTCGTTAAAATGTATTAATTTGCCTAAGTATTTGCCAATCTTGGGCAATGCATACAATACATCCTCATCAGAGAACCACAATATTCACACAGTAACATGCTAGTAACTATACCAACCATGTAGTTTTCCAATGTTGGTCTGGGATTTGTTCCTGTTGTTGGCTGGAGATTGACTGCTTTGTCGGGTTGCATGTATTTACTTGCCTTGGAATGATTAAGGATGTGTTGAAACATGTCAGTTTCTCTTTTTAAAATATATTTATATGTTTGGTTGAACAGAAACACTCTAACACTCTCACACTGAATTGTTTCTGCTAAGTGTTATTGTGAAGATGCGGAATGTTGCTAATGGTTCTAATGGCAGAATTATGGAATGCATCACATACAGAGAGTGTATTGAGCTGAGTTCCAGGCAGAAGCTGATCTGAGGTCAGTGGATAACCCCATCATAACCTCTGACACACAGACGCAGTTCACTTTTTTGGGCCCTCTGGAGATCGGTGCAAAGACTGCAGTCCAAACAAGACTTGTGAAGCTTTATTGGCAACAAGATAAATACATATAACACAAACATATATCTTAATATTAACTTCATTAGATCATATAGGGAACTCACTGTCACTTGCCTGAAATACAAATCCTGTCTCCTTGGATAAAATATTTAGGATGTTGTTGCAGCCCTCCACCACCTGAGGGCAGAGCAGGACAAATAAACTCAAAAGTGGAAAGTAAAATGGCATAGCACAGGTATATAAAGAATATAGAGAAGTGCTTTATATGTGCATGTAGAGTATACAGTCTCCACTACTGGGTTAGGCCCATTCTCAGTGTTCTCAAGAAGAGTCAAGTGCATTTCGTTCTGAAAAGTATACTTTCTTTAAGGGCAGTTTCCCTCTGCCTTCAGAAGACAGCTGTCACAGAGCAATAAAAGGTGCAACTGGTGTGGTATGACATGTGTGTGTGTGTGTGTGTGTGTGTGTGTGTGTGTGTGTGTGTGTGTGTGTGTGTGTGTGTGTGTGTGTGTGTGTGTGTGTGTGTGTGTGTGTGTGTGTGTGTGTGTGTGTGTGTGTGTGTGAGTTCAGTGGGTGTGGTGGTTTAGAATGGGGGCATTATATAGTGCATGGATGCCTTAGAAAGTGGTTGCTGGCCCTTATGTGTTTGTGCTTCCCTGCTACTTGCTTGCCAGTGTTTTTGTACTGATGGTACTGCCATCGTTTTTACATGAGGTTGTGTCAATGTTTCATTCTACACAACCCCACAACCTTAGAAAACTGAACAAAACAACACAGTGGAAAGATTTCTCATAAAATCATAATGAAAATGATTTTATACAGATGCTTAGTACAGCATGAATTATGATAGAGACACTCAGGAAGGACAACATTATTTCAAAATGGATATGCTGTATGATTTGATTTATTTTGAAACATTCCCCAATACTCAAACACACTGGAAAG
Source organism: Hyperoplus immaculatus (assembly GCA_949357725.1). Classification (NCBI taxonomy): domain Eukaryota; kingdom Metazoa; phylum Chordata; class Actinopteri; order Uranoscopiformes; family Ammodytidae; genus Hyperoplus; species Hyperoplus immaculatus. Next base: position 26,700,108 of record OX442354.1, on the reverse strand, counting down.
TACGTATAAGTGTGTAAATGTTACACACGTGTGTATTAGACAGCTGTGTTGTCAGTTGTTGCCCACCAACATCTGCAAATGACTGCTGTCAAACTGGATGGATTCGAATGAATCAAATCGGCGAAAATAAAAGTTGAGAGTGAAACGTTACATGAGTTATTGAACTACTAACTAATTAATTACCATTAAAACCATTGTATACAGTCACACTAGTTTTTACTCAATAACATGGCTTTAATAATTTGGAACATGTGCACTTGGATGGTAAAGGCTACTTCAAAACAGAGACATGTAACCTGCCTGTAGAAAGGGCCCAGGCATTCGCTAATTACAGAGCCAATTAACCACCAATTAGGCCCAGGCTCTATTTACACTATGGACCTATTAAAAGATTAACACCCATGGTTTACACCCATATTGGTGTAAAACCAGTTGGACCAGCTAAATCCTAAATTACAAATCTCTGCTATCGAGAAACATTGTTATATGCAGCTTGTTATAAATGTATGAATGATTGGCCTATGACATTACATTGTAGGCATAATGTCTGATTCACTGTGTAATGGTGGAATGATGGAAACATCCACGTTAGCATTAACTCGAATGTAACACCAAGCCCAGGTTTAACTAACACTCAGCTTCCAACAATAGGATGTCTTTCAGGTGCGCTGGGACGCGCAGCTTATTCAAATCCATGCACCAGCTGTGTCAAGCTCGCCACAGAAAGATAAAGCACAACCGGAAATGTGGCAAATAAACTTTCATAATTAAAGTCGTTCTTTAAAACTGGACGAAAAAGGGACTGATGTAGGTTACAGGGTGTGATTGCTGCCATTGAACCAAATATAAAATAAATTAATTAACCTCACATCTTTGATCGTAGCCTACGTGTTTTCGTTGTAAAAAATCCCATCGTAAACTAAAACAGCACGATGAAGTAAAAGCCAACGTATTATAAAATATTCAGAAGGCTCAATTCAATAACAAGATATGGAGGATAATTGTTCATTATTTGTAACAAGACCTATGGAGCTTATCAATTCAGTTGTTCTGCTTTACCTGAAAGAGCTAATCGTCAAAGAGAGTTTTATTCTGGAAAAATACTAATCGGAAGTCGACTGTCGTGTGGTCTGACTTAACGCTAGTCTACAACACGGGGGTCGGCACTGTAGACACGCAGGGCGACTATCATGTGAGCAACAGGTCGCTGAAGAGAACCGCAGCACCAGTTTTTTGAAGTGTTAACCGACCTGTGAGGACAGTTTTTGGGACTACCACTGCCGACACGTCGCGGTTAAACACCCGGAGACTCGGTGGGGACTGCTGTTCAGGTTTAAGACACTGCTCACGGGGTAAGTAGCCGACAGCCGCACTTTCCTCTGTGAGCGAGTGAGTGCACGACTGAACGCGTATCGGGAATGTTATTTTAAAATGCTTCAAATGTGACATTCGGCTCACACTAGCGCTGAAATGTTTGTTTGTTTGTTTACGCATGTGTTTATTAACACTTACGCATATTTAAAGCTCTCTTTTATTGTGTATTTGCTGCTAAGCCATACAGTCTAGATGCCGGTGAATAATTTATCCTGACTGTAACTTTATAGATGGGTAGAGGTTGCAACAGGTGAGGTGGGCATGCGGCCACAAACAGAGGTTCAGTAGTCCACTGGTTTACACCAGGTAGTTTTAGCCCATGAAGGAAAATCGGACAAAGAACAACTTAGAAATGGTTATTTAGCTAAGCAACTTACACTGCGGTGGACTTGGACTTGTGCCATAGGCTACACTTAACAATCAAACCGTATTCTAATGATCAAATGTTTTCTTTTGCTTCAAATAAAGTGAGCTTGATTTTATACAAGTAGGCTATGTAGGCTAAAGGGAGATGGATGGCATTCTTTTTTTATTGTTATTATTTTTAAATATATTGGCCTTTATTTTTTTGAGGGGTGGCTTACTGGCCTGACTTCATCCAACACCTGACATAGCCTACAGTAGGCTTTAGTTATCTGAGCAGATGCTACCTAGAGCCTACCCCTTGTGAGCATAACACAAAGAAAACAGTGTTGATATACAGCCTAATTTCTGTGAACAGGCATGGTGATAGCTATGGTGGGACTGGGCCCCCTAGGCCTACCCTTTCTTTACACACCAGTTTACAGAGACTAGGCTGTGTATTAACACCAGACTTTTTTTTACAGTGAGTGTACACAGATTAGGCCTATGGATAGGTATCAGATCGTGAGGAGAGACATTTACTGATTTTGACAAAGTGATTTTGACAACAAGGGTTTTCCAGAATTGCTGAATACACCTTAAAGCAGTATAGCCTGCCCTAAGCTCCATTTTTTTGTTGTTGTAAGGTTGAGGGTGGTGCATGAAACCTTGTCATTTTGCAGGGCAATGCTATGGGTGTCCCTCCTCTCATCTTCCACTTGATTCACTGTGAATAGCAGCTGGCTTCATGTCCTCGGAGAGCTGAAATCCAATCAGGTGAGACTCCCGCATCTCATCTCCTCTCCGGCAGGTTGTAGCTGACTGTCAGGCTTCAGTGGTAGGATACACTTTCACTGTGCACTCCAGTAACATAGTGGTTATAGCCTTCATAAGAACTGGATCTGCATCCCAAGTTAATAGGCACTTCCCCTACACAACCTTGCCAAGAAGTGCAAAGGTGACAATATGAGGCAGCTGTCTATAGAGGACAAGGGGCTGGGCATCCACACACTCAGTAGATGTGTTTTTATGGTCAATCCTTATACACCGTTGGATCTGACGTCAATATAAATACGCATTAGGAGGAGCAATTGTTGCAAGAGGCTTATAGTTACTGAATGTGAGTGTTGGTCAGAAGCAGCTTGCTCAGCATAGAGGCCTAACGGGTCAAAGGGTCATTCCTTAGACACATCCTTGTTAAATGGTGGTTTGAAACATAATTGCATAGAAAAGGCTTGTGTTGTTGTTGATGATGCTGCTGTTACTGCTGCTTACTAAGCCATGCACAGTAGGCCTATTAAGAACCTCCAACTACAGAGCAGTAAGGAAGTGAAATGGTTATTTTTTTTTCTTTTTTCGTAGAGCTTTTTGGAAGTGATTAATGCAGACACGGCTAAACGCTAGAAAAACTGATAACTCGAGATGGAATGCAGGAGCATACCAAAACTATGTGGAGAATTTTCAGTGACTTTACAGTAGAATGTTCTGATCGGTGTCACCAATAGGATCTCTAGCCCATGATTCAGTTCCTCGGTGTACCCAGGACATGCCTTCACCATGTTACGCAACCCCCACCTGGTTGTATCTCATAAAGGTATTTTTGTGATCCCAGAGATGTCTGCTGTCTGCTGCCCAGAAAGATATTTAAAACAAATCTGTGGATAAACAATGTTTTAAAATGCAATGCGTCCACTGACTATGCAGCAACTAATTTAAAGGATTTAAGCACTGGTTCCAACTCTGGGCATACATAGTCTTCATCACACTGTCTGAATGTAGACATCTGTGAGATTAAATGAATACCTTTTTGAAAGGGCATCCTGCTGCTGGATAACCACTAAAACATACCTGACTGGGGACGTGTCCTTTTGAAATGAACTGGAGCATCATCTCCAAGGAGCGGTACAGTTCAGTTTGGTACGATATGAACGGTTACCCTAGATCTGGCCTTAATTTCTTCTGCCCACATTACCCTTACCTTCCTCCTTAGGAGGGGGAAATGCTGGATGGCGCTAGCCGCAGCAGCTACGTATTGTGACATCAGTGAAGCCCCCCCATTAAATGCAATGAAGACGAAGAATGCAACGCAGTCTACAAAGAGTTACAATGGTGGAAGTACACAATTTCGTGTTCAGCACTTTCGCAGAGGAGATTATACATTGCGGCCGGATATTGTGTTTGTCCTGTTAACTCTCCTGTCACACAGAAATTATGATTCTGTAGATCAACAGACTGCGGTGTTTCTAGCTCTACCCTATTGGGTCCACTTGGGACCGCTTGATACCCCAACGAAAAGGGTGATCAAAATAGGTACGGTATACTTATTTTGGTACCCTTCCCAACTTTTGATAGTGGAATTGAAAATAATTGTGTGCTGTATCAAACCGAATTGTACCACTCAGTGGAAACAAGGCTATAGGGACTGCTATGTGATGATACAAAGTGCAATGGTCCCAAGCATTGGGCAGTAAGTACATTGGAGTTCTTGGCTCTTGTTCACGTGCAAATAATCGTAAACTCACAGAACCGTGATAAGTGTAGACTTCTGTCTGTTAAGCAGCGTTGTCCCTTTGTTGGTGTTTGTGTGACGCCACAGTTGGCCTCTCATCATCCTGATTCTTATAGCTGTGGTCCTGATCCCCTTGTGTACGCATATATCTTTAACTCCACTCAACTCTTTTTCCATTCAAGCTTTGATCTTTACTTCCTACTTCTGTGCCGTTGACCCAGGAGATGTTAATCTCATGTTCATGTTGGCAGTTTCCTACTTATCTGTACCAGGAGGGGCATAGGGGGGGAAAAAAGCTGGTACACAAGCTGTCACTTCCTGGAATGAGTGGATGACTTATAAGGGGTTGCATCCCATGGGGAGAAGCTAGCAAGACAAAAATACACCAGGGAGCCGAGTGTGGCTGTCACTGGATGACATGGGCTGCTGTCAGATGAGAAAGGCCAAGTTGGGCTGCAGCGTGTCAGAGGATTTTCCAATGGTTGGGTTGAGAAAAACAATTTGAGTCTTACGATGATTGAAATGGGTTCAGATAGTTTGTGGATATACTGTATATAGATGGAACTATGAAGTGATCAAATAAACATACAATAGTTAAAGCAGCTACGAGTAACATTTAAATATCTTTAAAACAGCCTCATGTTTCCTCCGATAATCATAAATTACCTTTAACAGCAAACGAGACCATCAGTGCAAAGAAATACGTTTATATATCGTTTTTATTACTGCATTTGGTCTGGTCGCACACCCAGTCCGATTTTCGGTTCGTGCATGCAGGCTCTATGGTCACATATTCTTATTGCTCGTAGATTTCAGTGTGGCGCAGCAACGCGATTTGAAAAGCCTATCCCTCCAGGTGAGGGAAGGGGAGCGGGAGCCTTGTTTGAGACAGTTATTTGTCGTCATAATGACTGATAACGCGGCTGAGCCATCAAAGAAAAAAAAGAAAATGCAATGAAGAAAAGCTAAAAGGGAGAGTGATAGGCGGGCGGGAGGAGGACGTTGCCAAGCAACGTGTACACAATTTCACGGGAGCGAACTAGACTGCAGTGTTTACTCCTAAATGAATGAGCGGTACTACAACAAAGTTTACTTTGCTTCACCATCATCAGATGACCATTATTCATCTGAAATAGTCATCATTTACAACAACATAAACACATTACCTCATCGTCCATACTAACTGCCGTCTCTCGTTCATTCGCTTTCTGTGAGGACACGTAATCTTTCAGCTCCGTGAGAGTAGTTAGGTGACACTGCATCAACTCATTGCAATCAGGTGTGTGTGGCACTGACTGGCATTAGTTGATGCAGTGTCACTAACCACTCTTACTGAGCCGAAAAGAGTCCATGCCCTCACACTTTCAACACACAAACATGCACTATATTGCGCCCTAACACTCGCACGCCAGGCACCAGCTAGAAAACAGCTTTACGACAGCGGGCATCGTAAAAATACTACCGCTTTTGTCCAAAGGGGCCGCCAACGGACAAAGTTACATGTAGTGGCTTTAAGATAAGTTAAAAAGTATGTGGAATACGACTATTAAAGATGAAGTAAGCGATTTATTGATGTTAATATAAGTGTGAAATCGCTTTTATTCATACAGTGATCACTTGTATAGTGTGCGCGTTTCATAAAGTTGATCTCTCAGTCACTCACTCTGCATGTAATGTGAAAATAAACTTTTCGGGGATCCCTAAACTGGTATCCAATCAGAAGAGAGAACGCTACAAACCGGCACCCGTCTCAGTGCCGGTGCACTTGCAGAGTGACAGATGGGTGAATGTGTATGCGCCTACAATGGCTGGTAAAAATCCTTCCCAATGTCTGTTTTGGTGGTTTTTATCACACTTATGGATCTGAGATGATGCAAGATAACTCGCTGCTTGAAGACCGCAGTGCATTAATGTGGTGACGTAGGGACGAGGGAAGGGACCACTAAATGCATTAACTGACAGGAAGTTAGCTAAACTGCCCATTCCGCTTACTGAACCTTTAACTACTTTTTTATGAACCATTTTAACCTACTAACGATGCAGTATGACTTTAATTGTTGCCATGAGAAACCGATGATATTGGTTCGTCTTGCATTACCTGCCCAGCCATCTGCTGTGTACAAGAGTGTGAATGTCGATAGTTAGCCTGCTATCGGTGTATGAATGTGTGTGTGAATGGTAACGTGTAAATGGGAACAGGTCTCCCTTGCAAAAGAGTCTTTGGACTCAATGGGATATACCTGTATAAATAAAGGTCAAAAAAAGAGTAGATTTTAAGATGTGTTCAAATTCTCCTCTTTTCCATGGAAGTTCAAGGCTTTTGAATCTACACACATTGAAACCCTTGTGGTCGGTCCAGCTGCACTAACTCAGCAGTCCAAGGGTCTATTGCTTATTAGCCTAGAAAATCCTACATTTCTGGTGAACACATGGGTCCAAATCCCACCCCCATGAGGTGGGGTCTTAAACGTAATCTACATCAACATCATGTCTAGACAGTCCATTGCCTTGCATGGCTGTAGCACAGCCACCTGTGAAGGCTGGACTACTGTATTTAAATCCAGGACAGTTTTGGTCCAATTGTTCATTACAGTATCAACACAATCTGAGCATTGCAAATGAAGATTTACTGCTGAGCTGGGGTATGATTTGCAGAAGCCTATATCAGTCCCTTGCAAACAAGGGGTTGGCTGCTAATTTTAGGACACCCTTAACGTACTGTAATTGTGTGATCCGACTGCTGTGCAACGTGGACATAGCAATGTAATATAATGTCACAACTGCTGGCAAGATGCAGGCTTAATCCGGCATAAAACCTCTACAGTGTCTCGTGTTAATTGGAGGATTAAGGGTTTGATTTCAGTGCTGGCGTGCACCAATTATTAAAGCCTATCTCGAGATAACATATGGTGTTATTCAAACCAAGCCTCTGTGGTCTGTGTTGTTAGAGGGACAGAGTGAGGCCTGACTTCCAGTCTCACTCATATACTCACATTTGTCACATTTTAGTATAAGTATTAGAAATGTTATGTTTGCTTCTATTTTTCCGTATTTCAGCTGCTAGGTCCTGGGTGCGATTTGTATTGGTTTTCAACTGATAAGTCCAGTTGATGGCAATCCAAAAATGAACCATATAGGCACTGCAATACAGATTTTTTTGAATGCAAAAATAAAGTCTCACAGAACGGTTTCTAAGCTTTTTGAATGAAGTCCAAGTCTATGAAAGCAAAATGTAAAAACATCCTTCATTTGGTAGTGTACTGTCTTGTCAGTATATCTACACATTTGTCTACTGAATTTAGTATAAGGTGTATGAGGAATTAAATTATATATCCAAATGTATGGATGTACTTGGCACCTCCTGTACAGTCCCCTTCAATACAGTGAGGCCAATTCCTTTTATTTTTGCTGTAGACTGGAAACATTTGGGTTTGACACCAAAATATGAATATGAGAAAATAGATCAACATTTCAGCTTTCATTTTCAGGTATTTACATCTGGATCTGATACACACCTGAGAATATAGCATTATTTGTAAAGGAACACCACAGTTTTAGGTGAGCAAAAGTATTGGAACAGATAGACTTAAAATAAATGTAAGTGAATAAGACTTCATATTTTTTTTGCAAATCCAGTTCGCTTGCAATAACTGCATCAAGCCATTGACATCACAAAACATTTGCATTCTTCTTTTGTGATGCTTTTCCAGGCTTTCACCGCAGCCTCTTTCAGTTGCTGTTTATTTTGGGGGGTTACTTTCTTCAGTGTCCTCTTTAGCAGGTAAAATGCATGCTCTATAGGGTTTAAGTCTGGAGATTGACTTGGCCAGTCTAAAACCTTCCATTTCTTGCCCCTAAATAACCTCCTTTGTTGTTTTTGCAGTTTTTTCAGGTCATTATCTTGCTTCATGATGGAGGATCTTCCAATCAGTTTGGTTGCATCTTTCTATAAATTGGCAGACATAATGTTTCTGTAGACTTCTAAGTTCATTTTGCTGTTGCCATCATGTGTTACTGTGTTGTTGTCAAGATGAACCTTTACCAAAGTGATGGAAAGGCTAACGTTTGAAGAAAGAAAGGATCTTCTCATGATCCCAAACATACAAGCTAGTCTGTGAAACACGGTGGAGGCAATGTCATGGCTTGGGCTTGCATGGCTTCTTCTGGGACGGGCTCATTAATCTTGGCAACAGCTAAATGAACTCTGAAGTTTACAGAAACATTTTGTCTGCCAATTTAAGGAAAGATGCAACCAAACTGATTGGAAGGTCCTTCATCATTCAGCAAGATAATGACCCAAAACACAACAAAAGAGTTAATCAGGAGCAAGAAGTGGAAGGTTTTAGACTGGCCAAGTCAATCTCCAGTTTTAAACCCAATAGAGCATTCATTTTACCTGCCAAAGAGGAGATTTAAGAGAGTTACCCCCTTACAACACAAACAGCAACTGAAAGAGGCTGCGGTGAAAGTGGTAAATGGTAATGATAAATGGACTTGTATAGCGCTATATCTCCGTTTATCACAGACTCAAAGCGCTTTACATTGTTTTTGTACACATTCACCCAGTCACACACACATTCATACACCGATAGCAGCAGCTACCACGCAGGGTAGGCTTAGCACTAGGGTGCTAAGCTAACTAAGCTAACTATCGGGAGCAATTTGGGGTTCAGTGTCTTGCCCATGGACACTTCGACATGTGGCAGGGAGACGGGGGATCGAACCGCCGACCCTGCACACCAGAGGCGAACTCCCTACCCACTTCGCCACTGCCGCCCCAAAAAAGCCTGGAAAAGCATCACAAAAGAAGAATGCAAAAGTTTGGTGATGTCAATGGGTCACAGCCTTGATGCAGTTATTGCAAGCAAAGGATTTGCGACAAAATATTACGTTTTATTCACTTTAATTTATTTTAATTCTATATGTTCCAATACTTTTGCTCACCTAAAAATGTGGTGTTCCTTTACAAACAATATTAACAATATTTTCTCAATTGTGTATCAGATCAGGATGTAAATACCTGGAAATGAAAGCTGAAATGTTGATCTCTTGTCTCATATTCATCTTTTGTTGTCAAACCCAAATGTTCCCAGTCTACAGCAAAAATAAAGGAATTGCCCTCACCGTTCCAATACTATTGGAGGGGACTGTATGTAAAGGGCACATGGGTCCAGATTAGGGCTGGGTATCGTCAAGGACTTCGCGATACGATACGTATCGCGATACACTGGTCACGATACGATATATCACGGTATATTGCGTATCTTGATATATCACGATATATTGCGATATTCCATAAACAAGTTGCCTTGTCAAACATAACAGCACAATATAGTGATAATTGCACAGACAAATAAAGTCAAAACTATTTCATTCACAACTTCCTTTACTATTTTTCTTCCTTTTTTTTGGTTTTGGCAAATTATCAAACACTGCTGCAGCTGCTTAACATCAAAATAACAAATCCAAGTCACTCTTGTACTAACTGTACAGGACACAATGAAAATGAAAACACATCAGTGTGCTTTTGTGACACAGTGAATCTTGAGTATTGTTATAAACAAAACTGATCTAACTTCAATAGTCAGTATCCTAGAGGCTCAGGCCTGACAGCAGACATGGGTTTGAATCTGACCCGTGGTTGTTTCATTCCCTCTCTGCCCCACTTCATATCTGTATCTCTGCACTGTCAATAAAGCCTTGAAAAGCAAAAAAAGAAAAAGAAAATGAATAAAAAAAAAATCGATATTTTGATATAAAAATCGATACTGATATCGGGAAACTAAGTATCGCTATATATCGATATTTCAATTTTTTGACACAGCCCTAGTCCAGATTAAGAGTTATAGGGCCGGTTTTGGAGACAGGGCTTAAATCAAGACTGGAGTAGGCCTAAATCAGACTAGTTAATCCTGGCTATTTAAGTGGCTTGCATGAACATGGCATAAATTTGGCTTAGTTAGTCTGAGACTATGGAGTCCTGGAGTAAGCTTAATGAGAACACTTGGGGCCTATCCGAAAAGTATTTTTTGCATAGGAAATTTCCTTTCCTATCGAGATGAACCGGAAGTACTCGGCGGATAGGTGATCCGAATTCTCAAAATGCTTAGGAAAGGCATAGGAAAGGAGCCTCGATTCATCCTTTAACCCTCCTTTAGCATAGGTTACTCCGGACCAACCTATGCGAAAGGAAAGGAGATAGTGGTATCCAATAATCCTTTACGGCGGCAAGATTTAAAGCAACAGGCCACCGCCGGAGTTTACCGACTCTACACGAATACGAACGAGAGGCAAAACAGAAGAGAGGAGAGGAGAAGAGGAGGAAGATTTAACTCGGCTAAAACAAAATACCCCCCCCCCCCATTAAGATAATAAAGAACTCATAAAAGACTAACATCATAATAGTTATTTTCGTAGCACATAATTTACACCATAAGAAAATAAAATACCAACTTCACATTTAATGAAGTTACTGGGGGCAGTTCATTTCAACATCAACATAAGTATAGCCTCTTTTTATTCCACATGTGAATTGGGATATATGAGAGTGATTCTCACTCTGTTGGCGACCACCTGATTAAAATCAATATGAAAAGAACGCATGGATCAAACGAGCGCTTGTTGTAGTCAATTTTCGGAGAATAGTGTAGTTTCACGCTAGTGACTCACATCAGCAATACTCGCCGTCGCGCAATGACGTCGGTTAGGAAAAGTGGAGTCGAATTCATTTGAAACAGCGCTGTCCTTTCCTATGTTCGATAGGAAGCACCTTTCATCTCCTTAACCCCGATGACGTTTAGGGGTTAAGGTATAGGAAAGGAGGCTTATAGGTTAGGAGATTGGACTTTTCGGATAGGCCCCTGGTTCAAGCCTCATTAGACTAAGTGGAAGCACAGGCTGTTGGTCCAATTGTGCTCATGAAAACCTGAAATGGAGTATGAAACACCATTGTTGCAGTGAATTTTGAGACAACACAATGGCAGAGGCAAAGAGAATTCGCTCCAAAAATTATAGTGAGCATGAAAAAACACTACTAAAACTAATTGTATCGAACCATCCAGTCATTGCAAGCAAAATCCATACTGCTGCTATTGAACAGAAGAAAAGAAGTGCTTGGACTGCAATTGGCAATGCATTCAATGCAAATGAAGATGTCACCACAAGAACAGTACAACAAATGCAGGTGAGTTAATCTTCATTATTAGGCACAAAAATATGTGTTTGTTTCCTGTTGCCTATACCCTGCTTATTTATGGCCTACCCAAATACAATACTCCTGCTGCTTGTAGCATTCACATTGAATGAATATCCTGTTTAAAAGGATAGTAACCTATTTTAAAGGGGCATATGCATGTTAAACATGGTAGTAGAGTAAGATATGTTGCACAAAGGAAAATCCATACCTATATGTGAGGGGGAAAGAAATATAAAATAAAATCATTTCTCCACCATGACCTAAATTATCAGGAGACAAACTTATTTTTATTATGCCTTATCAGTACCAGTATTTCAGATTTCCCATATTACTATTTTTGTGACATCAAAAAAGAAAACTAATGAATGATATCTGCCTTCATAGGTTCTATGGAAGAACATTAAACTGGGATTAAAAAAAGAGAATGCAGCAAGCAGAAGAGAGCGATTTATTACAGGTGGTGGACCACCAATAAAGGACACATGTGATGAATTGGGTGACTTGCTGTCTGGTATAATAGAGCACCAGCAACTTCTGGATGGTATTCCAGACAATGACCATTTGGACAGTGAACATGGAGAACTGAGCACAAATGGTAAATATACCTTAGGAAGTAAATTGGTTACAGGACCATATTAGTTGATTTGAGTTTGGAACAGTGGTCTTTTTTTCCAGAGGAAACCAATCAAGAGCCAGTTCACAACGAGCCTGAATCCTCCACATCTGCTATGGCACCCCTGGGAGATGAAGCTGCTACCATCCAACAGAGACCAAAAAAGATAACTATGCATGAAAAGTTAGCCAGAGAATTTCATGAGCGTAAAATTGAATATTTAAAAGAAGAACATGAAATGGAAATGAGAATTCTAGAGGTTGAACTGGATATGAAATTGGGAGAGAGGGCTATGCTCCAAAAAATAATTCTGCATACCAGTAGCCATGGTGAATATGAGGAATTGTGAAAAATAAAAATAAATGTATTGTCATTTGGCGTGTGAGTGAGTGAGTATTAATCATCACAAACTACATTTTAACCAGCCTTGGTTCACTCGTTTAATTTTGCTACATTATTGTAATTTTGTACAGAAACAGTATGCAAGCAAAACTGTACCATAATGAATACATTCCATATTTAAATGCTGAAGTGCTGCACTGTGAAAGCAGCTCTGTGTGCAAGTCCTCGCTGGTCATTGGCTGCCTCTGCCACCATGGGCACATCTGCATCATCCTGATCTTCCATTGGCAGATCAGGACAGCCATGCTGCTTCAGGTAGTTGTGCAGCACAGCTGTAGCAATGATCACTTTGCAGCATCTTCTTGGCTTGAAACAAAGCATATTTCGTAAGCACTGGAATCGAGTTTTCCATACTCCAAACATACGCTCGATCATCCCTCTAGTACGGATATGAGCTCTGTTGTACCTTTGCTGCTCAGCTGTTGTGGGATTTAGATGTGGTGTGAATAAATAGTTACTCTGACCATATCCGCTATCACCAAGTAGTAGTCCACTATGTTGTCCTCTCTCAAATTGTGCACACAATGAAGACTTGAGAAAAATCCTTGAATCATGGGTTGCACCTTTCCAACGGGCAACAATGTTTGAAAACTCCAAATTAGGAGTGCATACACCCTGAACATTGATTGAAAAACAGTTCTTACGATTCCTGTATTCCTCTGCATCAGGAGTTGATGGACACTTGATGGGAACATGACATCCGTCTATACAGCCAATCACTCCTGGGAAGTGCCCATATTCATAGAATTGCACTTTATAGTTGGCTTGCCCAGCAGCATCAGGGAACTTGATGTAAAGACTCCTCAGTTCACAAATGGCACTGCAGACTTTGTGAACTATTCTACATACAGTTGGTTCACTGACACCACACAAATCACCAGTTTCACGATGCACGATTCCACATGCCAAGAACCTCAAAGTGATCAGAACTTGCAGTTGATTGGACACAGGCCTTCCTCTTTGAGACAGAGAGGAAAGTCTAGGCTCAAGCAAAGTAATTATCTCCAATGCATTTTCCTTGTGCATACGAAAGCGGTCTCGAAAAGTTATTTCATCAAACTGATTCAATGGATCACTCCTATCCAGCAGTATTCGTCTGGCTGGCCTTTGTCGTGCATGTTGGTCCTCATTTAGATATTCCAAATAGTCCATGCTCCCAAACAATCCAAGCTCAGTTTCACAAACAGTAGCCTAGCCTACTAAGCGGGAGTTAAACCTGCCTCCTTGGCAGATTAGTTTAAGCTTCAATTCAGTCCAATTTAGTCCTGGAGTAGCTCTAATGCTCAATTTTGCAATCGGCTTTGTTTAATCCAGAACAGGCTTAATCCACGACTATTTTAAGCTACGTCTGTGCAAGTGAATTTCAGTTAAGCCAGCTCAAACAGCATTTTAGTCTGGGACTAGGCTTAAGCCTTGTCTCCGAAACCGGCCCATAGTGTACTGTAAGTGACTCAAGTGTTCTATAGGTGCTATTTAGGCTTAGGGCCTGTTTCTGTCATTCTCCATCAATACAAACAATTGACATCATTACAAAACATGTAGAGACCACCCCACTGATGTCAGCAATACCAATTCAGACCAGGGGCCTATTTCAGGTAGCTGATTTTACATACTCTGAGTTTAATCCTGCGCTCATAGTTGGTCAACTCAGAGCGCAGGGTTGATGAGTAACTCTGGGTTTTCAGTTACAGAACAGTGGATCAGCGTTGGGTCAATCAACTCTGAGCATGTTCACTCTGGGTGGAGCATGTGCATAAAAGCCATCGTCAATGGATCGCTGATAACATGATTCACCATGGAAACAGAAGAAACAAATGCGTGATCCTCCCACTTCTCCACTTCTCAAAAAAAAAAAAAAAAAAAAAACTTCGCCGCTACTCCCACTGGAGTTAGAAATATTAACAAATGAGTTTATGGTAGCCTATGGAGAGGAATTAACGGGGATATTGTCACATAACTCTGATCTAATCTCCTCGGCAATTCAGAAAAAAACAGAGCAATCATTTCGCTTCCGTATGAGAAGCCATAGTCTATTTTAAAAAGTTACGCATATCAGCAGTAAAGTAATAAAGCTGGCGCGGCACAGCATTTCTGACAGTGTTTTATATTCGCTGTATAATATGTTGGGAAGCTATAGCCTAATAGCCCACTGTGCAGTAAACAGACTGTCGCTTCTTTTAAATGGGGAGTGAAAGACATTAACGTCTGACACATAAGGTGACAGTTTCTATTGAAGAGCCTGACTGATTTATTACCAGATCCATTTTCCTCAACTGATCACAGTTTAAATTATTATATAATTTTTATAATCATATTAGGCTATTTAACGAGGCTCGTCTGTGACTTTAGGATCGCACAAGTGAACAGTAACAATCGCGTGCAGCCGCAGCGTTAAGGCCAGGACACACCGGCCAGATAATCGCCGTCGTAGTGTCGGTAGGGGGTCGGGACACAAATCTGTTTGGTGTGTGCCGTGACGTCGGCCGACGTAGAGGTCGTCGGGCTTGTTTTGCGCCGTGCGGCCGACCGTCTTTCATTTGGAGCAATTTGATTGGTGGAGGGCTAGCGAATCAGTGAAGCCCGGAAGTGAGGCGGGTAGCACAAACAGCTAACAACAGCTAGCCATCGTTTTAATGTGTACTCACATGCATCAACCCTTGTTGACTGCTCGACACCATGCTCGACACTCTCTGCTAAAAATTGTGCTCTTATGGTCCATAAATATAAATACGTATTTCTATCTATGTTTATGCTCTAGAGAGCTGTCCCATCATTTCCGGCTTTCGTATTTTTTCAGGCCACAATACAGATTAGCGCCGCCTGCTGTTGTGGAGACATTACGTCCCGCGCAAGCGCAGAGCGTACGGAAAAATAAGCAGTCGTCTCAGTGTGTTTTGTGGCCGCGACGGGAAGACTGGAGCTTCCTGAAACGGCGACTCCAGTTTTTGGGTAGTCGGAACGTGTCGGACTGGTGTGTCCTGGCCTTTACATGAATCCACCTGACATAAATCTGTTCAGTGGCACAGACGTTAAAGAGCATACAATACAAATAGGTTTATTAATCTGAATATAGAGCATGTCACGATGTGTAAGGTGGCCGCCTATATGAACGGACCGAGGGCTGAGAACAAGGCTACTGATCAGATAAATGATCGGTCAAACGTAAAAACATCAGGAAATGATAAAAACATCCCGATGGAGATTTCTATGGAGTGATTTTGCTTCAAACTGCACAGGGTCGTGTTGTGACAGTGACACTCTTTCTTCAGTCGGAGCTGCAGCGTAAAGTGAAAACAAACTCAGGGTAGGTCTAACCACCTATCCAGCAGGTTAGACCCACGGCGTATGTTGCCGCAGTAACTGACTCTCGGTTGCGCTGAAGCTGCTACCTGAAACGGAAAACCCAGAGTTTCCACTAACTCAGAGCGAACAAACTCTGGGTTGCCTCAAAACCAGCTACCTGAAATAGGCCCCTGGTCACTTATCCTTTTCCTTTTACAGTTTCATTGGTGGAAAGGGACACTCCCCATTTCTTTGATGTAACCTTTGCACCTAAGGTGAGAATAAACAGCATGGGTATTCAATGAAACTAAGTGTCATTGAGTAAATCAATCTTTACCCAGACTCAAACCTTTGACTTGCTGTTGAGCACTGCCTTTGTTATCTATCTTGCTACCTACATATCTTTAAAGTTGGATTACAAACTGTTAAAATCACATCAAGAGTTCAGTGACAGTTTCATTCTTAACCTTGTACATGGTAAATTGCAGTGTTTTTCAAGCCCCATTGGTTTCGACTGATCTACTCACCCTTGCGTAAGTTCAATTTATGTTTGAATTTAAATCAAAAAGGATATTTTTGGTGACTGGCTTTAAATACATTGTAACTGATATTATTTCATTGAGTTGATTTTTCTCTTTCTTTCATAATTAAGTTAATGCTTCCTATAGCAAGTTTGTTGGTGTTGGTGTGTTGATATATAGTTGCTTGTAGAAGGGCACAGAAATATCAGTTCTGAGTCACAACACACCCCATAATCTAGAAAACCTTCTGAAACCAGCAATTAAAAAAGCACTTAGATAAAGTAACAAAAAGAAAAGGGCATTTTTTCCTTTTAGGATTGTTCACCCAACGGCGAATGTAATCAGTTTTGGGGTCAATATTTGATGTTGTGGGATGAGGGATAATGTTGTGTCCACCACGTCAGCACTTTTTGTGATGTTAATGTCATGGGAGGGTTTCTTGCTCACACAGGAACAGGTCTGCCTTTTGTAAGATTTTCCCCTCTGTCCCCTGTCCTGGTTATCACATGCTTAAGTCTCTCAAGGCATTGGGATGGGATTCATTATATTAATGATTTCATTCCTCTTCTTGAAAAGGATTAGTTTGATTTTGGGGAATGCGCTTATTGTTTTTCTTGCCGAGAGCTGACAAGACCAAGACCCTGCTCATGTGTGGACAGTAAACATTCCCTAAATGTTGAACCATTCCTTAAGAGAATTGACATTGCATTTTTGTAGCGTGCCGTTTGAGAGCAGATGTTGTCAGTCCCAGACTAAAGACATGCCGTGACTTTGCTTTTTTTCATTGTGTGTGAAGTGAAGCCAGTGTGATTTCCATGCGTTTGAATTTTGGAGGTTTCCGTTTCCACCCTGATATTTACATCTGATGAAACCAGACAAGGAATGCAAAGCTTTTCTTCCTCCTTCCTCCTTCTTATCAAATGCTCTTTTGACATCATTCAAAAAGAGGCCAGAGGGGCCAACCAGTCAGCCAGGTAGACTTTCAGGATGCTTTCAGCCCTTTTGCACATGTGGCAAGAAGAAAATCAAACCTTTCATACAATTTCCTTGAATGCACCCTACAAAACATGAGCTCACACAAAGCAAGATGACATCTTGAGTCTTTTAGTCTCGGGTCCAAAACTTTAGGAAGATTTGGGTTTGAGAATAGAATTCAGCCAAATCAGGTAACATTCTGGACCATCAATAAAGAGCACTGATGGTGATTGGTGAGACTTGTCACTTGTTCAAATTCATTTTAAAACATTCCCAGAGAAGACATAACACACAGCCCAGTATGTTGTGTGTCTATCTATTATATCATGGTAGGAAAAATTCTCGTTTGTCAGTCATCTTTTATACTTTGGTCTTAAGCAATCGCTTTTTGAGCTTTGAAAGAACAGCTTGAGAGAGGAGAGGCAAACTACTGGGCTTTGGTTTCAAAGACATGGCTGTAGGCTCAACCATTATCCTACTTTCATAAAGGCATTTTTGTGTTGCTCATTAAATGTAGATCCAAACCATTTTTTTTGTTTTGTTTTCAAAGTTAAAGTAACTGATTTGAGCATTTTCAGGTGGTTTACCAGGGTTTTCTTTGGGCTCTGAAGTACGCCACTGCTTGGCTAGGTGAGGTCAGACTTAAAACACAATGGCTGGCAATGGTGTGTTTAAGTCACAGGCAGCAACACAAACATATATTATCAGCCCTAGAAATGCAAGCAGAGAACAAGTTGTAAATGTGCTGCTAACTGGAGTTCAAGCATGCAGTGAAACCGGGATTAGGATATGACTGCTCTTTACCCCAGGGCATTTTTGTCATAACACTCAGCTGTTCTCTTATGGCTTTGTTTTATGGTGCCTTCATGTTCATGTATTTTTTCTGTCATTTATCTTTTTCTCTGCAATGATTTGTTATTATATTTGTGCAGAGCACCTTGGCAGTTCTACCAGAGAGCCTTTTTATTGAGTAGTGAAGAGTTGCCTGGAAGCAGTTAGGCCTACCATTTCTGTAATATTGTGTTTTTTTTAACGCATAGCAAAAAGGTCATGTTCTGGAAAAGGTGTTGGCAAGTTTAATGGATGGGTTTATTTGCACCAATATACAGAATGTAACATTGAATACTGGCATGTTAAGAAGGTCTAACGGATTGGCCATTTTATGAAGGTAAACAAGGATATTCGAAATCTAGCAAGATCAAAGTGCATCTGTCATAAGTGCCACATTGTTTATTTGAGTCTTGGATATTGTTACTGTATGCCTTTTATGTAAAACACTTCTACACTAACCCATTAATTAGTGGAATTATGTAGTAAGACAGATAACAGTGAGAGCTCAGGTGTGTTGGTTTGTCTGTGAGTCAGTCACTAAAGTCATACAACTCAGCTGTCCTCTTAAGGCAGCAGGTATGATGAATGATGAGACTTCTTACATAATGGGTACTATTAACCTATTAACCTGTGATGTGATCGAACAACAGTCACTTTTATACACTCAAAAAAATAATTTGTTGAATTTACTTAATACAGTTATGTCAACGTTTTCCACACAACTGAGTTAAGTTAGATATAATTGAAAATTATGATTAAAATGGAATCAACTCACTTGTGTGCAACCAACTTAACTAGGTTAAGTAAATTCAACATAACATGGCTACCTTTGCCTTAATTAACTGTGTTGAGTAATACCAACAAAGATAATCATTATACTGACATAACCCACTTACGTTAATATGACTCAACTTTATTAAGCAAGACTAACTTAACCTCACATTGTAGTTCCAACTTTACTTACATATGTAAGTGTGGGAACCACTGTACTTTGTTTTACTTAACTGGTTTTGACAAAACATACTTCACCTGATTATATATTATCAACAACTTCTACATATATAATAATTATGTTAATTCAAATCACATTACTAAATAGTGCATAAGATATCGGTCCAAGAGTACACAAAACAAGTAGTATAGTTGAATTACAACGTTTAATGCATTGAAATACAATAGGCATATCTTGCCGTCAAACGTTACGACCAAAACGTTTGAAATGGAAGAAAATGTCATGATGCAATGTTTTTCACACTTTGGAGAACAACACAGTGTGTATATAAGATAACAGGCTAAGAGACACAAAACATTGTAGATTATGGACCCAGCGATGAGAATTATTTGCCAAAAAACAGAAAAGGTAAATCTTTTTTCACACTGCCTTGCTTCCCTAACTGCAGAAAGAAAACATGATGCATTTAAAAGTAATTTCAAACTTATGAGGATTTTTAGATGGCTGTTCACAGTACAACTCTCACTGTACACATGCTTACAAGCGTTGGGATGGACGTTAAAACTAAATACTGGTATTGCTCAGAATAAAAGTTTGACAAAAAAAGAAACAATGCTTTTGGGCCCCCTTTGTTTATACACTTTGGATAACAGCAGAAGTGTATATATAAGAGTTCTAAATCAAAGTACAATCTGGATCAACATTAAGTTGCATCTGCGCTCTCTCCATCCCTTTCTTCCCAAGTGCACATGCGGCCAGGCATGCACTCGGCTGCTTGTGTCGTAGAATCACTACCGCTTTTGTCCAAAGATGCAGTTGGAACAAACAAGAAACTCCTCAGAGCTACTTTGAAAGTTAACTTTTTTTTTCAAATGTCCATGGTCCACAACCAAACATGAAGCCTACGTAGGCTGCACAGTGCAGTTTACAGTCAACTACCAAAATTGACAACAGAACAATTCACATGGTGATCACAACCCAGTTTTTTTGCAGGATTATTTGGGATAAAACATCTCCTCCATGCTGCTTAAGAACACTAAAAGTCTTCAATGTTCTTAGTAAATGTCTTGTCTAAACAACTTCTAACAGTTTGTTTTTTAGAACTTGGACCTTTGTTGAGAGTTTTGTGTCATTCAGTTCCATCACAAGTTTTTGCAGAACCTCAAATGTGCACCTCAGATTTTTTGGGTAGCTCAAATCAAGTGAGTACATGAGGCCAAACAGAA
This sequence comes from Hyperoplus immaculatus, assembly GCA_949357725.1. Lineage (NCBI taxonomy): Eukaryota > Metazoa > Chordata > Actinopteri > Uranoscopiformes > Ammodytidae > Hyperoplus > Hyperoplus immaculatus. Next base: position 26,679,886 of record OX442354.1, on the reverse strand, counting down.
GTGCGACGGCCTTCGCAACACAATGAAGGTCATGGAGCACTTCCACACCTTCTATGATTATTCCAACATCTTCCAGGCTGTCTGTTGGTTCAGCACCTTCCGTCGTTATTGCAAAGACTCCAAGTATCGTCTGGTCCATAGTCTCCTGGTTGTCGTCAGCATCCTTAAGAAAAGAACAAATAAATCTTCAGTCACGACATACATGCAGACAAAAAAATATTTCCTAACAATTTTGTATCCAGCTCGAAATTCTCATTATTCCGGACTATATTTACTTTATTTTTTTCAAATTTAGAAATGTCCAGCTAGTGGTATTATGGTTTGTTGTCGGCACTGTATACAGGTGCATCTTATATTATAAGAATATCATGGAAAAGCTTGTTTAAACAAATCAAAATAAATGATTTTCATGATATTCTATATGTTAAAAAAGGCTTCAAGAAAATGTTATTTTTTAGAAACTAAACAGCTAAGACATTTAAACATTATTCCACATATTACTATTGATGTAAGTGGGAAGGGATTTTTGACTATGGAACATCTCTTATCTTTATGTCTACACTGATGGAAGCTGGGCTGTGTTTAAAAGGTTTTCTTTATTTTTTCAACAAATCTCCTTTTTGGGTTCAAAATAAACCAAAGAGTTGATTTGTGTACTTCAAGCCTGATATCTTACTCTCGTGTGCAATACACCTTTGTCCAAAAGGTGTATAGCACAAGCAGTTGAATACAATTGCTGTACTGGTTGACATATTCTTTCATTACAGTTTGATTATGCAGTCTTATGTATATTTTTAAAGAAACAACCAGAAAAACTAAAGCAATGATATTTTCAGTTTTCTGGAGAAAAATAATGTAGAAAGCACTGGCATACATACTTACAAGATACTCTCTTATAAGGTTTTCAGGGTCTTCGTTGAGGTACACAATGAGTGCTTTCAGTACGCAGGCTCTTCTGACTTCGACACAGTCATTCTATAGCGGAGAACACAGGAAATGTGTAAGGGGGTTGTAATATTATTGTACAGTATAATGCAGGAATTAACACAAGAAAAAACACCTTGTCAAGGTCCGCTATTATGTTCTTTATTCTCCGTCCTGCAGCTCCTCCTTTCTTCCTGAATGCTTTCATCAGCTGGGAAGAATGGTGATCCAGCTGCTGCATGAATCTAGATATCAAGGGGACAGTAGTGATCCGAGTAAACTCTGCTTCCACCTACAAACATTTAACAAAGACAGAATACAAAAACAAATGTTTTGTGATTCATAGCAACACAATATAGGTTAGTAAAACAAGAATATAATAATCCAATTTATGCAAAGTTGTCAATTTCTCATTATGTATTTACACATTTAATTTAAATATGTTAATTTAAATAATTGTCCGTTCCATTTTCTCCTTAACCACCTGTTCGTTGTTTATCTTCGTCACCTCTGACAAAAGTGCCAGCCTCTCCTCCTCCAGGTTCTCTTTGGATAGCCCGGTTGGTAAGTCAGGATAGTAGTTCACCTCCGCTCGTCTAGGTTTCTTCACTTGGTTCGAAGATGTGCGTGGATCGCCTTCCTTTGTTATAACATAAGGTTTTGTTATGAATGCTCCGTTAGAATGAATAAGTGAAATTGACGTTTAAGTTCATCTTTAAAATAAAACAATATATATTAGGGAATTAAATTTAAAAGAAAAATGTGATTCAGATTCACGCTGTATTATAATCTACTCACTGCTTATTAATTTGAATGCAAATTAATTGGTAAAATGTTTATTGTACTCACCACCGAGGTGCCACAAATACATGTAGACTGTCCAGCCTACAAGTTCAGAAATAAAAGGAAAAGTCCTGTAACAGAATTCACCAGAAGTGTTGTTAGAACGTAGATGGTAATACAACTAGAAAATATCTTATAAATGCACACATTTAGTTTTATAGTTGTGATTATATTAAAACATGACAGCTTATTCAATGTGAAAAAAAAACAGGTCTGTCTGACCAGTGATACAGGTCTGTCCTTTAAAACTACTTTTTTACTGATAAACTGATAAGAAACTAGTTTATTCACTCTGCTGTACTTAAATGCTCAGAGATCATAACACATTATTTGTTTCGTTAAAATAAATCATCATCACCAAATATTCTGTATAAAACTAAAATCCATGAGCCAAAACAAAACTTAAAATCACAAATCATCACCTTTTCAATACTGCAGATAATTCTATTCGATTTCCTGCATGTTCCATATAATGTACTCTTCACATTAATAGGCCTATAGCACTGTAGTTAGCTGTAACATTTCAATGCTGTTTGTGCTACTTCTTTACTCATTTTTATTACATTAGGTTTCTCTGTCTTTTAAGACAAACATTACATTTTAAGCTAATATACACAATAAACTAACAGGCAAAGCCATTGGCTCAACCAACCACCATACAAAGAATACCTAACAAGCTAGCGGACTTTAGCATGTCCCTTTGAACCCTTTAACCATCTCTCAATCTGTCCTATATCATGGTGTGTTACTCTCCCCCTTCATATAAAGGTTCGTAGCATATAATACATTGCTTAATGTTAAGCTAAGTCATAAAAATACCTTGAAAACATGTAAAGAAAAAAGAGGAAAAATACGGGCGGCCATCTTGTCCCATTGGCTTTCAATGTAAACTCCTACGCTACGCTAATTAGCTGGAAAAACTAGGTTTCACTAAACATTGACCTTCAAACTTCCATTTGTACCATATAATTTAAACTCTTTGCAGTAGCAGACATCAGTGTAGTTATCTCTAGTCCTTGCACTGGTGTTCATGCTACAACTGTAGGCCAACTAATGTTTACAATATTTCTTTACCAAATGAGCTACTAGCTCAACCATGACATTAGAAATACATTAAAAGGTAGCTAACGTTAGCATCAAGCTAGCGGACTTTAGCCCGGCCGTGTTATACCTTTAAACAAGTCTCAGTGTGTCCTATATCATGGTTGGTTACTCTTCCCTTTCATATAAAGATGTGGAGTGTATAATAAACTGGTCAATTTGGAGCCAATTCATATAAATAGCATGAAAACATGTTAAGAAAATAGGGAAGATACAGGCGTCCATTTTGACCAATTGGCTTTCATTGTAAACCCTGTGACTAAGCTAATCAACTGGAAAAATAAGTTTCATCACCTTCAAACCTAATTTAATCATTGGTAGGCCTATATTTAAGCAAACGTGTTGCCATATTAATGCATTTCAATGAGGCATTTTGCAATTAGGCTAGCTAAAAATGGTAACCATGTGTACAGATATTTCCAACTATTTTGCAATTGACATGTATTAAGACCGTCATTCTCACTTTCTCAGCATATGCGGGTATTCCAACATCACAAACTGCATTAAAAATGTAAACTTACTCTTACTTATATTTTTTCGGTGGTGCTTGCCATGCGTCTGTAGTCAAGATGGCGACGTTTGAATTTCTTGCTCCCGATGTCCACGTTCACGAGCATGCGCAATGCTGGCCTACGGCAACACATCTAGGACAATCGTTGTGTGTTCAGTCTTGATTGTGCGATTCACTCAAAACTGTTACTTTGTATTTACTCAACTGGCGTTCTTTGGTTTTAAGAAGTCTTACATTTAAGTGAAACCAACTGAAGTGGGTTACGTTTTAAAAGCCAACACAGACATGTTAATTAAATTTGACATAAAAACATTAATTAAATTCAACAGCTCACTGAGTTCACTTTTTTGAGTGTAGAAGTAGTTGTTCTGCCTCTGGTGCTTTCTGTGCTGATTGAACAAATATGGACATCAAAGGACAAAAAAACAAGAAATGGACACATTTAAAGGCACCATGTAGAGTTTTTGACCAGACTTTCTAGTATGAGTGACTCCCTGTTTTTGTTTAAAATGGGTGACACTATGTACATGCTCAGTTAATCAGTTTCACAATATTGTACTGAGCGACTGTAACGTCTCAAAGAAATGTGCCAACCAAGACTGCTTAGCTTGCAAAACAATACATGTTAAGAATGCAGGATTTAGAATATTTCAAAATGGGTTTGCGAGGGTGTTATGAGGAATGAAATGCACGCATCATGCTTGTTAGACCAGGGATACTGAACTCGCAATGCTTATTGGTGAGGAAATACTACATATGAGAACACGAGAAAACTTAACAGGACTGAATGCTCTCAACTTTCATGCTTAAGCTGATGCACTTATTGACAAACCTTCATTGGTTGCATATTATTGTAAAATCAAACTTCAAGGTAATACAAGTGCAATGCAAGCAATGATTGCCTCTTCAGCAGCCTTCTGTTCTGTACTTTTTTACATTACTGGCCCACTGCACTAGTGCTGCGGTCTCCCACCCAGGGAATAAGAAGTATGGAGCTGATGAGTAGAGAGCCCCTTATCTGTGGTCTGGGTGTGCCGCTCTGAGCCCTGGACGTGCTGATGGAGCTCCATGATAATCACGCAGACGTTTCCCCCCCCCTCCCCGAGACGCTGTTCACCGTGTCGGCACTTCATTACTTTGTATGTTTTTGAATCTTTACTCATTTGATTTAGAAAGGGTTTCATTCAGAAAGGCAAAAAAAAAATGTACAGATAAAAGTAAAACAAAAAAGATGTTCATATTAGGGCAGAAGGTGGCAAGATTCAAAATTATTTCAAATTATTTTATGTAACAGGAAAAGGGCTACATTGGTTCATAAACTGTGTTGTGTGCTCGATGCTTAAGTTTGTTTAGTTCAAATGTTGAAATACAGAAAGCGGTTGAAGTTGTGGTTGTATTATAGATTATATTGGTGAAAATAAAACCAGCTGAAATAGCTCTTAAAGGGTGATTTTGAGCACACAAGCGCTACAGTCAAGTTGATTTGCTATATGAAGAAGAGTAACATGTTGAAGTGGAGGACACTTAAACTGTGTGCAATGTGAGCCGTCTCAGTCTTAAAGTTGACGTGGTTTAAAGCTGAGTTCTAATTCAAACAATATCAGCTTTCTGTTATTTCTGGGTCAGTTTTTCATTTCGGTTACACATGGGTCATCCCGCCTCCTAAAATGTTTCCTATTGTTGAGATCAACATGATCTGTTTTTGTTATAGCAGTAAGTAGAACTAAGGATGGAGTGCAAAAATCCAGGATGCAGAGTGAGTCATCATGGGAGGAAGTAGGGAAATTGCTTTTCTGGCTGTTATTTGGAGAGTGTTGAGTTCAGGGTCATTTGATAAAGAGAGGTCTGTCTTGAAGTTGAACTCCAAGGTTTTTTTTTTTTTCAACCTTTTTTTCTTCTACACTTTGGTTTAATACTCACACCAAGCTGAATCCAATGCAGGTTATAGCAGTAACCTTTCAATAAATCAAATCTGCAGTAAGGTTTATGTCTCGACTTCTGTTTTAAAACGGTTTTCCAGCCCATTTATTGGCTAAAAATGAGAAAAACAACAATTTTGACCAACACTTAAAGTTTTTAAATCACTTTCTCTACCTCACCTGTATTAGGAAATGTATCATTCATTATCATTTGTTATTTTGCTGAAATGATGTTATATGAATTGTTTTGAAGATACTGATTTCTGAAACTAAATCTTGATACAATGTCTTCTCCAAATTGCCATGGCCACGCCATCAAATATTACTTAAACGATTAATTTAAAATGTGTATACACACAACGTATTCATGGTCATTTTGTCGGGATCCTGCCATTTCATTGTGATAGGCGGATTGTTCTCTTGTGTTGTGTGTAGCAGACTTTTTCTGTGATTGTGAGAGAAGGACTAAGCAGGTCCACAGCCAGCCCTCTGACATTCCTCATGCATATTTCCTGTTTTCAGAAGAAAATCACTGCTGGAGCTAATCAGCATCATATTCAGCTGTATGCCGTCTCCCTGCCAAGTCTGCACTCTATGCGCTCACATTTAAATTCCATACATTTCAAAAACCAAAGAATCCGCAACGGTGTCCTCTCTCTGCACCTAAACTCCCTGTTTGTCTGTCTGTCTGTGTGTCTCTCTGTGTGTCTGACTTTCTGTATCTCTGTCTGTCTGTCTGTCTGTCTGTCTTTCCGTCTGTCTTTCTGTCTCTTTGTCTGTCTGTCTTTCCAGCTCTTTGTCTGTCTGTCTGTCTGTGTAAAGCCCTTTCTACACGCTGCTCTCCTCACTGTGTTATTCCTCTCACTCTTGGCATCTATTCTGTCTGGCCAGGAACTTGTTGACTCAGCTTTGATCCCTCTCTCAGACATATACACACACACACACACACACACACACACACACACACACACACACACACACACACACACACACACACACACACACACACACACACACACACACTCATCCACAGGACATCGACTTACCACCACAACTAAACGTTGTGTTGCGCTGTAAGGGATTAGCTCTTCAAACCAAATCTTGTGACCTCCTATAACAGAAGGCCTTTTATCAGAGTCTTTCGGCACCATACAAATGCATTATGGCTTTTTTTATGGCTATGTTAAAAAATACTTTGAACACCTTATCAGTCCATTTGGGTTGTAGAAAATCAACAGACAGTGCAATGGAGAACCCAGCTATCTGTCTGTGATCTGTTTGTTTTAGAGGGCAGTTGACATCCAGTGTTATATTGGTATCTCAACAGGGCTTTTCCATTACATTTTTATTTACCCGAATACCAGTGTCAACTCTAATATTGCTAAATGCAGCTAGGCTTTAACTGTAACTCACAAATTTGAACTGCTCACAAGGAGTGGTTTGAGCGTCCGGTCATGACCCACCAATCCTTTCTTTTTATGTTGACTATTCAAATCCCTTTTTTGATTCAAACAAGATGGCTTTGTCCCTCCAAATATGTTCACAGAAAAGGGAGTGTTGTTTTGTATGATTGTTCCCTGCTTTAAACTGTAGAAAAAATGGGGATAAGAGAGTACCCTCTTTCAGAAAATGTTTTAGTTGTACCCAATGGTTGTACCTAAAAAAAAACTTACACACAAATGTTTAGACGCACCCTTAGATACTGATGTACAGTTTGTGCCTTAGATTTAGATTGTCCCTTGATGCACTGTTCGAAAACATTTCCCCCCTTTGTGGCCATACCACAAACACAACCATTACCACCAAATCTATAACACTATGCATATTACCTTGCACTAGGATCGGAGCAGAAAATAATGAATCCCAAACTGATGACGTGCTCACACAGACGGACTGCATCGGTTCATATTTATTTTGGAATCCTCTCCACGCATAAGTCAAAATATAACAAATGTGATGAGGATATTTGTTTTCTTTAAAAGAGGTTGTGTTGAGGCTTTCCCATACAGAGAAATGAATGCCAAAATATAATTTTATTGTGTTAAATATTTTTCTTGACATAAGCCGTGAAATGGTGCAGACTAAGTGTGTTGCATTCCTGTTTCGCAATGTGTCGACGGAACGGATTATGGTTCATTCCAAGGTCACGGCATAACCCAATTTCACTGAAGCTGTTTTATGAGTTTAGATTTACTGGCTGACTCCAAAGGTAAACATAATATACCGTCTATTGTTATGTTGACCCCTGCCCTTTGGAAATGAAGTGTTACAGGTAACAACTTGTCTAGTTTTATGTAAAGGCAACTCTGGCAGGCAGGTCATTTTGTGTAAGATGGACAGGTGCAATGATCCTGGATGGTATCCTTCACATACATATAAATATATCCTTAAATGCTGGTAGCGTCCTGTTACTTTTATGAAGGTTCTTGTATTGCGCGGGTTCATTATGTACACTTGAACCTACTGAAATAGCTGACTTGACTTTGACAAGTCATCCATCCAGTGTTCAGAAATAGACATGCATGATATGGATGTTCAGTGTTAATAGACGTACATGAGTGTGGGAAATTGGCGTCTATGTATAGTGCACCCTGAGGCCCAGTTAGAGTCATGACTTGGAAGCTGTCATTTGAGAAAAATGAGATGTTGTGAAATCACTTAAAGGCTCATTACAGCCAGTGAAGCTCTTATGATCACACTGTGTAGACCCTGGATGAGAGTTCACTATAACATTGTATTTCTTAAACATTTATCAAAAGTCTATTTAGTATTTTATTTTATTTGACACCATAACATCAAAATAAACATGAACTGAAAAAAATCAGATTGGAATAAAAAAGATTGATTCCAGATGTCAGCCGATAGGAGAGAGAGATGAAAGCAGGAGAAATGTCAGATGACCAGTCAGCCCTTAGAGAAGTATTGCTGGTTGAGCTGTAGCTGTCTTGACTCACTCTATTTATATTAGTATTTCATATATTTCTATATTAAATACACTCATATTAGAATAGATACATGTGTGGTGCTGATGTCCCTCTCTCTCACACACACGCACGCACACACACACACACACACACTAACACACACACACTAACCCTTAAACACCCACTAACCCTTAAACACACACATCTGGAATGACATACCAAGTTAGCTTACTTCCTGTACAAACACACTACATTATGTTATATGCAGTACAGCTTCCTAAGGTTGTGACCTTTCCCATAGCTTTCTAGCTGTGTGTGTTGATGCACACTGCACACTTTACTGTCTTTTTCTCTTGGGGCAGCAGGCGTTGTCTATAACATGACTGAGGATATTATTCCTAAACAGATATTCCTTACATTTCCAACTCTGTGTCCCATAGTTCCCCGTGCTGGCTGGCTGCTGCCAGTTTTTATTCCAGAAAATGAGGGGAAAATAGTAATTTTAGAGGCTACTGTCTGCTGCCAAACGGTCAGGTATATTGCAGAGATCTGAGACCCCCTCTGGGCCAGTCAAGGACTTGAATGGGAAGTGTGTCTTTCTTGGGGAGTGGGGTGTGAGTGTTTGTGTGCAGTGGGATATGTGACTGGTCCCCTAATTCAAGGGGAGGCCAGCCAAGTGTCATCCTCTTGCGGCATGTGCTTTTCCGTTTGCCATGACGCACACATTTTTTGCATACAGAGAACTTCCCCAAGCTCCCAGGTGATTTTGTTTCAGGCTTGTTGGACAGTTGAGTGCGTGTGTAATGCATGTGTTAAAGTTGGTGTATGTGGAGACCCTTATCCTTGTGTTTGAGTGTGTGAGAAACGGTCTCCAAACTGTTTTAATTCATCAGATCCCATGGCTGTAATAGAGAGAATAATGCTGAAGGTTTCCGGGGAATCGCGACCTGATACTTCACTTTGACAGAGATGATATCCAGGATATGGCTTGGCAACATTGTGAGCAAACTTGAGTGTCTGTTGTAGGGTAGCGTTTGGGATACAACTATAATATCAGGGCATGCAGCATATTTAGACTGGAAAAATGCCACATTTTCGGAAGAAAACATGTGCACGCCTGTGTTGCTAAGGGTCATAATAAACAAAGTCTTGGTTCGAATGCTTTCTTTCAATAGCAAGGTTCAACTTGTGAACAGGGGTGGGACAAAAAAATCGGTATTGCGATATTTCGTCGTAATTTATTTTTACGCTAGCACCAAATATCGATTTTTATTTCTAAATTTTTAATATTGTATTACGACATGACGGTGTTCCGCAAAACATATTTTCCCTATTGCTATTTTGAAAATCACAATTTAAACGTTCATGATGGAATTTGTTGTACATTGTTTTACATACCATTGGCCAGTTTTTTGATTGACAGATTGCACCCTAACGAATATAGTGTATCGTGATAGTATCGTTATCGAGGACCGAATATCATCAAAATATCTTATCGTGACTTACTTGTATCGTCCCAGCCCTAGTTCTGAATGTGAACAGTGAAGTGATGTTCTCCTGATTGTGGGTTAAGTTCCCCATTCGCTGTAGGCTCTGAGCTTTTGAAAGGTTTGCACAGTGTTGGAGGACAAAGGAAGTAGTCTGCTGTATAAAATCTGCTGTATTTTCGGTTTGTTTTTCTTGCTGCTTGAGTGTGATGCATGCGACTGTGTGACTATGTTGCTTCTGTATTCCCGACGCCCTATGGTGTTTGAGCTTCTCCCATGACTGCTCAGCTGAACCCCTTCAAGCGCACTCTCTCTCTGGGTCATAATCCTATCAGGCATTCGGTGGAGACAGAGTAGGACAATATATTTTTTTGATGACTGTTTGAACTCAGTATGGCTTGCTGTTTTTGGCTGGAGATTTCGTCCTGTACAGGGACTTGTGGTCAAAGGTGTGTGTGTGTGTGTGTGTGTGTGTGTGTGTGTGTGTGTGTGTGTGTGTGTGTGTCCCTCCCTGGCCACTTCACACAGAAGGGAGGACACACCGGCTATATCAGGCAACTCATTGACCTCTGCAGTTTATTTTCAGTTTGAGAGCAGCAGACATTCTTTACATTTGGCATGTGACCGCTCATTTATATAATGTACATTTATCATTGCAGAGCGTATGTCATTGTGTTTTTACCAGGATAATGAGCATCATCATCATCATTGCAAGACCTTCAAATGTTATTCAGTCTGATGCAAAAGTAAAAAATAGTGCTCAGTCAATAGGGGAAGTGTCTGCTCTTTAGCTGCTAAATGCTCCACTATGTTATCCAGCCAAAAAACAGGTTGCTATAATAGCTACAAAGTTGAGGAGACTCACCTATGAAGTCCTATACTTATCCACAGATGGATGATATCCCGACAACATAAATGTTCTGGCTACATTGGCAAACGTCCACATGATCCATTCCAGTAAAATCCACATTACATCCATAACTCCACATGGACTGTTGCAGACAGGCAAATGGGACCGTTTTTATTTTTCTATTACATATTTCACACATACTTGAGCCAGTAGGAGCCCTAATGTTCTGTCCACAGCCTATAAATACCAACAAGTCTTGAACATTTAGGTGTGTACAGCATAAGCGCAAAACAAAGTGCGTCACTTGTAGTTTATGGGAACAAAACTGCGATGCAAAGAGTTTGCATCGATGAATTTGAGTTATTTTGAGGAATCGTCTTAGCTCTACCACCAGGTACAACATCATGTGCAGGTCTTTAGATGTCACTCTCTCTACAACTCTGTCTGCATGTTGTTACCATTTACCGTCTAAAAATCTTTTTTTGTCATTTGTTTCTTTCAGAACTAGCAACACATGGCGGCACATAGCACATAATAGAAATCCAGCACCACAACATTGTGACAGGAGTGAAAAGGAAAGGAGAGAAGAGTTTGTTGGAGGAGACTGGACACCATTGTTCATCACCATCGTAGCAGATGGGAGAGACTGAGGATGAGCGCACGGCGGTGGCCGGCGTTCTCTTTGAGAACTTTGTCCAGGCGTCCACCTGCAAAGGAACTCTGCAGGCGTTCAGCATCCTCTGCAGGCAGCTGGAGCTAGACCCTCTGGACTACAGCAACTTCTACAGCTCTCTGAAGGCTGCAGTCAGCACATGGAAGGTCAAGGCTCTGTGGACCAAACTGGACAAGAGGGCACAGCAGAAGGCCTACAGCCAAAACAAAGCATGTCAAGGCACCAGGGTAAGAGACCAGCCTGGGGAGGACCTGTACTGGAGGCTGTTTATTAGACCATGGTGACGCTAGTTTGGTTCAGTGTTTTAGCAGGCCATAATGGGAAGGTATTAAAGGGAACATACTGTGCTAATGATTGTTATAATGTAATTCTTAAACTTTAAAAGAACTTAAGGAATGCATTATTCATTCTCCCAATTAGGACCTTCTCCAGAGTGGATTTGGATGTTTAAGAAAAATAGATTATGCAGATGAGGATTAAGTCTGTACTCATGCAAGTAATCTGACTAAAGTAATCCAGGCTTTGAAAGGCTAAAATGAGTGCATACAACATGAGTAGATTCACCTGGATTAGGTAATACAAGCTATTGATAGGGGGGAACACTTAATGAATGTTGGCACTGTTATGTTACTCAGAGTAGTAGTATAAGACATACATTACATATAGAGACAGTATGGGAGTTCAGATACGTCTTATTGTCTGACCATGTATGTCTAAGTATTGTAAGCCTTAGCCTGGCATAGTGGGATGACTTCATATCTGAAGGAGAGATAAGACTTCCGTAGGGGAAAGAGGCCAGAGACTTGCACAGGGGGAGATTAGCAGAGATGGGCTGGGCTGAGGGCTGGCCAAAAATAACAGCTACATTTTTATCCCAGACATTTTTTCAAGGGGAAAAAACTGCTATTTGGAGAAAGATGGTGGCCTTGTAGCTGGGTGGCCTCTCTGGAGCTCTGTATGTAGAATCAACAATTCTCTGTCCCTGATTTACTGTGTCTTCGGTTCCTAACAAGGAAGATGCCACAAAAAAGTTTCAACCTGACTTTCAATGGTGGCTTTGCTAATTGTTTTACCGGCTGTGACATTGACAATAAGGCCTTAGTGTTTTTTACATAGCTAATAATGAATAACGGATATTGTATCACTCATGACACCATGTAGATAGAACATCTTTTGAATTAAGAAATGAAATATGAAATGAGTTATCATGGACTAAACCAATGATCATGAGACTAGACAAGTCCTTAATGGTATAACCATCTGTTCTAAAAGAAAAACACAACACAAAAAAAGATCAGAATCAAATCCAATCGTTAAAAAAATCTATTTGGAATCAAGAATTTGGAAAATGGTGAAAACCCCTTATGAGCATGATAGTTGCTCATTCACACATGCAACACAGACAAAGCCACATTAGCGTATCTCCAGTCCTACTTCCGAATACCTGACACATAAAAGTTCCCATATTCCCTCTTTTTAGCAGATGAGGGAAAGTGTGGTATATTTCTGTCCTTTACCTCCTTAATGCTCCACTATGTTCAGCAGCTATTTGCTAACTTGGTCTAAAGGATGTGTATGTAGTCTACCCGTCGCCTGTTGTTTTTCGGAGATTTAAGACCCTATTGTGCCTTCTATCTCCCCTCTTTCTCTTATATGCAATTTCAAATGTCTAACATTGATGTATTTTTTTCGCCCCTGTAAAGCACTTTGAATGGCTGATGGTCTGAATTGTGCTATATTAATAAACGTATCTTGCCTTGCCTCTCTTCCACCCCTAACCCAGTGTCTGATCATCGGCGGGGGTCCGTGCGGTCTGCGGTCAGCCATCGAGCTGGCCCTGCTGGGCTGTAAGGTGGTGGTGATCGAGAAGAGAGACACCTTCTCCAGGAACAACGTGCTGCATCTGTGGCCCTTCACCATCCATGACCTCAGGGGCCTCGGGGCCAAGAAGTTCTACGGGAAGTTCTGCGCCGGCTCCATCGACCACATCAGTGAGTCTACATTTTTGACGTTCTTTGTTCGAATTTTGTTACTTATTTTTTTGTATTTCATCAGTACGTTTATCAGGAAGTGACAGAGTAAAGTGGGGAAGTTGACCAAAGCTTCCCTAAAAAATGCTCTGGGATGAAAAACGGAATTTGTGCTTTGCCTGTGTCCAATAGTTTTGAGAGAAACAACTTCTCTAGCTTTGGGGTCTGGACACTTTCTAGAGCCACTCGACATGTAGACAAGTTTGATGGGAGATGTATTTGAATCTATTTAGAATGTATTTATTGTATATAGTACTTATCTCATCTTATCTTATTTGATCCTTTTGTACTCATTGCAACGTGTGTCGGAGAGAAACGTATTTTAAAATTCCTCTGGCACATATTGCAGAAATTTGACAATTAAGTTGACCTTTATATAATTTTTATATAATCCAAAACATCCCAACTACAAAAAACAATCTTTATCACATTTACATTCAAAATACCTATATTGATATCTTGGCAGTTTCTCACTTTGTTATTTTACCTCCTATGTTAAACAGATATAGAATGCAATGTACCCTGGAGCCATACATGTAAATGAGGCCTACCACGCATGGGTGTCAAATCCGTTCGTTGCAGATTAATGTGACATTGTCTGTGTAACCTGTGAGAGATTTTCCCAGTAGTCTAGTTTGCTGCAGGGAGCGTTTTCAGCCTCTTACGTCCCTAGTGGGATGTATTTTCCACTGACGCTCTATCCTCTGCGGCTTTGGCTACGGTGTCATGTATTAATATCTCCTATAAGATGAGCTCTTCTGAGTGTACAGTATGTCTCAAAGCTCTCCCCTTGTTCTCATCTCAACTATGCACCTGCAAATAGCTTCTGAGCTGCAGTATATACTATTTTAACAATGTCAAGTCAATCTAGAAATAATGTGCTATTTTTGTTGGTGTTTTGATTCTTCATTACTAACAGTACTGTCAGGAAGTAGTTGGTGTGACTGTACTGTTGTAGACAGTTCAGTAAGGATTGCACTGATGGGCTACATTTAGTTTTAGTAGATTGTTTAATAGATTGACATGACAGATTTAAGTACTTTGTCAATGTCATTGCCAAATTTAAAGTTTCCCCCTATTAGTCAGATTTCGTACAAAGATCCAAATGATCTCTACAGAACGATCATTTCAAGAATCATTTGGGAAATAATTTGTTACCATCAATAGTATCGTTGTTCCCTGATGTTGAGGCCAATTCATATTACAGAACAGCGACATTATCTGGCACTAAATTAATACAAAGAGAGCTCATTTACAGTTGGCTGTAACCTACTTTGTGCATATATGTGCATATCCAATAACTGCATGGGTGTGTGTGTGTGTTTGCATCCCCTCCAGGTATCCGCAAACTTCAGCTGATGCTGCTCAAAGTCTGCCTGATCCTGGGAGTGGAGATTCATGTCAACGTGGAGTTTGTCAACATTGTGGAGCCACCGGCGGAGCAGACTGACGACAGTAAGTGTGTGTGTCTGTCTGTCTGTCTGTCTGTCTGTCTGTCTGTCTGTCTGTCTGTCTGTGTGTCAGTGACACATAGGGACTCTCCTGCATGTCTCATCTATATATGGATAGCTGCCTGCTCACACAGTGCACATTTTAAAGTGATCAGAAAGATTCCTAGTGAGGAGGCCTTAGCACTGGCAGCACTAAGAGCAAACTGTGTGGGAAAATAACTAAGACTAGGCTATTGATAGAGTCTACTGGCGGTTACATTTTAGTTCTACTTTGAGGTTGCTTCCCAAAATATACAAAGTGTCCTACATCTGGTGTATGGGGACTTTCTCTTTTACTTTACCACTCCAGGTAGCACGGCACAACCATGTGTCCACTAAGAGCACTATGCAATGTGAGAAATACACTTTGTGTGGTTGGAAAAAGAACACGGTTTCCCAATAATCCAACCCTGATCAACATGAAATTTGAATCAGGGGCCCCAAGACTCATTTTTAGATCCCTAGCAACAATATTACTGTCCTCCAGGTTGTCCTCCAAGATCTTTGCCTGTCAGCATCATCACCCCCAACTCCCTGTCCTCTGCCTTTTCATTTGAACTTATTCTCTTCCATTGGGGACAAACCCGTGTGAAAGGTGGAGCTACACACTGCCGTCCGTTGATTGGTCGAAAGAGTCATATCCGCGTTATACCGCCATGTGTAGTCACCTCGGCAGGATTGAAGAGAGTGTTGTGTTTAGAGAAAAATGTCGGCGCAGCACTGTTGTGTGGTGTTTTTCCTCCTCAACTAATCAATCAGTGGGCTACACTCTGTCCCGCTGCTACAATGTCACCATAGTTACGTAGCTGCCGTGGCCAGCGCTGTTCGCTCACTGTGTCTGTCGGCTTGCCGTCTCTGTGCACTTACCGGCGTAATACGCTCACAATATAGGGAAATTAATATAGGAGCAGCTGGTTTGACCAAGCAAAAATTAGAGACGGCTGGCTTCACCGCAGTCGCTCCACGGCCCAATACTTTGAGTCACTTTTGAGGACATGTGTGTAATGGTTTGAAAAGTAATCTTTCTAAAGTAGAGCCTGCTGGTTTGTCTGTCTTCAGGTCCTGGGTGGAGAGCAGAGGTCAGGCCAGAGGGACACACCGTGTCAGGCTTTGATCTGGACGTGGTGATCGGGGCAGACGGACGCAAGAACACTTTAGAAGGTGAGACAAGTCAATAAGACTCTAGAAGGTGAGACAGGAGACAAGTCAAGAAGACTTTAGAAGGTGAGACAAGTCAAGAAGACTTTAAAAGGTGAGACAGGAACACTTTAGAAGGTGAGACAAGTCAAGAAGACTTTAAAAGGTGAGACAGGAGACAAGTCAAGAAGACTTTAGAAGGTGAGACAGAAAACAAGTCAGAGTCCAGAGTGGTGCTGCTGAGGGGTTCATGTGCTTCACAAATAGAAAGGTTTGTTCATGACAAACATACTCTGCAGTGTGTGCACCATTTGTTATTCTTACTGGGTAAGAGGTGAGGTGTCGTCAAATAGCTTTCACACACTGGATAAAGCCTTTCCTGTTGACGTGGTTTCAACTGAAAGCTTAATAGTTTGTAACGGGCCGTGTATTTGGCTTGTTATGAACTTTATGTGAGCTTTTTCCTCTGAATGGGTGTGTTTAACGTATGTGTATTTATGGGTTTTAGTGTGTTTGTGTATGGTCGACTGCTGGCAAACTCCCTTGTGTGTACACCTATAAGAGGGTCATCTACTTTCTAAATATGATGCTCCAATCCAAGTTTAACCCCCTAAACCTGTGTTACTTTATTTATATTGCTTATAATGGAATATTTATTGCAACTGCTTTTAACATTTCTTTTCCGTCAGGTTTTGGTCGCAAAGAGTTCCGAGGGAAGTTAGCCATCGCCATCACGGCTAACTTTGTCAACAGGAACACCACGGCAGAGGCCAAGGTGGAGGAAATCAGTGGAGTGGCCTTCATCTTTAACCAGAAGTTCTTCCTGGAACTCAGGGAGGAGACGGGTGAGTTACGGCCTCCACACACATCCTACCTCTACTGCGCGTCTACCTCGCGTCTGCGTCTGACTTTTTGTCACTGACCGTGTAATCAACCTAGAGCGGGCACACATCCAACCTCAGACGCACTGCTGATGCGCGTCGGAGGCACGTCTGCAGCGCCGCTCCCCTTTACCTCAGGAGGCTCGCCTATTTCTTTCTGAGAGCCGCGCGTCTCTCTCGGGTCTCTCTGCTTTAACTGATAGAGAAATACTCTGCTGAGAGTCATATTGACTTCATACCGGCAGCTTTCGCTGTAGTTTCACCATTTCCTGGTGAGTCCCTTTCAAAATAAAACTTCCAACAAGTGAAAATGTGAGAAAAAAGAAAAAAAAAAGAAAAAAGGCAATTGGGCGCACGGATTACTGTCCAGACTCAATATTAGACTCAATATAAATCATATGCATCATAAATGACACGAAATAACTTAATTTTTAATGGGAATTATCTATGAAAGCTCTATGTAGAAAGATAGGGCTTTTAGAAGCAGCGCTGCAGCTGCTGCTGAGACGTTCCATGTGTGTCCGAGAAAAGTCCGAGAGACGCAGCAGTAAGGTAAGGCGACGCGCTCCAGAGGTAGACGCAGGATGTGTGCAGAGGCCGTTAGAAAAACAAGTTTAAAACAACCCTTTATTCGTTTGTATGGTTGATAATTACATTTTATTGATTTTTGTCATTGATTAATCTTAACTTGTTTGTATGGTTGATTACTTACTGGAGACTGCCGCAATGACATTTTAAGAGTTGTGTGTTCCTGTATCCTGAAATAAAATATGTAGGCCATGTACCAAACCTGCAAAAGATGTAATACGTATTTAATAATGATAATATATTCAATTTATATAGCACTTTTCTCTATATACATTTTAAGAAAATGGGCACAAGCAACTCGCAATATTAAGCCTCTGTCTCTGAAGATTTGTTTGAGTTACATAGCATGCAATGCTGTCTGTTTGCTTCTGCAGCTCTATTTGCTCCTTCTCCAGCCCTTTGTCTCTTTGTTAAGTGCATTTGCTGTTGTATTTCAGGGATAGACTTGGAGAACATAGTTTACTACAAGGACAACACCCACTACTTTGTCATGACTGCGAAGAAGCAGAGTCTGCTGGACAAAGGGGTCATTATAAATGTGAGTTACACACACACTCACATACACACCTCCTACCACTCACTCACTCACTATGTTTTTTCGTCTTTTTCTGCATTTGTTTACATGTGGTGTACAGTTAGCATTATTGAAGGTATTCTAGTAGTACTTTTTGACAGTTGTCAACTAATAGTGTGCGTTTAGGAAATTTAGACTGAAACACAGACTTATAGGCCACAAACAAACACACATGGGTTGCAATATTTCTAACCAGCAGCCAGAGCAGAGAGTGAAAGTTTGTTTTGGGTAGACAGGAATGTGTGTGTGCGTGTGTGTGTGTGTGTGTTGACCGTGGCCTCCAGTAGCGATGCCTGGTGATGAGTGATGGGCCTTTATAGGGGATGATAATGAAATGGAGCTCTGATTAGAGGCTATCTCTCTCTCTGTCTCTCTCTATGTCTCTCTCTTTCACACTCTCTCTCTCTCTCTACGCCCTGTCTCTCATCCATCTTTAATGTCCCTCTGCAGATATTACACAGTTGACATGAGGATATTAGTATGGCATTGAGGTGTGGTCATATAAGGAAGACTGCTGTTGTTAACGCTTGGCACGACACTCATCTGAAAATACATATAAACGCACACACAAAGGAAACCCCATATTGGATACACGATGGACGCACACACAAAACACACACACAAAACCATATGCACACACTCACACAACCATACACATGCACGCACACACGCACGCACGCACGCGTGTGTTGAAGCTACAGTAGTCCCTCAGTGGTGTTATCATTTAACATTGCCCATTAGTGCAGAGTGATATTTCCCCATGTCAGCTATGACACACACACACACTCACACACACACACACACACACACACACACACTCACACACACACACACACACACAAACAAACACACACACACACACACACACACACACACACACACACACACACACACACACACACACACACACACACACACACACACACACACACACACTCACACACTCTATATCTCACCGATACTACAAACTGACTCTCTTGGCCTTGAAATGATGTTCTTCTTACGGTGAAACACATCAGTCTACTTTTAAAGATGCAATACTCAGTCAAGAACAGAAAATATTAGGGCTGTCAAGCGATTTAAAAATTAATCTAATTAATTACAGGCTCTGTGATTAATTAATCTAAATTAATTGCATACTTTTATGACACTTTTATACCTGTTTATAAACGGCTGTATAGCCTGCTACAGTTTGTCTCTCTCTCTCTCTCTCTCTCTCTCTCTCTCTCTCTCTCTCTCTCTCTCTCTCTCTCTCTCTCTCTCTCCTTCTCTCGTAACTTATTTCTCCACAACAGACAGCGCTGCACTGCCACAGATGCCTATGCCGATTCATTCACCATCGTCGTACTCATAGGCAAAAATATGACACACACACACACACACACGGGGCGGGAGTCCGTTTATGCGGGAGACGAGACAGCTAGCAAACAAAATTGAGACACACGGAGGAAGATTGAGAGATACTGTTTTGAACCTACATTGTTGCACCCACTAAATCAATAATGCACAGACACTGCGGAGAATAAAGTAAGATGTCTTCCTACCTTCATGCTTATTTGCCCGAAGCATCCCATAAACCGTCCATAGAGCCCTCGGCCCCGCCCTTTCCCCTGCTTCTCTCTTTACTTTTCTCCCTTTCACCCGTGCGGGCTGTGTAAGCAAGCTACAGGTGCAGCTGCGCAACACTTTTGCACCGGGTCAAAGGGCATTATAGAAGTACGATTAATCTGCGTTAATTTCTTTAATTGCGTTAATTTTTCTGTGATTAATTAATTGAAATTAACGCGTTAATTTGACATCCCTAGAAAATATATACCTTAAAATTATTTGATCCTTTGGTTATATTTTTTTTTATTGAGGAGTGCGTCTTTAAATCACTTATCTGATGGCATTGACCTCTGCTCATAAACCTTGTCCCCCCCACCCCTCTCTTGTATCCTCCTCCCAGGACTACATAGAGACAGAGCGCCTGTTGAGCATAGACAACGTCAACCAGGAGGCGCTGCGCTCCTACGGCCGCGAAGCCGCAGACTTTGGCACCAACTACCAGCTGCCCTCCCTGGACTACGCCATCAACCACTACGGCCAGCCCGACGTGGCCATGTTCGACTTCACCAACATGTACGCCTCGGAGAACGCCGCCCTCATCCGGGAGAAGCACGGACATCAGCTGGTGGTGGCTCTGGTGGGAGACAGTCTGCTCGAGGTAAGGGGGGTTAACGTGAAGTAGTGACGGATGGGGTTCATTGGGTGTGTCGTCAAGTAAGGTGGAAGCGGTATGAAAATATTCTATCACAGTATTAGTCATTTTATAGGTAACAGTATATATATCATGGTACAGGATTTTTTTTCACTGTAAATTCAGTGGGAGACAGTCTGTTTGAGGTAAGAGGAATATTTGGCTAATGTGTATGGACTCTTTGTGTTCTCTGCTCACAGCCCTTCTGGCCCATGGGTACGGGCTGTGCTCGGGGGTTCCTGGCAGCCTTCGACACAGCGTGGATGGTGAGGGGCTGGGCACAGGGCAGGAGCCCTCTGGAGATACTGGCTGAGAGGTGTGTGTGTGTGTGTGTGGGCTTTATTTTCCACTTCCTCTGTCTTAAGATGAGCTAGATAGATAGATAGATAGATAGATAGATAGATAGATAGATAGATAGATAGATAGACTTCTCTGTAATGTGTTTACTCTGAAAACAAGCATCAGCCAGACAGTTGTGGACAGTAATTCAGTTGGTCCGTTGGCAACTATTGGCCGGATATGTCTTATTAGTATGTGTGTACATGCTCCCCAGAGGAGGAGAGCTGTTTCAACAACTCTCTTGACTATTATAGTTCTTTTAGATTTAAAATCACCTTTGTGCACAATAATTGCTGTGTTGTTGTTGTATCTGTTGTAAGCTGCCATATTTTGACTGTGTCCGTTGTATCTGCCCTGTTGTTCCTCAGGGAGAGTATCTACCGGCTGCTGCCTCAGACCACCACAGAGAACATCAGTAAGAACTTTGAGCAGTACGCCATCGACCCCGCCACGCGCTACCCCAACCTCAACTCCAGCTGTGTGCGCCCACACCAGGTCAGTCCAACACCGCTAGAATATAACGATACACTTTACTTCAATAGCAAAGAACTTCAATTACAATAGAAGATATATTATAGTATATATAATTAAAGTAGATATCAAAGGAAACAAAGGTATTAAGAGACACTTAGGGCGTGGTCACACCATCTTTGTTTAGTGCAGTTGAAACCAACCCTGGAGCGTTTAAGCCCTTGGTGTGGTTCATTTGGGTTGGTTTGAACGCAGTCCCAGACTCTGGTGCATGTGCACTAAACAACCGGACTCTGCTCCACTTGAAAGAGGTGGTCTGGGGCCGCTTGAAAGTGAACTCTGGAGCGGATCATCTCGGGTCTGAAGCCCATCCGCACTAATCACAGGAAGTGTATTATTCACTTGTTCACCTTGTTCAACTTTATGCATGTCTTCATTTAGTCATCTGATCTAGTTTCAAATCATCTAATGATCTGAAATTGAAGATTCCTTACATATCTTCCCCCATCTCTCTCTCTCTCTCTCTCTCTCACTCTCAGGTGCGTCACCTGTTCATTGATGGCCAACATGACTCGTTGCACATTGAAAGAGGAGGACCCAAGCGTCGATCAGTCAACTTGTCCAGAAAAGGTGAGATGTTCAATGACTCCCAACACACCACAACTGAGGATGTAGTCCCTCCGTTCCTACCAAAGAAAGCCTGATATAGTTCTCTGTCTGATCTGATGGCCCGGTCTCTGTCATATTCATAAGATAACCTTTCATCCAGTTAGTCAGTGACTAACTTTACACACTGACTCAATTGGAGTCTTCCCAAAATGCAATCTGGATGAATATTACTAACCCCCACAGTTTAGTGTATACTGTTTCTTTTCACATTGTGTCCACTCACTTCATTTGAAGACATCAGTAAAAAAATAAAGATTCAGAATGCTTTTTTTCGGTTAATCATATCTGATTTATAAAGGGCCAGAATGATGTATCTCTGTTTATGAATGCAGTGTTAAATTAAATCAAACGTATGACGGATACATCAAATCTCTTTTAGACAAAGTTGTGACAGTGAGGATTTGGGTCAACTTAGTCAGAGGACACTCACTGTATTTTACTTTCAAAAGCTCCTTGTCATGATGTCATGGTAATCTGATCATCCTATGAGTCACCTCTGAGATAAAATGCTTCCACTGTCCCATTAACACTGTGTCAAAACTTTCCTCTATACCTTTCAATAAGTGCAATGAAAACCCCTGAACTTTACTGTTAATGTAATGCCATGCATATCACTCAAACAGCCTTAACAAAATACATGCTGCATTTGAACAGTGAACTACTCCTGCATATACAGTAGCTCTCTGTACAGAACATAAATTGACGACATCAATGCCCCCCAGCCCCCACTCTTTAGCCTTATCTAAAGTCCCAGGCTGACACACCTAGTCCCAGACAATCCAGCTGGATAACATTACACCCACATGGGGCCTCTCACAGACGTGTGCTGGCCTGCTGTGCCCTGCCACAGAGGGGTCAGACCCATAAACAGTGAAGGGAAGACACCACTGTCTTATCCTATGATGAAGGTTTCTCCCCGGGAGGAGCAAATAATAGATTTTTTTGTCCACTTTGGAGGCAGCGCAGCGTTTACATATTTCAATATTTCACCTTATGTTATGTTGTTATGACGTATTTGTTAGCTAACACTAGCTTATTTACTCTTTACTTTATTTTCCATAAGGTGCTTATAAGGTCAGTCCACATCTCTACTTAAAAAAGTTTACGGACGTCTTTGTAAACAGTCTCACGTTGCATCTTTTGAATTTTTGGCACTTCCAAACGTTTGGGTTTCGAGGCCCATACATTTCTCTTCCGTATACACTCAGTTTGCTAGTTCATCATCAGGTCCAACTAGCTAAAAACTAATGCCATCAAGTACAGCAGTCTTTTCTGTTAATCCTACCCTTTTTAAGAAGGTTAGAATAGTTCAGTTTGTGTTGACATCTTTAGAGAGCTTTTGATTCAACTTCATGGTGCATTTGGTGGCTGCAGTTTCCCGGTGCTGTTGACTTGTATTCACTCCATGTATATGCATGAGGGTAGACTCAATATAAGAAACACAAAACCTTCAGTAAAGCCACCCTGTTTGTCCCCCATTCCTTTCTCTCTACAGATCAACCCCTGAAATCTCACCATGGCGTTACAGTTATGCTTCTTTAAAGCGCATCAAAGCCAACATTGCAGTTCTCTTTAAGTAGGCCCGTTTGTACCCAGCCCTGACTATCTGCTCCGTCTCTCAATTCACTGCCAGGGTTATGTACTGTGCTTTTTAGGCTCGCTAGGAGATTCAAATCTTTTATAGTCACAAGGCCTCAAGTGCACGCTCAAGTCCTTGGGTTTCACATGGTAGTTTAATTCCATCCAGGCGTCTATTCTGTATGTGAAATGGCAGACTCACTGGCCAAATGCCTCTGCAAAAATACTTAAAAAAAACAAGCAATACAAGGTGTATTTCACTTCAAAAAAAGAGGAAAAATCACTTAGGTAAGATTTTTTGAAATACGATGCGGTATTTAAGCTTCCAAGGTAGAAGAGGTCGTAAAATGATCTGGGGAAACTTATGTTGAAGTACATATAGGCTAACTAGTATTATTATGAAGTGTTATGTATCATAATACTCATAATAATAATAAGCCTGTAATGCTCAAAAGCAGTTTTCTTCCTCTGATGTATTTGTCCATAACATTCTCTTCATCTCAAGTGTAATTTAACTTATTATCAAGTCTAATAAAGAGCATTGGATTAGTAGTTAAATGAAGAGCTTTTGTGTCATAGTAAGCCAGTCTATGATTCTGCATTTTAGCGTGTTGAACTTACAAGTCCCTATATCTGAAATGTTGCTTGCTAGTTGATTTTGTCTTAATGTTAAGTTTTGTGAGATATTTTGAAATTAGACCAATATAAGATAATATACCCGGTCAGATTTTATAATGTTTGCAGTATTCATTCAGTATGACAGGTCCTTTTGCTGACAGTATTGCTTCTGTCTCTTCCCAAAGACTCTGAGGTGCGCCCTGGCCGGCTGCTGACCTGGTGTCAGAAGCAGACTGAGGGCTACAGAGGGGTGGACCTCACCAACCTCACATCCTCCTGGAGAAACGGCCTGGCCATGTGCGCCCTCATACACCGCCAGAGACCCAAGCTCATGTAAGGAGTAGGCACACAATACAAATCTATCCGTTGACGGTTATTCAGGTTTAGGCGGCTCTCTGTTTTGCAGCTTAAATGCAGCGTTATACCATGAATGAGCTGGATGAAATCAATTGTTCTCTAGGAAGTAGAGTGCAGAAAAAAAGTCATCTCTCTCCCAGCTGGGAAATATCAGTCGGTCAGTTATTTTAGCTTTATTTGTTTAGGTACAGGTCCTTGAAATTCAGACAACTGTCAGACACACACACACACACGCACGCACGCACGCACGCACGCACGCACGCACGCACGCACACCATACCGCTTTGTACTAATTTAAACAATTAAAAATATTATTCATATTTGTTTAATTAATGTAAATATTATTAGAAATATAATCTAGTTTAGCTTTTAAAGTCTCTCAGTGAAATGAATTGCTCCAACTTAAATCTGTAACATTAAGGTGCCCATGTCAGCAGCATGAGCAGTGAGGGTATCTCTATAATCCAATCTCTGTTTTGGCACAACAACACTTGTTGTTCAAAAGGTGCCTTGTAGGAAATACTGCGGTTTAACCAAATTCCTTAATATTTGTATAACTGTACGTCTTCATTTATGGATTTTATCAGTAGTTTGCGCTCTCGTTAACGCCACAAATTTGGTCTTTTTGAAGTTTGTGAGTTATTTTTTCCATTGTATTACGTTGACTCTCCTCCACATTATTTGAGAAAAAGATAATAATAGTTGATTTTGTTTGATGGGCCAAGTCACATGGAGTCTTTGCTGACACGCCATCCGAGATATTGCGCCGAACCCATCTTGTGATGGATCTAATTCAATGAAGGTCATACAGTCCACGCTGACCTACATGATGCAGTCTGCTCACACACAACTGAGAAAGCGATTGCGTCTCAGAGTGATGGGTGGGAATGACATCATTGATTTGTTGTTAGTGGACTCAAACCTTATAAACAGTCTGTGACTCAAACACAGCGTCTTTGTTGTTAGTGGACTCAAACCTTATAAACAGTCTGTGACTCAAACACAGCGTCATCTTAATCTTTGTCATAGCAGCAGGTAGCTGTGATTCCAATTTCCAAAGCTACTGTATGATCCCTATTCAAATAGACATTATGTGTGCACACTAGTCGAGTATTTTTTTTTTTTTTTTCATCGTCCCAAAATGTTCCTTTCAAAATACTCCGTCCTCAGCTACACAAGCAGTGTAACTGTAAGTATGGGTCGTCAGTCCAAAAGAATGACATACACTATATTCATTTTTTTCCAAGAAAGTCGTTCAATATTCTAACATCGGCTTTACTTTTTAAACTTCTACCATAAAGTACATACAAACTTAAATTCAAGCGAGTTAAGTAGTACTAGCATTTACCATCATAACCACTAACTGATGTAAAATCACATGTTTTAAAAATCCACTAACTTTTGCTACGTAAATAATTGAGACATGCTAAAATGAACAGCTGACATGCATGTTATCATCAAGTAGTATTAGCATTCAGTTGAAAATAATAGCCGAGTGAGACTTTCTCTTTTGCTCCCATCCCCTCTGCTCCTCAATGTTCTCGTCCGCCATTGGTGGGATTGGGAAATATATAGGATGTTTGAAGAACACCATATAAAACCATCCATTAACATCCCTTAACCTTTCGTCCCTCCCTCTTCAGCGACTATGACTCCCTGAACGAGGAGGACGTGGCGGGGAACAACCAGCTGGCGTTTGACGTGGCAGAGAGAGAGTTTGGCATCCAGCCGGTGACCAGGGGCGAGGACATGGCTGCCCAGGCCCAGCCAGACAAGCTGCTCATGGTGCTCTACCTCTCCAAGTTCTACGAGGCCTTCAGGAACTCCCCGGCAGGAAACGACAATGGTCAGGCTACCTTCCTTGCTTTCCAAAGTTCTCTTGTTGAAGCTATATACAGTGATGGCTAATGGGGAAATTAATGTTTTTTTCTTTTATTGGTATAAAAGTCAGTCTAGATGATGCTAATCCTAACATCACCAATGTTGTCAATGCTTAAGACGCATTCAAATCTGATAGAGACTCGTTGATCAATGTAGGATCTTTTTACTATGTACAAAATCAGTAAATTTATATGATATAAAGATATGCTACATATCTGTACTGTGTGTGCGAGCCGAATGAAATCCAGTGTTAATACACAGCCTAGCCTAGGCTCTGTAAATGTACATGTTGCTAGCTACAGTGGGCCCCTTTGTCTTGACATGCACTTTATGTACAAACTAGCTTACAGAGCCTAGGCTGTGTATAAACACCAGATTGTATTCAGTGTGTGCACACATTACGGCCAGGTAGTGGATAGTGAGGAGATAAGTGATTTTTTTTTTTGGACTGACTCAGAAAAATACAACCCCACTATACACAACACCTCTCCGGCGACTACCCGACCGCACTGTGACAGGAGGAAAGCATTAGTTTACATATTCACTCCAGCGTGGGAGAGAGGGATCCTGCCATACTGAACAAATAGACCAGAGGAAGTGCCCTGCGCCAGCCCACAGTATAGTACGTGCTGTATGGTTGTGTGCAAAGTTTTACCTTTTACCACCAAAGGAATTTGTTAAACTATAGGCTGCACAACCAAATAAAGTGTTTAACAAAACTTTTAAAAAATACCACCTAAATCTAGAGATTTAAGACTGCAAGTTAAAATGTTGCTTCAAGTCAAATTTCCAGTGCATTCTCTATACGGTTTTCAGACCCAGTTGCATTCTGGATAAGTGAGGCCCAGGGACTGTTTTTATCCCACTGCATGACCTAGAGTCTTGCACGTTACACAACCGTGGTCAGGTTGCTCGGTTGCCAGAGGCATGACTGGTATGTGTGCTATGTCCGTGGAAGCTGTATCCAATCTACTGTATGTAACTCTGGAGGCCTCTCTGACCACTGGCTGTTAGCTCCCACTACAGCCAGGTTTTCACTTCCAATGGCTTAATGTTATATGGTGCTGCAGACATCCTTCATGTCAGCAGCCAGCAGTCCACACCTCTGGGGAAAAATATCTTCACCTCAACTGACTGAGCCATTTTCACAGTCCATTTGGTGCAGGAATTCACTGGTGGACATTTTAGGGAGCTTAGGTTTATGGTGTGGTTATATTTACTCATGGTGGTCTGGACTGTGTGCCACCATCTAAGTTGTTCAATTTTTTATTTTTGTTGCTCCATTTCTAATGATTATTTGGTATTAACATTTACATTTAACTGTTGGCTGGTGTTAAGTTTGCTGTTTGTGTGCTAACAAATCCATTACGTTGACGTTTAAAGCTTCTGTCTGTCAATTTAACTTTTTTTTTTATTATCTAATCTTTCAAATTCTTCTTCTGGTTCTTTTACACATAGACATTGGATGTTGTTTCTGTGTCTTACGTAAACTACTATTAATAGCTCAAATGATGCATGGAAAATGCTTCATATCTTTAAAAAAAGGGAATGAAACCTTGCAGCTCAGGGACCATATTTAGAACGGAAATATCTTCATCAGCGTGACTTGTGCGGTTGATTTGTGCATGAAAAGCATTTGAAAGTTTTTAAAGTATCCGGTAGATCAAATAGTTTTGATGTACATTGTTCTGAAAAGAAACACGTCAGCTTAACTTCAAGCTGGTTTGACTGTGTGTGTCCACGTTTCAGGTTCAACAGAAGCAGATGAGAATAGTGAAGGATATCCAGCTAAAAGCAACCAGCTCAGGAAGAGGATCCCCAGGGTAAAAAAAAAAAACAAATACTGTCACCTTTTTAATCTCTCCTCCAGTTAAGTTGTCTTTTTATTTCTCTCTCTCTTTCTGTTGATGTCTTCCTTGAGCACTGAAAGTCTATCTCTACCCACCCTCTCAAGGCCTCTTCCATTCATCCTTAGTACACAGTACACTATGCTAAGCCACTGACATCTCTATTAGATCAGCTAAAGCTAACTTAGAGATCCAAGCATTGATTGTAGTACATGTATTATCAAATCCTAAACGTATACCGTCAATCCTCACAGTGATAATATGCATTCTTGCCTTCCTCTCATGTTAACAATATGAATTACATTATTGGCTCACCGTATCAACGTTTACACTAATCAAAATCTCAGTGGCTTTTGTTTATTTGAACATGGAGGATGGTCCACATGGAAGCTTATACATTTGAATGGGTCTGCCTTTTTTTATCTTTTTAATTGTGGCTTCTATGGTAACAGGATGACAAGAAACCTGAAGATGATTCTGTTAACAAGAGACGGCGAAAGGGAAACAACTACCTCACAGAGGTAAGTTCCAAAGAAGGTCAAAGATGTTGAATCTGAAGGCCAAACGCTGCATGCAAAAACACTGTTTTTTTAAGCACTCTTCAGTTTTGAGAAGTTTGTCTATTTTGCTTTCCATAACATGTGTTCATCCATAATAGTATTTATATAATTTGATTTAACCTGACCTGTCTGCGTCTGTATATTTATACTATACAACCATCTTTAACAGCCGTTATCTCAACATAAGTTATGTTTCCAATACCCAACTTATCTTTCCATAATCATTCTAAGCACTGTTCTGAAGCTTATTACGGATGGATTTGTTCGATGCATTTCTAAGATTTGTACTTAGTATTTTTTTGATTTATAAAAATGAAAAAAGCCTCTATCCAAAAACCTTTGGACACTAATATGTACTAATTGACAGATATTTAGTTAGATATTGCCAAATGTGCCTATTTAAATAAATTAATAAAAATAAATGAAAAATGGCAACGCAAAAGTGAACAGTCTTAATGGACGTTATCAACTGGCGAAGTTTCATGATGACATCTATAAGTTAACAATGTTACCCTATTCATCTGCTGTCTGGCCTAATTGCACTGTATGTTGTTACTCTTTTTCCTCTTATCTTCTTATACTATTATTTTTTATTGCTGCATTGTTAAGGAGAGCTTGGAACACAAAAATGCCATTGCCAGCTATGACAGCTTTGCCTCTTTTGTTGTGCATTTGACTAATAAAGTAACTTGAACTTGAGCAGTATATTAATGTCCCACTCTCTCCTCCTCCCTCTCTCGTCCCTGTCCTGGCCTGGTCTTCAGCTGTCCTGCCACAGTGCGCCCCCTGCTGCCGAGGACGGGGAGCTGAAGGAGAACAAGGTGCGCTCCATGGCCACTCAGCTGCTGGCCAAGTTTGAGGAGAACTCTTCATCTGCCAAGACAGGCAACAAGGTGAGAGAAGGTGACCGCTCCAATGCTGAGCCCACATATCAGAAAAAGGCACTGGGACATACTGTAGGCTATACGTCTGACTTTCACACCCACAAGAAGTGTGATGTTTGCTCTCTGTGGTTTGGTCTTTTCAAACTTTTCAAAATTATATTTATTCTGACCATCGTGTATTCAAAATAGATAAGGCTATTAAGTAATCAAAGTTTACGAATTCCGTGGCATTGGAATAGCGGCTTTGAATATTCTGTTGTGGTGCAATACGTAACTGTGAGGTGTGTCAGAGAAATGAGAACTTTCGAAGGTTTAACTGAATAACTCTTAAATTCAGCTTTGTTACCAAATTATGTGCCATGTATTTTGGGACCTTTCCCTTTCCTTTCCTTTTTCCTTTACTTTCCTCCCCTTTCCTCCTTGCATCAGTCTGATGAGGACCAATCAGATCCCTCCTTTTCTTCTCCTCTCTCGGGGGATGAGGGTGATAGTAGTGATGATGATGATGATGATGACAATGAGGAAGAGGAGTGTGAAAACCCTCGTTTTGCAAAGCCCAAAGACGCCCCCCCTCCTCCTCCTCTCCTGTCTCCCCCTCGCCCCAAGTGGCAGGTAGGCCTGTCTGTCCTCACTTTTTCCTTTCCTCCTTCAACATATGCTAAAGTGGCTCTGAATTTCCTTTTTTTAAGTTTTACAAATAAGTACCACAAGCACACAGGACCATTTAGTGATGTTATAAAAATGTATCTTCTGACTGTCAGCGGAAGGCATGCTAACGCTACTCCCCTGACTACCAGTATTTGAGCTAAGCTAACGTATTTATAGGTGACCGTGGGAAGATTAATAATGGTAATATGACGATGGCGAAGAAAAGTCAACTTGGATTTAGTACCGTTGGGGAAACCCTTGGCTGTTCAGGTCTGCCTGCTGTAAATCGTTTCTGTCCAAGTTCCTGGGGAATCAGGACAAAAGGCCAGGGCATTATCAATGACTATATAAAAACAGCTTTGATTCGCTGGTCGTCTCGTTTGCTGCAACATGTAATTTATGTTCATCAGAGGAAAAAATTTGACTTTCATAAACATTTCAAGGTTTCTAATAGTCTCTTTTTAACATCTGTGTAACTGCTATAAACACACACACACACACACACACACACATACACATTCTCTTTTCTTTCCCCATCTCCCTCTTCCTGTCTTTCCAGCCTTCCATCTACCTTCGCTTACTGGAGAACCCCAGTGCTGTGGCCCAGCAGAACACTTTCCTCTATTCCCCCAAAACCTCCCCCCATCAGAGTGACTGCAGTCGCTCGCCTTCGCCCTCCGGCCCCCGCCGCTCACCCAGCCCTAATCTCACTAAGCATTATTACCCACAACGCACCTCTTTCTCTGCCTCTGCTCTGTCTGATTTGGATCATTCCTCTGAGAGGATTGAGGAGTCCTTGCAGCAGGTGAATGTCATGCCCATTCTGTGCAATGTTTTTTTTCATTTGGTCTTTTACATACATACATACATACATACATACATACATACATACATACATACATATATATATAAATAAATATATATATATAAATATATATATATATATAAAGAAAATAAGAAAGTCTTTTTGACCTGCTCTATTATGGCTTTAACCACGGCGTGCTGTCAGCAGAGTAAGGCCCACAGACGGTCTCCTGGAGGCTTTTCTGGGGGCAGTATAAAGGACAGAGCCATCTTCCTCTCCTCCATGTTTCCTGGCTCCAGCAAACCTGATCATGCTTCCCTTCCTTCTGAGTCCCAGGTTGTGTATTACGGCACCAACCACCCAGGCTTCCATGCCTGTGCATGGCTTGATGATGTGACTAGGGGCTGCAACTCATGACTATTTTAATCGTCGATGAATCCATCAATTATTGAAACAATACAATAAGTCGTCTAATCAAATTATATATACCGAATGTACTCAAGGGCTCTTATTGAGCTATCAGCTTTTACATTAAGCTGACATTGAAGCTTGTCAGGCATGTGCTCACTAAAAATAAAGATGAATATGTATTTTGAATAGACATTGCTGCTGATTTAGGCTTCTACAAGGATATAAAGTTTTTTTCCATTAGAATTAAGGACAGGCAAAGTGCTAATCTAAGAAAAAATAATGTTTTGGGCTGGGCAGTGTATGTTTTTTTTCTGTGACTGTTTGAATTTCACTGTCGCTTTTCATTTGACCCAGTTCTCTTCTCTCCAGTTTGATCCCCTTTCTGTATCCTACACTCAATCTGTCATTTCTGTTTTGAACCTTTCCCTGTGTAGGTGGAACTATCTACCTCTTCCACTCCTCCTCCTCCTCCTGCCTCTGTCCCTGCTAGCTCCACTGTCTACCGCGTAGTCCACCCTGTCCCCGAGCCCACAGCCCAGGCCGGCTTCTCTTCCGTCCCCCTGTACGCCTCTGGACGTGGGGACAATACACAGAAAGCCCCCTCCTCCTCCACTCCCCCCCCCTCCTCTCACACTCACTCTGAAAGAACTGAAACCAACTGTGCAAATGGACACAACCACTCCATGCCTTTTCATCTGCTTTCTATTGAAAAAAGCCCCGAGGCGATTCGTGACACGTCTGTGGACAATGCGGAGAAGGTCCATAAAACTGCTGCTCGGGACACCTTTGAGAATAAGAAATTAGCTGAAAATGTTCACTTGAAGGTAACGGTTTCCAACATGCGTATCAATAAGCACTGCTAATCCAGCGCTAATAACCCATTAGCTCCACTTTCAACCAAACTCTTAATTCTAGAACATTCTCATTCAAATAACTTGGATAACAAACTGTATAGTCATAGGGCTGTAGGAAGAAACACAGGGATTCTCTGCTTTTCATATGAAACACATGAACTGATTATCATCGTATTTAAAAAAAAAAAAAAAAAAGAAAAAAAAGTGATGTTGATTCTGATGTCCACTCAGTGCAATGGCAGTGTGGCTCTTGACAACCCAAGGAGAATCACCAACAAGTCTATTGTCCGCTCTGAGAGTTGTCCGTCTGCAGCCCCTAGTTACCTTAAAGAGGTAGACCAATCCATCCTTCCGCCTAAATACAAAGTAAATCATGCTTTTTTCCCTCCTCTGTCTTCTCTCTAACCTACCTGTTGTTTCCAATTCTATCTTTTTTCCCTACTCCAACCCTCTGTGCCTGTGTCTCTCTCTCCCCCCAAACCCCCCCCCCCCCCCCCCCCCCCGCCCGGCACTACCGTTAGCGTACTGTTGGAAAGGTGTCGTCCAGAATAGACGCTAAAGCTCAGATGCTGGCCGTCCTCTATGAGACAGACCACAGGCCCAATGCCTCGCCGGTAAGATTGCACGTGGATGTTTTGCTGAGACCAAAAAGCTAACCCAGAGGATTCACCAATGGATGTGTAATTCAGCTCACATTTAAAACAAACGGCATCATTAGAATGCATTGTGTTGCTTTCCTAACATTAAGTAAGATTACAAAACAATCAAGAAGAGACTAATGCTTATGTTTTTAATCAGCCGCCCCCGGGCTTTGACAAGAGATAATCTGCTTTTTCAGGCACTAGTTCCCTGGAAACGGAGGGCTCCTAAGGCTGAAGGGGTAAATGGATTCTGCTTTGTCTTTGCGAGGGCAAAAGCAATGGAGCGGCTAGTGTGACTGCAAGTAGTACGAGATGGCTTCAGTAGACTGGCTTTGCCTACATATTGGCAGCTAATATACAGTATCTGCATGCAGTTACTGCTAACTTTAGATCACGTTTAAAGCTACAGTGAGTCATTTTTTCACCTGACTGAACGTCGGTTACATTCAAGCCATTGCAAAAAACGAGTTGACACAAAGTTGATTAAGCCTATCGACTCCACACAATTCTCACTGTATTTCTCAGTGTGGCAGCGTTTACAAACTGGTGTCGCCCCACGACACTAGTTTCAAATCCCAAAAAGCGCCCAAGAAATGTTTCAGTTGTTGATTCTACTGCTACGAAAACACTTGGACGTACAGCAGAAGGTATTAAATCCATGCATGATCACCGAAGGCCTTACCTTATGTCAATGCACCGACAGTGTCGTTGTCATTCCTCGGAATCCCTCATGGGGGCAACAGAAGTTACACACTACAACTTTAACCACTGCTTGGCCTTAAACTGCCTTCTGGTTTTGAAAAAGCTGGTTAGTTGGCTTCTAGGTAGCTAGGAGCAACTAGACGATGATGATCTGCTTGATCTGCATAACGTTTGCTGACGGTAGTAGAGTGGGTTTAAGCCACCTGATTTGGAATCAAGTCACAATTCTCCTCATTTGATTGGTCTATGAAGAGAATGAATCCACACCATTGACATGAGACCCGATGTTGATTCCGTGAAAAGTGGACATTGCACCGTTTTCATAGAAGCAGCTTGGCCATCACTGAAAAACTGCCTGGCCATTCTACGACGATCTCTTGGGAATTATGTCCAGCATTTTCTCTGATGGGCGCAACTGCTTTTTAACAGTGAACCAACAACTCACCTTCAAAACCATGTCACTAATATGTTTGGATTACTTTTTTTTGCAGGCATCTCAGAATATCAACAAAAAAAACTGTTCTGGAAGGCTGTATCATGTGCCTCCTCTCTAATCTTCTCTTTTCTCACAGTGTGTGTTGCGTAAGGACTTTGCTCCCGGGCTGGGCGGCAGCGACATGTGCCACTTCTGCACCAAGCGTGTGTACGTGATGGAGCGTCTGAGCGCAGAGGGCTACTTCTTCCACCGGGAGTGTTTCCGCTGCAGTGTCTGCAACTGCACGCTGCGTCTGGGAGGGCACACCTTCGACTCACAGGAGGGTACGTTTTACTTTACTTTACTTTACTTTACTTTACTTTACTTTACCCTACTCTAATCTACCCTACCCTACACTACTCTATCCTACCCTGCCCTGCCCTGCTCTGCTCTACCCTACCTTACTCTAATCTAACCTACCTTACACTTCCTTACCTTACCGTACCCTACTCTACCCTGCCCTACCCTACTTTACCCTTACCCAAACTGTTTTGGAAGCCCAGGCTGCTTTTGATAGCAGCTTTCATCTTGTGTGTATATGTATATTTTGAGATGCTGGGTTTTTGTTTGTATAATGAGCTTTAAGCCGTTATCAACAAGAGTAAAAACAAAAATCCTGAAATATTTCACTTTGTGTATAATGAATCTAGAATATATAAATTCTAGTTTCACTTTCTGATTTTCAATTATGGGAAAAAATGAACGTTTACATAATTCTAATATTAGAAACACCTGATTGATCAGTCTTTCAGTCTGATTGGTAGAGGGCTAGCCCGTCTCTGCTCTGCCACGGCAGCGGAGCAGATATTAGTTTCACTTTTGTCAAACAAGATTTAGTAAGCTATCAATAGAATCGGAGAATGTTCGGGTTTTGTTTTTGAGGCCTAGTTTTAGTTTTGATGTTGCTGCTAATAAACGGATAATGTGGAAATATTGTTTTGTTGGTCAATCTGTCATTTTAAGGAGATTTCTTTTTATTGTACTGGACTCTAAATAGTATGTCTGTGCTTCCTTTTACAGCAAAGTTCTACTGCAAGATGCATTATGCTCAGCGCCAGTCCAGCACTCACATGGGGAGGTTCAAGAGGAGAATGGTAGGGGAATACTGCACATGAAAAAGTATACAATACGCACAGTATGCAGGACTACCAGACACTTTTGCAGCGGGCACACCTAATGATTTTTCATTTCCATTGTTCTGGTGCAGAACATCAAACCCTCTTTTCCAGACTCAAACACTGAAGAACCAAACACATACATTTATAATATACAAATACAAACTTGAAATCACAACAACAATTCCATAGTTTGCATACAATTCCATCCTTAAAAACGAACATACATTTAATATATAAATATGTTACAAAGCAGCTACATAGTTATATTATATGACAAACAAAATGTTTCCAACCTATTCTCTAAAAAGCCATTCTGTTTTGATATTGGCTAAATCATTATTTTATGTTAACCCCTTTGTTCTTTTGTGTAGGACGACCCAAGCCACGTCACGTCGTTGGACAGTAGGAGCTTCTCTGCGGCGGTGGCGGGCAGCGTCCAGCTCCAACCCCCAGGTACCCTGGTTTCCTTGCTATGGCGAGGCCTGAGCTGGCCCAGGCGTGCCAGCCGGGCCGTGTGTGTGTGGCCCCGGAGGCTTTATGGAAGTGTGTGTGGTTCTGTGTCTGCGGTGGGGGCCCACGTCAGGAGCCGCTCCCATGACTATGTGTCCATGTTTGAGCTGCTGAGCCTGGGCGCTCCTCTGCTCTGCATGATGCATCACATGGTGGGACAGATCTACCAGGAGCCTGGGCTGGACCAGCAGCTTACATAGGGAGTAACCATTTGGGCCAGATCACTGTAAAAGATACGGCAGGATGTTTTACTCTTACACTGCCCATAATGGATGAATCAGTGGTTTCCAAAAAGTGTATTATTTTCCAAAACCAAATATTATATGTATTTCCTTACATTCCAAAGTGTGCATGTCCATTTTTGGTTTTGTGTTTTTGAAGTCCCAAGTGTTTAATGAAGCAACTCAAGGTACGAGTCAGCAATCATTCTTGAGAAAGCTTGTTTTCGAAATCACCTTTTGCTCCAAATCAGTGAATATCTCCTCACCATCTAGCTAGCTGTCCGTCCTGCGTGTGTGTGCTAAGAAAAATAAGAAAATCCAGTGTTAATACACAGCCTAGTAGGCTCTGTAAACTGGTCCAGTATGTTGACAAAGGGGCCCACGAACGTAGCTAGCAACATGCCCGTTTACAGAACCTAGGCTTTGTATCGACATTGGATTTCTTTGCAGCGCACACACAAGACACAGACTACGGACAGGTAGCGGAACGTGAGGAGATATTCACTTTTAAACGCTTACTATAAAAAGTGCTTTACCTCGATTAGCTGCTGCTGTCTGTATGCAGCCTGCAGTCACAGTGGACATCACAGGTGGTTATAAGGTGCATTTAAGTTTGAAATGGGACATGCTGAGCTGAGGTTAAGGGCAGAGGCCTGGTAAGGAGCTCATTTCTCCTGGTACGTTTTTGTGGACTGTCTCCACCTGACTCCTGGTGTTGTGCCCTGCTGTCTGCATCTCTGAATAACATGGGCCGTGTTCCAGGCTCCCTTTTAAACTGTAAAGAGAATATTAATATCATTGACATGGCCCAGCTGTCTCCAGATGATATGTAACAGGACAGTGAAACTTCTCTTTAAAGATCTGCTCCCAGTCATCTTGTCTGGCTCAGAGCAACTAAATTAGATTGTCAAACGATGCGATTGCCTTCCCATATCGCAATCCAGGCAGGCAGGCTTTCAAGGGGTTAGGTTTGATGATATAATTTGATCAATACTTTAAGAACATTTAACCGCAGTGGAGTAACCTGGAACATGCCATTCTGAACTAACCTTAAAAGCCATCTGAACAGCCTGGTTTTGTTTTAGTGAATGAAGAGATATGTCAGTGAGTGAGTGATTGCCATGTTTTTTTTTTACGTTAACACTGACTCTGCATATCGCCTGCTGCACCTTAAATCTGCACCAAAGAGATGGGCAATGGAAATGCCAAAACAGTATTGTTGTTTATTTAATTTTTTTATTATATAATTTCATTGAAATACTTTTTTATTTAGTTTTTTTCACTTTGTATTTGTCAAGTATAATTGACTGACTTTGCTTTCTTATATATTTCGGGCTCATTATTTATAGAACCCCAAAACACTTGGAATTTATCTTGAATATTGCAAAATTGTGTAAATCAGTAATACAGAAACTTGGGTAAAAACCGAATTTTGGAGTGAAGTACTTTTTTCACTTTGAGTTGCTGGAAGATTTGTTTAGAGTTCTGCTAGTCACAAGTGGACCCGTGTTTAACTTTCAAATCTGTGAATGTTTGCAACTGAAAAGTCAAGATTGCTTTGGAAGCAATTTGAAATGTTAGTGTTAGACCGATTGGTGCTTTCTTTATACAATATCTGTTATTTGTATTCAAATCAGCACAAGCCAAAAACAAGTAGCCTTATATATAATCCTTTGTGACTGTTTTCTTTTTTTTTTCTTTTTGGGAGGTGGGCACATTTGCTTAAAGAAAGACTGTATATTCCCCACACAGTGGAAAATATTTCACTTTAAAAAAATAAAAATAATTCAGTTTTGCATTTATTTTCTTTCATATTCTGTGTTATAAATGATTCAGGAGGTGAATGTAGTTGTGGGCGGAATAAGAGGTACATTCTTGAAATGCACTGCTGAAGCACTGACCTGTTATTAGGCAGTTGTGTTTTGTTGGATGACTTCAATGCCAATCTCTAATTCTCAGCACTGTTTTCTTTTTATCTTCCATTTTCCCATTTCATCTCATTAATTTTCTTTTATTCCAAATTCATTTTTTTTCTCCCGTTTTTGTTCACTTCGTTCAGTCTGTTTCAACTTTCCAATGCTGCACCCTTTGGTTGTCTGAGGCCTGCCAGCAGTGGGGAAGGTGACGATTGTCCGCTTCGGTCATAATAAGAAGAATCTTGTCCTGTCTGCTTGTTGCATGGGCTGTCTCTGTAGCCCCGCCTCTTTCACATCTAACCCAGATTAACCAGATTAATCCCAAACCAGCATGATTCCAGAGTACAGCATGCAGTCCTTAGAAAAAGGTGTTATGTGCAGTATTGTAATTTATCCTTAAATAATAATAATAATAATACCACATTTAAAATGACGCTGAGCTCTTGTGTTCCTCAAAAATAAGACGATGTTCCCTTTAACGGATGTACCTGGCATTATTCTATCATGTTTGTATTGTGAACAAATTCCAAGAAAAGACCAAAACCAACAAAATCAGTGTTAAGTCTGTTTCTCACATTGTGGCTGTGTTAACGGTGTGGCTCTTTGGTCCACCACTTTGGTCCATACCAACATTTCTCAACAATAATTGGATGGATTGCCATGAGACATTATACAGACAATCAAATGAAGCCCACACACTTTTGTTGATCTCTTTACCATTTATCTGGCATAATACCAGTCAGTCAAACTCTCCATTTATCCAGTTAAACATCTCTGAATCTATCAGACACTCTAAACTAAGATGGTGAACTTAAATAAACATCATATTAGCATGTAGCATTGTAATTCAGGTCAAGTTAGCGTTACTTCAGTCTTGTTGTTTTTTATAATTTTGTCTGACCTTTCATTTGCGACTGTAACGCACAGTTCGCCCAAGCATATTTAGTGTTGGACAACAATGGAGTTGTATGAATAAGATAGCCTGCATCACAACAATACTTCAGCTGAATTGACTATTTGTTTTGTGTATTGGTCTTTTCATGGGAATTGTTGACAATAAGTCATATCATACAGCTATAGGCTAAGGCTTTTTTATTTTGAAATAGCGCAAATGCCATAAAACGGACCACAGCAGTCAGGTTTCTGAATCTGACGTCGGCACGCATCGCAAAATATTTAGTTGGAAGCTTTAGACGCCATGCTTAAACCATGCACACGTAGCACATTTTAAGTTGGATTGTTTGTTTTTCAGTTTGTTACTCTACCCGTACTAACACTCATGATTTGCTGTGTTCCTCCATAACACCAAAAAACCATTGGAATGCCCCCTGAACGTACTCTTTCTCTCGTGACGTATCATCAGCATCAGGCCCATATGACAGTAACACATCCATATGTGTGTGTGTGTGTGTGTGTCCACATTGTCTGTGGGTCTGTCTGTGGTGATTCGCTCTGTTTCAGAAGGAGGCCCCGTTCCCACAGAGCCCCTGTCCAGATCTATTTCATGCCCTTCTTAAGGCTTTGCTCAGGAGATCAGCCACCACCCCCCCCCCCCCTTCCCTCCCTCCCCACCATAGCAGCTTTCTTTGCACACTGCCAGATATTTTGTCTTGGCTGTATTCTGTATGTTTCTTTAGTTGTCTAGAAGAAGTCATGAAACAGCCTGCAAGCCTTGTTAATGTTTTTTTTTCCACATTTATAATTACTGTAAAAATTGCTTAATTTATGATATTTATAAGGTGTAAATATATTCCAAAAATAAATCAAATTTGATTACATAAATAATTTTGCTTCGTGGTTTTATTGCCAACACAGTTTTTTCGAAAACAATTCCAAGAAACTGAAGCTTTGACACGATTTGAATAGTTGGCGTTCGGTGTCGTAGCCTACTATCATAATTTACTTTGCAAAACGGTTTGATATGTTTGAACCGCAAAGTTGACAAAATGCCTCCATAACAGCAAATCCTTTCCTCCCCCCTTTGTGCTATATGGAACATAACATCACCCACACCAATCATGTTCACAACCCCAGCTTTTGTTAACACATCAAATAACACATGCTTTGTAGCGTCTGGTTAAGAACAATTTGTATAGTATGCAACAGAATCAAAGGAGAGGCACACACCAGTTCAACATTTTTGGCTTGTTGCCTTACTCTCTGGTTCAAGACAAGGCGACATAAAACATTCCTTTAACTGTGTGAATTTTTGAAGGAAACATGGGTAAATGTCGCTCATCGCTAATTAGCTAATCAAAAATACTGGTAGTCAATGGGAAGTATTAGCCTGACATCACTTAACGTTTCTGTGTGCTTGTTGCGACCAATAAAGAAGTATTGGATTCTTAAATGTGCAAAAAATATAGAGATATGGGGGAAAAAACCCAAGAAGCACAGAGGGCTTTTTATTGATGTTGTAATGTCTATTTTTTTACTTAAAGGTGCAGTGTGTAATATGACATCATCAAGTACGTTATAGAAAGTTCTAGAATGCAACACTCCCTGGGTAACCCCACCCCTTTTTCGAATAATAACAGAAGCTACAGTGGCCTTCAAGGACAAGAACAATTCTACATTTTAAACAACGCACCTGATGACATTCCAACTATGACACTTCCAAAATGGCGGTGACAAGGCCTTGGTCCAAAGTATGGAGAAATATGGACATATATGAGACCCTTTCTAAGGAAAAATAATAATAATTAAAAAAAAAAATTAAACATACTGATGGATATTATAATTATCTTCTACAAAATCTGCTGGGAAATATAACAAAATATTCTACACACTACAGGTTTAAGGCAGGCTACCAGTTCCCATTGACAACCATTTTGAAAAACATTTTGATATATACCGGTGCAAAAGCTTTGCTGTAATCAAACTGAACGATTGAACAACACCTCAACCTGAACAGAATAGAAGTGAATCCTGCCAGCTTCCTCCTGGGTTCTGCTATGGTGGCTCTAATCTATCCTTTCTTCTGGGTGTGGTATCTATGCAGATTTCTGTTAAAGTTGTTTTCTCTTCTGTGACTACTGTAAGTCTTTTTCTGACGGACATGTAGCGGAGGGCATTTTAAAGCTCTCTCGTGGCAGACATACTGCATACAAAGGTTGTATCGAGCTGCTTTCATTTCTTTGCTGTGGCCAAGTGGAATCGCCATGTGTACAATGTTGACTTCATTACTCTGTGAGTACTGTTACATGAACATGTCATTGTGTTTTATCGTGTGCTTGTTGTGTTGTAAATACTTGTGAACATTTGTACTGCTGGAATGCGCTTTTAAGCAGCATGTGTAACTCTCAGAAGTGGAAACTACTGTAAAGTCATTAATGTCAATGGAATGCTATATGACTGGATAAAGAAAAAAAGTATATTAGAAGATTTTGTTTGCCGGCCATAAGTAATATATTTGTTTGGTTACCTGCCAAGTGCCAACCATTCTCTGCCATGCTACAATGATTGTTTCAGATAATATAGCCCACAACGGGTGTAATAATGGCTTTGCTAGTAAGACATGAAGATGCATGAAATGAGCTACTGTACATGCTAGTCGACTTTGAATGCAAATGATGTTACCATTAAAGGTGGAGGCAGCGATTCTGGAGAAAGCTTGTTGTCAAAATCACTTTGGCAATATCAGTGAATATCTCCTTACGACTTGTCAATATTGTGCGCGGGCTGAAGAACATATGGTGTTAATACACAGCCTAGGTTCTGTAAACTAGTGTGTGAACAAAGGGTGTGTAAACTAAGGGGGCCAACCGACGCTAGCGACAATACCCCGTTCATGGAGCCTATAGGCTGTTTCTTAACACTGGATTTTTTTCTTCTTCAGTGCACACACATTACGTACAGGTAGCGTATCATGATATATCCCCTGATATTGACAAAATGAGATTTTGACAGCAAGCATTCTCCAGAATCGCTTACTACACCTTTTTATTTCAAAGCTGGTTCAAACTGAATGTCCACGCCTTGTTGTTTTTTACCCTACAGATAATGGGTCCAGTTTGCACTCGGACCAGGTTGAGAATGGTCAGAGAGGAGACCCTGAAGACATGGAGATGGCTGATGATGCTTTAAATGCTTCCTGTATAGTCCAAGACACAACAGAGGCCAAGGGCCACAGCCAGGAGAGCGCCAAAGGTCAGTGTGGCTCCTGCACAACTGAATGCTTCTGCCAGAATATACAGCACTGGGCGTAAAGGCTGTATCTGGAAGTAATCCTCTCTTTGCACCCTTTAAAAAAAAAAAAAAAGTACTGTGCTGCACCAATGTATATTTCTTTGTGTTATTGATACTCCCTGAGGGACGATCCTAAACTGAGTGAACTTTTAACTGGTGAACCGACTTCATGTGTGTGAGTGTTTGTGTTGGCGTTCCTTTCCCCCTGGTTGATGTCTGGGAGATCAGGGTGCGGCCGACATACTGCAGGCTTTCTCCCACACACAACAGTTTAGCTTGGCTCGACAGTCTGTCCGTACACACGAAGGAACAATGCTCTCACTTTGTTAAGTTAGTCTTGGCTTTTAACGTTTCTGCATTGCCATGTACTGTAGTCAGTGAGTGCTGCACATTCTCTTGTCTGGTTATTATATGTTAGAGTGACACAATGAGCCGAACGCATTGCCCACCCTCACAGATGTGTTTAAGTCTTTGAGGGTTTAGGGCTGACACACTGTCAAATCATCAAGTCCACTATTTTTCTTTTCTTTTTTTTTTACCTTTATTTATACAGGTTATACATTCACAATTTGGGGTTCATTGTCTTGCCCACTTTGACATGTGGTAGGGAGGCGGGGGATCGAACCACCAACCCTGCAGTTGTGCCATATATGTTAACTTTTCTGTAAATCTGCAATTCTGCTGAACCCACGGTTTATAGCGCCGCAACTTATGTAACGGGTCATCAGACCAATATGTGAATGAATAATAATAACAATAATAAGTAAGTCTGCCTGTCTGTTTGTTTTGTTCTCCCATCTCTGCAGATAACTCTAACACCAAACAGAATACTCGATGGAAACGAAAGATCAAAGCGAGTAAGTGACCCAGGTTTTTATTTTGTCAGACTCTATTGCTTTTCCCCTCTTCAATTCAACTTTCCCCCGGTTAGTCACTGCAGCTCCGTATATAGGTTTGGGAATTGTCCGTTTTGGCTCACAACAGAGTGTCATTCGGTTTTTGAGGGAGCATGATCTTTGGAATTTCTTCTGCATGCTTAGACATATTTAAAATCATGTTCAACCATTTCATATGGGTATTAATTCATATGTTTTCATACAGCCTCAGCTACAGTTAATATAAATCTTAGAGTGCTAAGCAGTTGGTTGTCAAACTCTTCAGGTGTGTGTGTGTGTGTGTGTGTGTGTGTGTGTGTGTGTGTGTGTGTGTGTGTGTGTGTGTGTGTGTGTGTGTGTGTGTGTCTGTCTGTCTGAATCAACTGTCATAACAGAGAGACGAGATAGGGCAGTGTCCGTGTGGCTGAGGTTAGAAAGGAAATGAACATAGCTGTAATGCAGCATGTACACCACAAGAGGTCAGCATGCTTCTCTTTCAAAGAGGATGCTCTTTCTCAAAGGCTCAGATAAAACTAGGACAGCAGTCATGCTTTAAAAGTATTTTCTTTATCATCTTAAACTGTTTCAACAATTGTTAATGCAACCCCAACAAAAACTGCATCACCCATTTTATACTTTGCTTCGGTTCAGTTAAGGATGACGTTGTTACACATGTAAACTACAGTGGTGTAACTGACCAATCAGATTAGGGAAAGCACAAGTGGAGCAAACTAAAGCATCTGAATGGAATCCAGCCGTCAGATGTATCTTTTGTGCTGTGCATACTATGACATGAAAATGTACTGTTTTGAACAACTGATTTTTTCCAAAAAATATATTCATGTTTGAGTTTGAAAAATACAAAATGAAGTAGTATTTATAATGTCCAAGACATGTACATTCATTTTGCAGACACAATTATAAA
Source organism: Hyperoplus immaculatus (assembly GCA_949357725.1). NCBI lineage: Eukaryota > Metazoa > Chordata > Actinopteri > Uranoscopiformes > Ammodytidae > Hyperoplus > Hyperoplus immaculatus. The sequence continues at coordinate 26,636,222 of OX442354.1, read as the reverse complement.
ATGCGATTACAATAAGCACATTTTTTTAGATCCACATTTACGTGAACTAGATCTCAAAGCAACTTCTAAGAGTGTCCTTTCTGCCCTCCTTACAGCATTCCCTCTGATATTCATCAAGCACTTCCAGAAGGGCTGGCCGCTGGACAAAGAAGAACCAGAGACTGTACCAGAGGCCGAATCTGACTTTGAAGAAATCACTTCATCGGGAAAGGAAATGGTATGTTACGTGGAAATGTATTTTATAACAAAAGGACCAGAGATAAAGCAATGTCTTAATTATAATTCATTGCCATTGCCTTGATCCTTTTCATATAACAAACCCTTCGTTCCAAATCGCATACTCTTTCTTTTTTCTATTCTACATTCTACATCTGACCATTAAAATAATCTAGTTAGGATGCAGTAGGCATCAACTTTGAAGATACTTTTACTTATTTATTTCATCATAACATTGCGCCTCGATCTTGCCTCGTGCTTCTATATCCGTTGCATCCCTGTTTGTTTTCATATGTTGGCTCCGTCGATGTGACGTCACTTCTGGATGTGCGTCAGAATCGCCCAAATAGGATGCTGTTTTCAACACTAAACATTTTGGCCGGATGTAGTAGACATCCGGATATTTCTAACCACACTTAATCTAGCCACAAGAATCGGGACATCCTAAAACTTTTTTTCTACCAATATCTAAATAGTAGATAGTGTGGGTGTTGTATTGGAATGCAGCCACTGTGTTTGCAAATAGGCTTTTTTTCATTCACTGACCAGAGTTTCTGTTCTCTCAGAATTACAACAGCAATTCGACGACATCAGCAAATACCCAGAATGCCTCAGAGGAGAGTGAGAAGAGTGAGAGTGAGAGTACAAAGACGGCCAGCCCAAAGAAACGCCTGGTCTTATCTCTCTCTGACAAAGAGAGGCTTCTGAACTGGGACACTGTGGCCACACCAGAGGACAGTCCCATTAAAACCAACAGCAAGAACACACAATCACACCAGGAACAGGTAGAGTTCTTCATTTATTATAGTGAAAATCATCTGTTTTTTTCCTTGTAACCAACTCATTTGGGCAAATGTAAGTTATCTTACAAAATAGGAATACAATGTTTTGTTCTAGATAGTTAATAGCCTAATAATTAAATCAGATCATCTGGGTGATAATCCGAGGTTAACTGATCACGTCACATTCACGTCCATGCACAGTGTGTATTGAGTTTATTTTAAAACATTTGGAAATTTGGCTGCCCTCAGTTTCCCATGCACTGTGTATAGTCTATAGCCTATTTCAGCCTCGTCTGGACAAGAGTTCTTCTGCTTCGTTCCTCTCACTGCATTTAAATGCATTCACTATATTACAGAGAAATATGTCTTGTTAAAGAAAAAGATCTCCAAGCCCAACCCAGAGGACCCTGCATAATATTTTATTTTAAATAAATATTTTTATGGAAAATCCATGTCTTTCTTCTATGGCTTCTAATTCATCCGACCCAGTATCTCCAAAATATTTGTTCACACAAAATTCCTCAGATTTAGCCTCTATTTTCCTCTGAAAGTGCACCAGATTCATAGCCTGGAAATCCAGACCCTGATATCTTGAACGATAGAGGGTCTGGCCACGATCAATAGTAATTTCCAACTCAAGGGGCGGCTCCTACTCGTGCATTTCAAATGCCACTGCACGCAGTTGGATAGCACTACAACCAATCAAAGCGATGCACAAGGTGACGTAAGCCCCTTTCGTTTAGCGAACAGCTGTTAAACTGTTAAATTAAACGTTTGCCGTTGTCGGTCGGCCAAACAGAACATTCCACTTACTGGCTAATGAAAGATTTGAGTGCCGTCTTCCAAATCGTTAAGGGTCGAGGCCAAAGCAGTCTCAAACTCACACAACATATCCGCAGCCATCTTTGATGTTTACTATCACGGCTTCGACGTCGCATGCACATCACTGTCGTCATCCGGTTACGTCCTCCCCAGAGTACCATATAAGTGGCTCTGGCGCACCCATATTAGATAGAACCAATTGAAACCATAGCCAGATTTCTGGTTTTCTTGATAAAGCTTCAACGGAGCATGTCCAGACCAACACGCGCAGCAAATTTAATTTGCCAGCGCCTAGTGGCAGGTCTGGGAATGCCAGGCTACCAGATTCATGCATTTCACTTCAAAAAGGTAAAAAAAAATCTCCCGGAGGGGCATACCCCCGGACCCTCCTAGGAGGGTCAGGATCTCTGCTGACTACTAATTTCACCCAGCAGGACATTGGAGGCACTAGCGAAAAAACCATAGATAGTATAATAAGCACTGGGTGGGTGAATGACATTTAACAGTTAGTCAATAATTTGGGCAAGTCTTTCTGCCTATCTCTCTCACTCCATTGCACACTCAGTCACTACTATCCATGCTTTAAGGAAGCAGGATTAAACCACCGGATAAAAATGTTCAAATGTATTTTAAAAAAGCTAAACAAAAACATACTTCGATAAAGATGTTAAAATGTTTAAAGAAATGTGTTTAAAAACACACAAAGATGTTTAGAATGTTTCAAAAATATGTTTAAAATGTATAAAATAATGATAAGATCCGCTGAAATGTGTTCTCTGAGGGGGGGCTCACTCTCTCACACTTTGAAAAACCCTGGTCTAGACAGTTAAAAAGCTATTCATTTATTTTAAACTTATGTTTTATAATATTTATGTGCATGTATTTCCAATCAGATTTTCTTACAGTTTTTTCCGATTGCTAAAGCACAGTGGGCACAACTAAAACCACATGTGCAAAACTCTTAACACAGTGTGCACTACAGAAGTCCATGTGTTCTTAACTGTGTTTCATTTTTCATTCATTTCACACAAAATGCATACAGTAACCACATTGACCAAAACTCAAGAGCTCTTCTACCATTCATAGACAACAACCTGCAAAACACTGTGTATTTCTGGCAAAATGTTCAATTGCTAAGACACTGTTTTCAAAACTCTTAGGAACTCATTCAAAACAAAATATTGGATTCTACGTTTACCTTATGGAAGTTGTGGAAGAATATTACCAATAATATGACTAATATGTAAAATAAATTGCTTATTGAATTTCAGCTAAAAGCACGAAACTTGAAAATAAAATATTACAATCATTTTTTTACGTAATTATTCCGCCAGGATAGAAATCGAAGGGCAAGAAACTCTCCTGTTTGTCAGGGTAGTTGTCAGGGATAATGTGGCTTTCCACTGAATCTCAGACTGGTTTGCTGCATACAGAGAAAAAGAAAATACACGTACAATACGATGTTTATCACTGTAAAAAGTGAGGCTCAATGCTGAAGATAGGGAGGAACCTAACAGTTGTCACTCACTCTGTATGAGAGATTATACTCTATTACATTCTGTTTTTTTTGTTTTTCGTATGTATTATAAAAAAGGAAACTCTGAAACCAAACCTAACAATCCCTTTTCAAAACAGTTTTTAGCATCAAGATGATACACACATGCACCATTTGAATTACTCTTTCAAAGCAGCAACAGCACGTGGATGTGCTTTATGCAAAACACAGATGTTTTTAGAACTTTGTAAGGTTTTTGAATTTAAAAATATCATACAGACTTTTTGAAATATTGATATACTAGCCCACTGTAAAGTTCATCTAGACACATACAAATAAAAATAGAAAAGCTTCAAAAAGCACATTGCCTTATCCACATTACATGCAATGCCATCCTCTGACTAGGAAGTGGAAAAATATTGCCTGTTTTCCAGTCCAAATGTCCTAGTTATGGAGCTGTGTAGCAAGTCAGGTTGGACTCACTCAGGCCATGAGATACTGAATCAAATTGCTCTGTTTTCATTCACTCTTGTTTCACCTAAACAATATGGTACGGTCAAATGAAAATATGTTACTCTTACAGTATTTTCTAATGAAAGTGTTTTATTTGAAATCACTCAGATCATTTATACTTCAAAGATTTTAAATATCAAAAGTTCATCTTTTATGTTTTGCTGCTTGTTGTTAGTGTTTTGTAGGTCTGTGTGTTGTGTGTGTCAATGTGTGTTTTTCATTGTAACATGTTGCCAGTGTTTGCACCAGTGAGCTTGTTTTGAGACATGTATGAAGAGTTTTGTTGCTGTGAGTGACTTTTGGAGGCAAAATGAACTGAATTGCACAGATGCATTTTAGTGATGCACACTGTGTTAAGAGTTTTGCACATGTGGTTTCAGTTGTGCCCACTGTGCTTTAGCAATCGAAAAAAAACTGTAATAAGCGTATTGAGACACCCAACTTTTGATATCAAGTATTGACTTTTGCTATTTTAGTGCAGGTTTCAAGAGGTGAAGAATAAGCCTGCGTGTTAATGTCTCTGCTGCTCTTTATAGTGGAGTGGCCAAGTGCTACAATCTTTCAATTTGTGCTACAAGCGTGAAAATTGGCATGAGCAGTCTCCATGAAAATCTCCACAAGAAAATTGTCGGAGACAAAAAATGAAAAAAAAAATAAATAAATTGATGAAAAAAAAAACCCCAATACATTTCTATGAGAAATTTTCAAATTCACAATTTCAAATGTCTCAGGACAATTTTTATCCTCAAGTGACCCATGGAGACTGCTCATGCCAATGTTCACGTTTGTATCATCAACTGCAAAGATTCTGACGAAAATAAGTACTTAGCCGCTCCACTATTACCACTCACTAGCTCCTTCCTTGTACAGTGTTAATGCGGTGGTCCAAAGGCAGTGATGTGAGCCAGATAAGGGGGGAGTTAATTCCACATTATGTTGAGCACATTTTTCCTGTCCTCCTTGATGTGTTATCAGGTTAAAGCAGAAGAGACAGAAGCAGATAAGCCTGGGTCGGAGCTGGGCCAGGACAGTGAACCAGCAGCAGCCTCCACCAACCCAGCCATCTCAACCTTCACGCTCATAGCCAATGCCTTCAGGAGGAGGTTCAGTGTGACCAATCCAGACAGCACCTCCAACACTGCAGTCACAATGTGTGTACACAAAATACTTTGTTCTTCATTTCAGTTTCAAACCCTCCTACCAGGAACTTTGAAATGTTTTGGGAAGCCGTTTAATTTATTCCTCCGATGATCATAAATTACATAGTATCAGCAAAACAAGACCCTAAGCAAAAAACTACTTCTCAAAAAAAATATTTGTCTTTCTTCCAACATTAAGCAATTCTGTCAGTCCAACTTGATGTACTTGGATTATGTCAACATCATGTATTAGAGTTCATTGAACTTAATTACTAGGCTTGGCTCCAACTTATTTTGATAGTGTCACTCATTTGAGAGTATTATTAGTGCATTTGCTCGGGTCCGAATCCCAACCGACTCTGACCAAATGATGTACAGGTGGCAGACCAGAAGAGCCTACCTTTAGGAACAGTTCTAAATCAAAGTCGACTTTGCTTTACCATCGTCATATTGCCATTTTGAATCTGACGTAAATACATTACCTCATTCCCATGCATCCTACCCCTCATGGCTTTCACTTGCCTTCCAAACAAATGCACACAGCGCCGGCACGCACTAGCAACAATCTTTAGGACAGCTAGCTGGGGCCGTAAAAACATTACCGCTTTAGTCCAGAGGGGGCGCTACAATCAACCCAAACTGAATGTTCCTCGCATGTAGCGCCAAAGTAAAGCTGTTGCTGTGCAATACTTTCCTATTAAATCCAAAAGTCTAAGTCATTGGTCTAAACTGCCTCCTTTTCATAACCATTTTTCTGGGATGAATTCAAATTAAAAGTACCAACTACATTTCCATTTATTTTTGTGTTTTACTTCTACCAGGAGGACCAAACATGACAGGCCCCACAAACACAGGCCAGTGTCAGAAGGAGCGCTGAGGTTTAGCTCCCTGTGCAGCGCTGAAGATCCAGATGAGACTGCTGTGGCAGGCCAGCGTGACGCGGGCTGGGTTTCTATCGGGGGGGACCCGTGGGGCAGCGGCCAGGACCTGCCCTCTCTGTTGGAGCAGGTGTCCCTGAGGGGGCGCAGAGGCTCTGGAGGGATGTTCACCGACGACATGGCCTCGCTGCCCCGCAAGAGGGTCAACCTCTTCTCCTCCCTCAGGCTGAGGAAGAGGCAGGCTTCACTGAGCAAGGCCCAGGACCAGGACATCAGGCACATGCTCACCAACCTCAGGAACAAAGGTGGCTCCTTTAAGGCTGCATCAATAGATTACATACCTAGTTATCCTATTATAACCTCCTATAAGGAACTTTTAAAATGTTTATGAGACGGTCTTTATTTTTTCCTCTGATGATCATAAATGACCTGTAACAGCAAATGAGACCATCATTGTATATAGTTATTCTCAAAAGTGGAATGAGCAATTCTGGGGAATGCTTGTGGTCCAAATCACGTTTTTGTCAAAAATCTGTGAATATCTCCTCACAATCTGCTACCTGTCCTACTGTGTATGCGCTGAAAGAAATGTTGTGTTAGGCTCTGTAAACTGGTAGGTAAACAAAGAGTAAGTAAACATTTCGTTTCATTTAACCTAAAATATGCCAATGTGCGTCACGTCTTTCTTTAAGAGAGGACCACCTAACCTTTTCATATAAAACACAATGGTGTGTGTCATAAGCATCTCCTGTGATGAACCTTAAAGCAGAGTGAAAAACAGAGTCCAGGAGTTTAAGACATTAATGTGATGAATGCCGCTTAACCCATTGATGACGGCTGCTGCGCGATGCCACATTGGCTCTCCTGCCTGATGCTGCGTCGCGCAGCATTATTACTTTATCTAATTTTCATGGCATTCCCAGCATAGAATGCACTGTCATTGGTTCTAATACACATGAGGTGGGTTTTGTTGATTTTTTTAAGACCACGTGACCACCCAAAAGTTGTGTGGTTTGCCAAAAATCATGTCAATCAAAAAAATAAAAAATAATAAAACAAAATAATTAAAAAAATACGCCAGCTATGTCGGCGACAGAACAGTTAGTGGCGTTTGGTGCGCAGAATCAAGGTCTACTATAGACTACTGACGAAAATCACACAACACATTGCATCTATTTATTAACAATATTTAATAATTTTCTAATTCATCTCATTTTGACGATTTTTAGAAATATTTGCTGGTTTGTAAGCACTAAGGGAGCATGTTTAAATAAAACCTGTGAACCTTAACTTTTAAATGTATTTTATTTCATGTTTCTATGTGCTACACAGGCTTAGATATTAAGGTTTTGGTAGACTTGACAATTCCTACTATTTTTTCAGATTATCTATTTTTTGTAAAAATATTGAATTCATTAAAATGTGTAGCTCTTGCTACAACATGCAACATGCCAGTTTACAGAGCCTATAGACTGTGTTTTAACACTGGATTTTCCAACGCACACGCACACACACACACACAGACAGACAGACAGACAGACAGACAGACAGACAGACAGACAGACAGACAGACAGACAGAGGATCGTGAGGAGGTATTCACTGATTTTGACAACAAGCGTTCTCCAGGATCACTGACACCACCATTTTAATTATTGTGATTTTTTTTAAATTCATCTCTTTGATTGCTCTAGCCTCCAGTCAACAGAATCTGGACCAGCCTTCATCTAGTGATGATGAAGATAAAAACCTGACATCCAATCAGAAGGTGAACATATTACTATAACTACGCGCTGACAGGCTGCACATTGAAGGAAAGAGCTACAGACGCTGTATTTGCATGTGTGTACGTGTTCTGAAGTGTTGTCATACTACTTTTCCCCAGCTGTGTACAGAAAGACAGATGAGGAGGCAGGAGAAGACAGTGACCGAGCAAGCTAAAAGAGAACAGCTCAAGCGGCTTCACAGAGCTCAGGTACTGTGTGTTTTTAATTTCATTCATTTGTTTTTGAGAAGGGAAAAAAAATCTTCTTTCGATTTAATCGTACTCACCCACATTAGAAGTAAAGGTTCAGGATTTAGAAAAAAAATACAAATCTAACCAATGAAATATCCCGCTCAGTATGTAACTTGGTCACAAATCTCTAGGGGATCCATATCAAGATTGTTTGTTTACTTGTTTTATCTAATCTATAATGGATTGTTTAAACTCCAAAGATGGACAGGCTAACTGTTTTCCATCTGTCTCCAGTCTATGCCAAGCAAGGCCAAGCCTAATAAACTGCTGCTGGTCTCAGCCTAATATTCATTGTACATCGAGCATCTAGAAAGTGTATTTATGTTCGGTGTTGCTTTTTAGTGGCTAGAATCTGTACATTGAGGGTAAATGGAATATTGTTTTTAGAGTTTTCCCAGCAATTAAAAATTACATTTGAAAAGAAGAAAACATCTCTTTCTAGAACTGATTACAAGACATAGTAACTTCTTTCTCCCAAACAAATGGTGCCTACATACAAAAACAGTGTGCCTTCTTCTGTCTAATCTAGAATAGCAGGTACATTTTCCCCCTTCACATACATGGTACCGTTTAATCTCCTTTGATCATGTGTGTCACACAATTGAGTATGTCATTTTGGATGTCAGACGTGCCGAAATATTATGTTAATTGTCCATCTATGTTTAAACTGATTTTGCTTTTGAGGTCAGAAAAGCCAAAAGTTTTTGGTAAAACAGGAGCCTTTCTAAAAAAAAATCCTACCATTGTCTGAGTAGTGTTTTAGTTTTCGCCCATGCCGTGCACCATTGTTTTGTTTTGTTATTATTTTTTTGAATGTTGTGCTCAGGGCTGTACAGTGCGACAGTTTTGATCGCATTTGCTACTGAAATTGATCACGTGCGATGATGAATACAAGTCCATTCGCACTCCTGCGACAGGCTGCTAATGAGGAGAGTCTGTCTTTGAAACACAGAGGAGAGATGCACAACACTGCTTCGAGTGCTCTACATTAACACTCTCCAAATGGGGGTAAATGTAGACTTAGGCAAGTAAGTTATTGAGTCCACCCTCCACTTTGGCTGGTGAAAGATATGTGTCCTCGGGATCTGTGCTCGTGCAGCGATTCTAGGTATACAAACTTCACCAAACGGTAATAACCGGAAGGAGACGGCACATAGAGCTGTTAAGCGGAAGTTGCTTACTTCCGGGGCATGGGACCAGGCCCCCAGGATGCTGCCTTCTCCGAGCAGCCAGCATGGACAAGTGGCCAAACCATTAGTACTGCATGCTGTGAATGGGGCTGGGGGGTGGAGCTTATTTTCATGCTGTCCTGAGGTAGATTTCCCCGTCCACACAATACAAGCGGCGAACAAGATTGTGTCTCCGCAAAATTTTTCTGAATATCAAACTTAGGCTCATACTTATCATTAGACCATATACTATTAAAACTGAAGTTTTTTCATTCCAAAACGCCACCTCAAGCGTCTTATTAGCCCAACGGCTTTTAACGGCTTTCAGTTTGTTTTCGAGGGAGGAGGAGGGAGGGGGCAGCCGTGGGCAGCTGAACAGAGTCGTAGTTTAGAACTTATTCACCACTGTTTTACTTTACAAAAACGGAGTGTAATTCAAAGATCACATATAGCGGTTCATCGGGGGGTTAGTGACTTATACGACCATGGTCGGTAAGCAATACAACTTTGCTCGCTAAGACCTTTAGCTTACAATGCTAGATGCTACGGATGCTACAGAACGAGAATGATTCTACATCCGCTACCAGTCCGCTACGTCATTGCTACGCTTGCCGCCCTCTTTCTTGATAGGTCCATAATGCCGCTACGTCATGCTCATGGACCTATCGCCATGAACCATGGACCGCATGAATTTCCGCATATCACTTCCTTGTGGCTTCCCTGCGCCAATGAGCAGATTCATAGGAATGAATGAGCGCCGTGTTTCAGTCCGGTGTCCATTTCTTTATATGTCCATGCATGGGACCTATCGGCTCGAAAAATTACAACGGTAGTCAATGGAAAGAAATGTATTATTTTCTGGTCCCAGTCATGAAATGCCTTCGATTACACATATGTTTTGTATGGATTTAGATGGTATTTTTTCGTGCAAAGAATGGAACAATTTAGCGAGTAGAAGCTGGATACGGTCAGGTTTTGTGCAGAGCGCTTTTGTGGACTACAGCTCTTCGCTGCTCTTGAAACTTATGATATACGTCACCACCACTGGCACCTGCTTAGCTCAGAAACATGGCTGTGTCTTTAATGCACTTTACCGCCTTCTTTCAATGACAAGACAAAAGTCTTCAGCGTGGCGAAAATCACTACACAAGTGGACATGTGGAGTTTCAATTTCTCGAGTGGGGAGATTGTTGGCGTTGTCCACGCCAGCCATTAGCATTAGCATTAGCACTGTCAGTCGAGAAGTGGAGGGAATGTGTTGAGGTGACGTCACAGAGGCGACAAGACTTGTAGTTGTTCTCGTAACATTTTTTCAAAAGCCGTTAGACGAATAATCATACAACATACCGTCAAACTCTTCACATGAAAAATTATCATTTAGACCCATACAAAACATATATGTAATCCAAGGCATTTAATGACTGGGACCAGAAAATAGTAGATTACTTTCCATAGACTCCCATTCATTTTTTTTCAGCCGATAGGTCCCATGCCCCGTAATTCCGCCACTTCCGTTTAACAGCTCTATTACCGCAGTTAAGTTAGCGCGTGTACAAAGAGAACATTTCCTGTGTGCCTTCACATTAAAAGCCTGTTACTAGCCAAACGTGAGTTGACTTTTATTTTGAAGTCGGTAAGAACAGGAAGTTAGCGCTTTTTCTAGCTTGAAAGGCAACTCCTTCAGGAGCAGCGAGTAGTCAACAGTAGCCTAGTCTATTTAAACAGTTTTAAATAAGCCACTGAAAAGCTACTCCCAACACATTCACAACAACCTATTTAATTTATCTTAAATTGTACCAATATGTATACTTATTTATTTAATAGGCTATGTTTAATGTTTTAAAGTTTGGTTTTAATTAATAGAAGGACATTATAATAATAATAATTCTGAATCAGCAAAAAAGTGCAATTGGCAGGTTAGATTATTTTGTCTAAATTGCAATCAGTGCACCCCTATTCATTCTTCTATAATTATTACTGCACACACTAGGATATAATATTAATTGAGAATCTCAAATGAGACAAAGATAACATGCTCAAAGGTAATTAGAGCGAAATGCAAGGGTTAAGGTTATGCAAGTTTTCGATCATACTTTGTGTGCTACCAAATTTATTTTTGTGCTACTGAATTTTTTTGCTTGCTAGCACCAGTGCTACCACCTAAAAAAATAAGCGTACAGCCCTGGTTGTGCAATATACCATGTCCTATGGTCGAGAGCCGTAAATAAATAAATAAAATGCAATGTTGTTGTTTTTGCATCGCCCAGGCCATCCAGAGACAACTGGATGAGGTCGCAGAGAAACAGCGAGATCTAGAGGAGAGAGGAGTGACTATTGAAAAGATCATAAGAGGAGAGACAGGTAACACACAATGTACAGACAGACAGACAGACAGACAGACAGACAGACAGACAGACAGACCAGCAACTTACAAAGGTCCTTGAAGCCTGAATGAGACATAATGATGCTACTTTTAACAAAATAACTCTGAACCATAACGCCGGCTACGTGGTTCAATACTGGAATGGAATTTCCCTCTTTGAAAGCTTTCTTTCTTCTCTTTTTTTGATTGGACTGCCCATGCTTCTCTCAGACCATTTACAACAAAAAATATCAAATTGCCTTGTACTCCAGGTCTAGTTAAAAGCTTCTTCATACAGTCAGAGGCTCTGATAGACACTGAGATTTCATTGTTGCCTCATTTTTTTCTCATCTGGGGCCCTTTGTTTGTGTTCCAGTGGATAGTGAGGACTTTTAAGAGTCTGTGTGTGTGTGTGTGTGTGTCCGGCGCACGTGCAAGTATATTCGTGTGAGAGAGTCTATGTGGGTTGAGGTTTGAATCCAGTAGGATTTTTTTTTTTCTCTTTTATGGCTTTACATCATTGGTGATACATTCTGAAATATGTTTTTCTTTCTTCTCTGTCCTGCCTATTTTCTTCTCTCCCAACCTCATCCCTTTTGTCTAACTTCATCTATTCATCCTTACATTCTTTTTCTAAACCCTCTTCATCCACCTCTCCTTCTCTTTTCTTTCTCTCTCAATCTTTTTTTCCCAGAATCCTCTCTGTCGGAGTGTGACGGTGAGGACGAGGCCCAGCTCCTGCAGTCCTGGTTCAAGCTGGTCCTGGAGAAGAACCGTCTGGCGCGCTACGAGTCTGAGCTCATGATATTGTGAGCGGCTTACAATCAGCTACATCAGATTTGACATGTGGATTTTAAAAGACTTTGAACGGAGAGGAGAAAAAAAACAGAAAATGTTCAATTTAAACAGCTTTGATTTAAAGCGGCTACGAGTAACATTTAAATATCTTTTAAACAGCCTCATGTTTCCTCTAATAATCATGAATTACCTTTAACAGCAAACAAGACCATCAGTGCAAAGAAAGAGGTTTTTAAATAGTTTTTATTACTGCTTTTGGTCTGGTCGCACACCCAGTCCGATTTTCGGTTCGCTCGTGCAGGCTCTATGGTCACATATCCTTATTGGTCGCAGATTTCAGTGTGGCGCAGCAACGTGAATTGAGAAGCCTATCCCTCCAGGTGAGGGAAGGGGAGCGGGAGCCTTGTTTGAGACAGTTATTTGTCGTCATAATGACTGATAACGGGACTGAACCATCAAAGAAAAAATGCAATGAAGAAAAGCTAAAAGGGAGAGTGATATAGGCTTCGGGCGGGACCAGGGCGTTGCCAAGCAACGTGTATACAATTTCACGAGAGCGAAACTAGACTGCAGTGTTTACTCCTAAATGAATGAGCGGTTGGTACTAACACAAAGTTTGCTTTGCTTCACCATCATCAGATAACCATTATCTGAAATAGTCATTATTTACAACAACATAAACACATTACCTCATCGTGATCCATACTAACTGCCGTCTCTCGTTCATTCGCTTTCTGTGAGGACACGTCTTTCAGCTCCGTGAGAGAGAGAGTAGTTAGGTTACACTGCTGCATCAACTCATTGCAATCAGGTGTGTGTGGCAGTGACTGGCATTAGTTGATGCAGTGTCAAAACCACTCTCACGGAGCCGAAGAGTCCTCACACTTCCAACACACGGACATGCACTATATTGCTCCCTTCTCAGTTCACACTCACGCGCCTGGCACGAGCTAGAAAACAGCTTTGCGACAGCGGGCGTCGTAAAAATACTACCGCTTTTGTCCGAAGGGGACGCCAACGTGCCATGTTACTCGTAGTGGCTTTAATAGATAGATGGATGCGATGTACTGTTTCTCACCAGTAGAGGTAACCCCCATTTCTCCTCTATCTCTGTCTCTCTCTGTCTGGCTGTGTGTCTCTCTCTCTCTCTCTCTCTCTCTCTTTCTCTCTCATTCCCTCTCTCTCTCTAATTCTCTCTCTTAGTGCTCAGGAGCTGGAACTTGAGGACACACAGAGCCGACTGCAGCAAGATCTCCGACGCAGAATGGCAACAGAAGGTCAGGGTTCAACGTGCACACGCACACACAGAGGCCCAATTCCAAAACGATCCCTACACACTCAAACTCTGTGCCCGAGTGACACTCACTGTGGTGTCACCCTTATGGCCTTGAATGGTCACTTATGTAGGTGGAGGGTCTAAAAACAAAGTGCGGATTTGTGATGCCCTCAAACGGGAATGGGAATATACGTCAGTCAGTCCGCTGTCTTGATCCATCCTCAGTATCGCCCTAAGATTAACATTACAAAACACTCCCGCCTCTATTCTCATCTCCTTCTTTATCATTACCTTATGAGTGCACTGAAAGAGTAACGTTGATTACACAATAAGCCTGTGAGACAAAGATAAATATTGAATACAAAAATAAAATGTTATTAGCTCCTTGGAAAGACGTAAAGGAGATATTCACAGATTTTGACAAAAAAAAACATATTTTTTCTCTAGAGTTGCTGATTCCACCTTTTTTAAAATGGTGGACCTTCCACAAAAACAGAGGGAGAGTGGGGTAGTGGTTTAGGATGTAGGGGGGCCCTGGTTTGGAATTGGGTCAATCTGATAGACAGACATAACAGTGCACACACCGGTGGAAATATGAAGGTGTATTGAACTCTGAGATCCGGTGTTGTATAAATGTGCAAACAATTTTAGAAATCGGTTCATCCTAGCCTGAGAAATGGCAGAAAGAGTGTGTTATGGTCTCACTGTCTCAACCCTACATGTTCCCATGCGTGACATCACACATGGGAAAATGTAGGGGTTAGGATTAGCAGGACAGCTGCGCGAAGGGAAGACTGAGGGAAGAAAAACCTCATTGATTATATTATAATAGCGATTTTATAATGATAGAACGCCGGTTCCATATGGGTGAAGTATTCCTTTTAACCCCTCCTCTCACTCTCCAGACACAGTGAAGAGTGCCTCGGAGCTGCAGCGGGAGCAGGAGATCCTTTCAGAGATCATGAGGACGGTGGAGAGGAGGGACATGTTGGTGGACATCCTGGACGAGCAGAGGCTGAAGGAGAGGGCCGAGGACAGAGACCTGGAGAGCCTGGTGCTGGCCAAGGGCTATGACCTGCACTGGGCCCAGGCCGCAGACCACAGCCTGCTGCAGGACAGTGTACTGTGAGGGGCTCTCTAACATACAGTATAACACTGTTTTAAAAAAAATGGGGCAGACATATTTTTTTTTAACCACGATAGTTTGCGTCTGTGGCTCATTCTCCATAAAGCAACATAATGTGGTGAGGATAGGATGGGAAACGTCATGAAAGTCGACAAGGTGCTGATCCACCCTAAAGAACAGAAGATGCAAGCCATTTAGCTCTATAGTCTCACCTTCTGTTGGTACAGGGGGCTCAGAGACGGACGGAAGAATGGAAATTTGAGCTAATCACTTCCATGACAGCCATAACATGAGGACTAATAACATAGCAATCTGTCATTGCGTTTATTTGACCCCCCTGTGCTGGAAAGTGTTATTCCTCAGTCCCAGACACTGCCCTGACACTGGATGCATAATAATGCCTAACCACTCCTAACAATGTGACTGAAATTTCAGCACACCCTCATAAACCAAACTGACTGCCTTGTTGTGTTCAGTGTGTAGTTAGTTAGTGACGGATTTGTTCGTATTGTAACACTGTATAGCTTTCACTGGATTAATAGCATATGGAACAACTTTTTTTGCACAGCGCGATTTTTTTTTTTTACTAAATTATATTTGCGTCATAAATCCAGAGATGTGCTCAATGTTTGTCACTTTTTTTTGCTTAGATTTGAGCATGTTCTCGAGTGTATTTTAATGTTATTTTTTATTTTATTTTTACTTTGTACTGGAATACTGTCATGACAACAAATGATAGAGTCCTAACTGCCACATGTTGCCACATAATTCCTGACTCTGCATATACAGTAGGTCCAAAAACTTCATCCACTTTGTTTGCACAACCTGGCCACGCTCCAGTTAATGACATCACCGCCCTCGTCTTCCCCTGGCTTGTCATGGCAACTTTTTCTGGTCGTTCAAATTCAGCGTGGATTTACCCTGTGCTGAACTACTGTCAGCTAAACTGTGATTGTTTTTAACCAAATGTGTGTGGGGCTGTGAGTAAAAAATTATTAACATGTTTACATGAGTTTTAATCCCAGGAAAAAGAGAACCGCTGTTCTCATTTGGCCACTGGGCTTTAAATGTTAATCTGGATTATGTATTATGCAATTTAACAGAAGTTCAGCTTGCTTGATTAAAAAATATGCTTTTTTTAATGTTTCTATATTTTTGGTTTTATGCTGCTTCATGTCTTTAACATGTAAAATATTAATAAAAATTTATTTAAAAAAAATTGAGTAGGCTAGTTACTTTTCTACTGAGTGATAGAGGAACCTGCTGTAACACAAGCACCCTATTAGCATGCGTCCAATGTTATAATATAAAGTCATACTAGCCTATCAGTCAGTTAAAGACGAAATTGGCAGCCATCTCTGATCGTTTGAGTTGATGAGAATAACACAGTTATTTAAAGTCAAATTTAGACTAATGGTTTTAACATTTACATTTAGTTGATGTAGTTATGATAGAACAGGCTGACTACAGTTAACCTTTGACAAACAACAAACCCTATGTCTTTATAGGGCAGTGATTTTCAAATGGTGATGTGTGTACCTCTAGACTAGAGTTAGGCCTAGGCCTACTGCAGTGAGTAGCCTATAGATTTAGAAATGCATACCTAATTAAACTACTAAAATAATCATACTAGAGTAAGTTAAATTAAATTAATAGTGCAACTATATAGACTAGTGTGTTTATTATTGCAAGTGTTTTTCAGTTAGGCTACAATGTTGATGTAGCCTATGCAATCAATGTGTTGTAGCCTAATTATATAGCTTTTATTTTTTCAATCAAAAATGTTTAGGCAGGTGTGAGCCAAGGTGGCCATTGGATAATAAGTGTCGTCATGGGGAAGCCTCCTTGACTGGAAAATATGGAGGGAGGGACATTATTGAAAAAGGTTCGAAAAGCACTGGCATTTTTGCACTACAAAGTCATAGTGTTCGTAAACTTAAACATATTGGCCTACGGGCCTACTCGCAGAGGAAAATAAATAAGCAGCCGTTGTTGTGAAGAGCGGTATCTTGTGGTGTTCGTCCTTAACCCATTTAATCCCAAATTTTTTCCAGACATGAAAATATCCAAATCATGTGCTATTGGTAACCCTTTGAAATAGTCTATCATTATTTTGGGAAATTTTCATGGAAAAATAGGTTAAAAAGTGTGTTTTATTGTCGGCCACAATTGTGACCGGTGGGATAATGTATATACTGATTTTATGTTTTTCTTGTTTCCAGTCATCAAATTTCTCATAGTTCAGCTCAATTATATCTGGGTTGGAATATAGAGCTTTGTTACTGGCAGTACCAGTATCAGCATGTATTAAAATATGCTAGTGTTCTTTATCACATGTTAGTGTGACTGTTTCACATATGAAAAACATGAATACGACAAATGAAAGCAAAAACGAAAAGACACCCATCAGCATTAACATTATTATCTTAACATTTATTAAAACATTCATATGGTAACTTTGTTGTAACATTTGACCTTGCACTTTTGTTTAATACTAGTAGTATTTTAGTGCATAATTCATTTTAACATTGTAATTGTAACATTTTAGTGCAACATTCACTGAACACTATGGAGTAGTCATATGCGTCTTTAAAACTAAACGGACCACTCAGAATAGAGGTAACTTGCATTCAAGTAGAAGCCTGCACTAAACAAAACTTTACTTACTGTACATAAAGGCCTCAGAACTAAGTGCATGTGCATCACAACTATGGTCATTGCTTGACTGATATGAACTGACCTTTTCAAAAACCTCTTTTTTGTCAACATTTCATCCTATAGTATGTTTTACTCCTTATTTCTTGCAGACTTTTCTATTTTTCTTTTATTGGCTTTTCTAGCCCTTTTTTTATCTATCCCGATCTCTTTTTCTACTGCCCATGGTAGGCCTTGAAACATTCAATGTGCAGTGGTGCTGTGCATTTTTCACATGCATAAGTAGTGCGTTTGTCACAATGACGACATCTCTGGAATCGATGCATGGTGTTGATTGGCCAGTGAGAAGTTTTGTCAAATCTTCCCTGATTTTCTACAGAAGCAGCCAGTAGAGACTTCCTTCCGTGGCTCAGTGGTTTTCTGCCAAACCTTTGCATAAGAGACTGTGCCACTGTACGTGAGAAGGTGAGCAGGTCAATGGTCCCTCCTATGACATCTCTGTAAAAGAGATGGCTGTTTGTTAGTGCACTGCTGAGGGACCATGCAAAGATGGGCCACCACCATTTTTTGGACCTGATCGAGATGTGGTATCTTGAAACCTGTAGATCGTGAAGGTCAACACCACCCATATGCTCATTGTATTGGTTGATGCATTTTGGCTGTTTGACTGTGTCAAATGCACGCCGCTGCTTGTTCCATCTCTTTACAGAGGTCTCACTGTATTTATCTTCCATGTTTGTCCCCACTGTGACAATGTTGTTGTCTTTCCAACGGACCAACAGCTTCTCTTCCTCAGTCAGGACTTCAGATGTTCCCCGGGGGAATTTCATGAATTTTTTCTGTGATGTGAATGGGACATCAAACAGACGATTTTGTCTCATTGTTCCACAGCTCCCATACCCTCTTTTTGTCATTTCACCGAGGAGTGCAAGCGAAGTGAAGAGGTTGTCATGGAAGAATTTGCAACCTTGAGGCACTTCAGCCTGCTCTGCAAGGCCAAGAACTACGCTGGGTCCCTGACCTAACCCAGTCTCAGGAAGGAGGGTGTGGGAACCACCATATGGCTCCATTAGGCCTTTCACACCAAAATGAACCAAGAGTCAGTTCCAGGCTGGTGTTGGGGTCAGTTCAAAACTGGTTACAGCCTTATCCCAGTTATGAACCGGTTGGTTTCACATCGACCGGAGACAGCCATGGAGCCGGAAAGAGAGCAACGTCATGACGTCACTGTAAACGTGTGTGTACGTCGCCCGACGGCGCTGCTCTTGTGGCTAACGCTAAAGCTACCGCTAGCTTTAAGCACAACAACAGCGGCGAATACGTCTTATTTTTACACGTGTTAGCTTTCGCTTTGCTTTCTTAACCAAACAGGACCCATACAGCGTATTCTCGCCGGTCAATTTGATCGCTACGTTCGGTAATTATGTTATGTTTACGTCTCGTAGTAGCGGTGTTTTTAAACATGGCGGGCATGAGGTTTTAGTTGGTCTGGTTGGTCAGGATAATCCCTCCCCCCGGCCGCTGGCGCAAGCGGTTCACTTCAAACCCTGCTCAATCCTGGGGTATGAGTTGAACCGGTTTTTACGGCCCGGAGCAGGCTTTCTGGCGGTGTGAAACCAAAACACTGGCTCTAACTCCGAACTAGCCCAGAACTAGCACCGATTTTGCGGCGGTGTGAAAGGCCTACATGTGATGCATGTAACCACTCGATGAGGCAAGGCTCCATAGCTTGTAACCAAAACGGATTGGTTTACCTTTTATGAATTGCTTACATCCATGTCGGCCATAGTATGGGACCATACTTTCATCCACTGACAGCCATTCCTGAAATGGCATGATTTTATATGACTGATTGAGCTCAGCAAAGATGGGCCTGACTTTAAAAAATGGATCATCAGTGATTTGAGTGTTATCAACCACATGAACTGATGCCATTATTTCATCAAAGCGATTTCTTCGCATTGTATCGGAAATGCTTTCATTGTGTACATCATTGTCAAGTGACCAGTACATGTGTCTTCTTGGGACAGAGCTGTACCCAGATGTGATCAGTATTCCATAGAATGTTAAGAGTTCATCCATTGTTAGACTCAGTTGCTTGCCCTTGGTCTGGGTGGAGTAGAGGTTGGACATTTCAAGGGTTAGCTCTCTAAGGGTGGGTGGATACATTAGTAGGAAAACATCCATTGGGCTGGGGCAGTTTTGTTTAACACATTCTGCAGCATTTGGGCTGTATACTGTGTGTTTTGGAATACCTGCTGTGACAGGCCTCTTAGATCGTTTGAAGGTTCGGTTTTTATTTTTGACCACTTGCAACTTGGTCCTTGGCTCGTCTGTCTGCACCCTGTCTGTCTGGTGGGTAGATGAACATGGCTCTTCAGAATCAACAGGAGGTGGAAGTGGGGTAGTGGTGAGGAGGGAGTTATCATCACTGATAACATCTGTTTCATAATTTCTTTGCATAAGTTCAGCACTTGCGTTTAGCAGCCTAGCGGGCAAATGGCCTGTCTCACCCTCAAAGTCCATGTCTGACCCATCACTGTCACAGTCACTGACGACAGCGTCTTTCTCACTTTGAGGGACAACTGTAATGTTGCATGCCTTGTCTGAAGGGTCCACAAGGTCCAACATACAGAGAATTTCATTCAAAGTTAAGCTAAAAGGAAGAACAGAGTAGAAAGTTAGCTAGCTAGCTACACTGTGTTATCCCACCGGTCACTATTGTTGCCATCAACAACTTTACTCATGCTGTGACCATACTGAACATAGTTGAGTTAAGGTAAATAGACCTGTCAATACTAGACACCTTGAAGATGATGTGTACCAAAAATATTTGTCTCATCTTTATGTTAACCCTCTTTACTGACCTCTTTTGTTGGTGCTTTGATGCAGCCATCCTCCTCGGATGGTGCAACCAGGAAGTAATCAGCTCTGATCATGTGACAATTTACACTAAACATATGAAACTGCACAAATGTGTTTGGGAGTTTTTTTAACATCAGTATTTTCTGGAAATAGGTTGATTCTCCATTCAGTAACATTTTTAGGACCTTTAAACTGGAAATGTTTTTTACGGTCACTTTTGTGACCGATGGGATTAAATGGGTTAAGGCCTACTTCCCCTACTACGTGGTACCGTGGGACCCTCCGCTCCTCCTGGGACCCTCGACCAGCAGCTCTGCCTCTTGAGCCAGAGCACCGTGGATCTCGCGCTTCCCGCGGTCAGCAGCAGCCTCCTCCTGCCTGCTCTCTCCCGGCCCTCCTTCACAGAGGAGGGGCCACTCACACGACCCGACTTCACCAGAAAATGCCTGGAATTCCGTTTCCGCTTTAGGGAGTGGACGGTGATTTTTTTTTCTTGACTAGATTTCCAAACAAAGTTTTATTTTCCACTTCAACTTGGACAGTTCTGTGTTTAAACTGTCCCGGAATTAAACCATTGCCACCACGATGGCTTCTTCGCCGCAGTCCCCGAAGTCCCCGTCTTCTCCGAAGTCTCCGACGCCCAAATCCCCGTCTTCCAGAAAGAAAGATGACTCTTTCCTGGGAAAACTTGGTGGAACTTTGGCAAGGAGGAAAAAGGCGAAAGAAGGTAACACTAGACCGCAAAATAACGACCCGGAAACTAAACAAATCTAGTGTCGACTCGCTGTAGGCTAGCCTACTGTATTGTTTTCCGAAGTAATACAATATTTTAAGGTCTTAGCCACAGCAATAGCCAGCCTCTCAGTGTGACAATCCCCGCTAACTAAACTCTCGGCCACTTCCCTACGCATATTAGGGTAGCTCACACGTTAAAGTCTGATTTTAGGCTAGTCTTATTTCAGCTTATGAACTTGGGCTACTTTAAAACATTGTATCACTAAGAAAGTCCGGAGAATTGCAGCGTGTGGTTGTGTGTGTTCGTTTTCATGGCCGCGGGCTGTCTGTATCCATGTAAGGTATTGAATCCGCTACTACTGTAATAAGCGAGGAATGAGGCATGAGTAAACACAGGCCTGTCACACACTAGGCACTAAGGCTCCACCGACACCCTCCCCGCCTACACAGACACTGTGGGAACTTAGCAAAAGGTTGCAAGGTTGATTCCCAGAGCAGGGTCAAAGGTCAGGGTTGTATCAGGTTTACACTGCCTTGCTCAGTGGTAGGACTCCCCCAATGCATTTCCACCTTCCTTCATAATAGTTTTAAAGGTGCTATGAATGACAACTCTCTAAAAGCCTCTTTTTTTAAATGCCTCCATTCAGTTTATAGCCACGCAGGGTTGCTTTAAAAAAATACAGCAGGCTTGCTTCACTCAGAAAGAGCCTGACATTCGTTAAAGGCCAGGTTTTATCATCAAGTGAGAAAAGGTCTCTCTTCCAATTGGGTTATTACTCTGTGTCATTCAGGATCCTGTTGCACAGCTGAGCCCCCATTTTATGTTGCCTTTGTCTACACAGGACGAGCATGCAATGCAATCACATTATATTCATGCTGGCTCCGTGTTCTCTCTCTTTCACACACACACACACACACACACACACACACACACACAAGCGCAGTGTGTAGGATGTCTGCAGTGTGTCCAGTGATTTGATGGAAAACGTGGGCTGGTCTCTCTTGTGTTGATCATTGATTACATTTAAGTCTGTCTGACATTTATGGCAGTCCTTTTCTTCTGTGTGTGCCGGGGACAGAGAGAGAGAGGGAAGGGGACTTGAACAGGAGAAAATACCGGATCGAGGAGGGAAGGAAAGGTTGGATAAAGGACAAGAAAGATAATGAAAACTACAGGATGGGGGGGGGTAGATATTATGAAGAGATAGAAGGAGAGATGGTCAGAGGGTTTGGGAGCATTAGCGGGCACATGTGCGTTGCATACAGACGGACGGACGCCAACAGTGTGCGGTGGTGGATGTAGAAGTGCAAACAGAAAATAAGAGCAGTGCATAAAACAGGAGGGCGTAACATACAATACTACTCCTCAATCGTAGGAATTAATACCAGGGTTAAGGTGTTATATTAGAGGCGTTTGTGGTGGAGGAAGATGAGCTCCAGGGGAGAAGGCTGGTCCTGCTAGCCCAGGAGACGATGCTTGAGACTGGGGGGGGACGGAGACAGACAGACATGGGCTGTGGAGCACTCTGCCCTCCAGGTAGGACACAACATCGGCAACCCACTGCTGCCTCAAATCGCACAGAAGGCATGTTCCTGAATGATGCATACGTTGACGTGGCTTTTTCAATCTTTATTTTTGTATTGTGTTATCCTTATTTAAACCAGTGGGTGATATGTATTCTCATATAATGACACTATAGCCCAGAGGGGGAGGAGTGATATACTATGCAGTGGGGACACCGAGGACCCCGGTAATTCCTATTCAGTCTGCTTATATACTGACAGTGAATCAAATCCACACTGAACATGGACAGAGGGTTTATTGAGGCAAGCAATTTTTCTTTGTGAATGTGCTTTAAAGGTCACACATTATGCTTATTTAAGGTTCAACATTGTCATTTGTTTTTTTCTACTAGAAGCTGTTCTCATGGTGTAGTGTCCAGAAATCCTTTATATTACTCACGGCGCCATTGACCCATCCCCGCATTTTTCGTCTCTTCAAGCCCCACCTTCCAAAAAGTCCATCAGCTCTGATTGGCCCTGAATCAACTAAACTCCCTGTTAGATTCAGGGGTTCCTGGGGGTGTGCTTATCACAGGTTGAGGTAGTGCCAGTGTTTCCCCTACTATTGTCTTGACATGCTTCTTATGCCTCGTTTCCACCGAGTAGAGCGGATCGGTCCGGGTAGTTTGGCTTTTCATTTGCCAAAAGTTGGGTAGGGTACAGTTTAAACGCACCTAACCGCTCTGAGCCGCTCCTAATTTCGGTACTCCTCCGTTGGGGTACCAGCCGCCTGAAAGGGTGCCGAAAAGGCGGAGCTACACATGACGTCCGTTTATTGGTCGAAAGAATCATTTCCGCTGTGTGTAGTCACCTCGGCAAGAGTAAAGAGAGTCTTGTGTTTTGGCGAAAATGTGAGCGCAGCACTGTTTACTGTGTGGTGTTTTTCCTCGTCATTAAATGAATCAGTTGGCTACACTGTGTCACACTGTTACGATGTCACGAAGCTGCCGCAGCCAGCGATGTTCGCTCACTGTCTCTATCAGTTGCACCGAGCCGTCTCTGTGCGTGGGAATAACACGGGGGAATAATTGAAGAAGCGGCTGGTTTGACCAAGCAAAAACGAGAGACCGATGGCTTGACCACAGATGTTCCACAGCCCGATAGTTTGACCCACATTCTGGTGGCGGCTATCGCAGTCCAGCCTAAACCCCGCCCTACCACTAAGGGTAGGGTCGGCGGTGGAAACACCACGAGATTCTTAAAAGTGAGCTGTCCCGCTATGAGCCGCTCCGACCGGACCCGCTCTACTCGGTGGAAACGAGGCATTATCAGCACTTCTTAGAGGTGTCTGACTTCACAGGTGGCAGTGGGAAGTAGGCTACTGGAAAAGTGCTCAAAACAGCCTGTCCTAAGACACATATATGGAAAGAATGTGTGCCTTATGACATCATAAGGGGAGAAACAGCTGACTAGGGATTTTGAACACAGAGAGAGGGTTATTTTTTTCTCATACTTTGGGAGTATCTTCTAGACCAGGGGTGTCCAAACTTTTTTCACTGAGGGCCACATACAGAAAAATCTACGAAGGGCCGGGCCACTTTGCAAAAATGACACATTTATCAGGACATATAGCTGCTCTGATGTTTAGTTTCATAGTGTCTTCGTAAATTGTAATCCTTCTTCACGGCAACACTTTACTTGCACATTAAACAGATACATTCCCCCTCTTGCCAAATGCCATTGATACACCCAGTGTTTTCTGCTTTTGTGTCCAATGTCCAGCTGGATGAAATAGTAGCCAGCCGAGATCCGGGGGTATGCCCCCCCGGGAGATTTTTTAAAGTGTTTAAAGTGAAATGCATGAATCTGTTGCACGTTGAGAGGGGAAATTAAGAGGCTAAAGCTGAAGAATTTTGTATGAAAAAAATGGAGACACTGTGTCAGATGAATTAGAAGCTATTGGAGAAGGACACATGAATTTTCTATAATAATATTAATTTAAAATAAAATATTATGCAGGGTCCTCTGGGATGGGCTTGGTGCTCTCTTTCTTTTATGGGACATATTTCTCTTTAATATAATGAGTGCATTTAAATTATTTAAAAATTAAAAGGGCCGTATTACATTATATTTTTAAAATCGGCCGCGGGCCGTAGTTTGGACACCCCTGTTCTAGACACACCAGGGACCCATATTAATGTTGGAAAACGATGACAACGTGCATTTTTCAACGACATTTAAGTATGCAATTAGATCATAGCATGCTTGCTTGACTTACCAGTGTGCAAACACAGCTGGTTAGCAAGTGGACTGAAGTTATACTCAGACTATCTCACCTTCACATGGCACATTAGGAATCCACTCTCCATACTTCCTCTAATAACAACCGACCTTGTCTCCCACAGACCTGTTCATCCTTAAATAGCACAAGTGATAATTACAGTAATGTCAGGTTGGGCTAATTGGGTATGGTGTTTTGGTATAGCACCTTAACCCCTGTTTGAGTCTGTAAATTGCCAGTGACTGACAGTTGCTATAAGAGTTTTTAAACTGCGACTGCATTGTTCCACCCCTTTCTTCTCCCCTCTGATATCTAGTGTCCCAGGTATCACATAACATGAAATCACTCTTCAGGTTAAATATATATTTCCCCAAAAATATGCATTGTATTACGCACTGCTTCCTGCAGTTGCGTTGGACTCGAGAACACCTCTTCAACTAACCCTGAGTTCCGAATCACAAAATTTCTAGTTTCTACTATTTAGTATGGTAGAAAAAAGATTTAGGATGTCCTGATTCTTGTGGCCAGATTTAGGATGGTTAGAAAGACCCGGATGACTACTACATCCGGCCAAGATTTTTAGTTTTGAAAACCTCACCCCTATTTGGGCAATTCTGACCCATAATCTAGTGCGAACCTGAAATGACATCACATCGACGGAGCCTCCATATGAAAACAAATGGGGATGCGACGGATATAAAAGCAAGAGCAATGCGCAATGTTATGATGAAATAAATAATTAAAAGCATGTCCCAAAAGTATGCCTACTGCAATTGTTCAATAAAGTTCAATGGAAAGAAAAAAAAATAGTATGCCTCCTACTGCATCCTAACTAGATCATTTTTATCGTCGGATGTAGTATGTAGAATGGAAAAAAGAAAGAGTCTGTGATTGGGAATATAGGGAAGGTCTCGGTACGCTTATATGGTCTGCTTTTGGTGCACACCTGAGTGTGATTGCTGGGTTCTCACCTGTGCAAACGGATTGTATCAATGGAACCAAACACAGCAGGTTTCAAAGTGCCCCAACAGAACTACAGTAGTGTCTTTGTTGATCAGTTAGCGCCGGCCACTACACCAAACTCCAATTCTTTGTATTTCCTTCACATATTAAAGGAGATGTAAGTGATATTTTCTCGTTAATACACTTTTTTTCTCTATATTCATACAGCAATCACTTAAACAGTATGTGCAGTTCATAACACAGGTCTCCCAGTCATTCAGCTTTGCAGTAATTGCCAGTTAAAATTTCGAGTATCCTGCTTGTTTTATCCAATCGGGAGACAGGGCGCTATGAAGAGGCAGGTCACAGTGCCCGTGAACGATGACTTGCTGCTCTCCATCACGGCACTATCTGATGAAGACGGCTGTGTTTTCATGTGGTGGTGACGTAGGGACAAGGTCATGACAGATGCATGCTTTCTATAGTGTTCTGTAATAGTTTTGTATTGTACTTGAGTAGAACTGATATATAGTATCTAGGAGACTGGAGTACTGGTGATAATGTTGTATGAGTGTGTGAGTAATTTACAGAATGGAAAGAGTGAGGCTCTCTCTAGTAATATTCTGAAGCCTGGGATATGTGTTGGTGCAGACATAGGGTACATGAAAGCACTTGTGGATGGTGTTGATTAAGAGGATGTTGTTTTCAGGGTTAGGGGGACAATGCACAGGATGTTCACTCCATGCTTCCAACACACACACACATACACACACACTGATACACACACAGAGATCAGCCGTGATCGAGCCTCCTCAGGTATCTGACACACTCAGAAGAATGCCATGCTGGGTTTCTATAAAGCCCGCTGAGAAGCAGGAAACAACAGCGGCCGTGTGTTTGTCTGACATCAAATGGCTCTCGATGGAGGGTCTAATAATACTGGTTGTTTGTGGACTCAAGGGGAACATTGAGCTATAGCATGCTACTGCTGAACACTGCAATAGATTGTGTATTCAGGGAGATGTTCTGTCCCTCAGCTGAACCGATCTTTGTTTAAAATGGAGTGCTTGATTGGTACGTTAAGTGGCTATAAAGAAAGACACGGTCATGCGGCATTGTTCTGACGACAAAAAAATGTGGTATTTTGTCATTGAGCTGGTGGTTGGCAAATAAACGTGTTTATTTGTGTTCCCTTTACATGTGTTTTTTTTTTTGCTTTTATCTCAGGCTGTTTAAATATTCAATCATGCTTATCATTTTATATCATCGCGCGTGAAACATATTTGGGATTTACTTTTGGAGTTAGTGAGTGTAAATTGGCGTTGCAACCCTAATTATGCCGACAAACAGGAACCGTCATGTTTTATTCCGCGTGGATTTCACTTACAGTTTCACTCTGCTGCACTAAATAATATGCACCAGAGCACCCTAACAATGGATGATCCACCACTGAAAGTAGTCCCAAGCAAAAGGCTCTGTTACTGTTGTTTGAGTAACAATAGCTAAAAATTACAGCTAAGTAGTTTTTTTTGTTGCTAAGTGTCTCTTTTTTTCGTATACCATGGCCTATTTGCATCTATAGGAAAGAGGGCTTGTCACCTATGTTGTTTGTTTGATCTTAATGAATGTTTGTTTCCATCCGTTTTGTAGTGTCGGAGCTTCAGGAAGAGGGGATCAATGCCATCAACCTTCCTCTCAGCCCCTCACACTATGAGCTGGACCCCGAGGACACAATGCTAGGTAAAACAACAGCCACACACACTGTCTCTTGTTCCATACATGCAGGTTAAGGCTTTAACCATACAAAAACTCACGATTCGATTTCTATCGATGTTTTTTGATAATGACTAAGTTACCTTGGGGGAAATGCTTTGATATTTTTTTTGTTGTTGCGTGGGTTATGTTGCTATTCTTCCTGGCTTTGGACTACAGGCTGTGTTCGAAAAGCCCTACTAACTAACGTCCTACTCATATTCATTTTCACATCAATTTGAGTATGTTGGTGGTCTCAAGTGAGGGGCCCGACTAAGAATGGTTCACAAAGACCCCATGGAAGATCAAGCAAGAGGAAGTGTGACCCTGCCCGGAGGAAGCCCGGGGCCCCCGTCTGGAGCCAGGCCCAGAAAGGGGGCCCGCATGCGAGCGTCTGGTGGCCGGGTCTGCCACGGGGCCCGGCCGGGCACAGCCCGAAGAAGCTACGTGGCACAAACTCCCTCTACAACTGATGGGCCCACCACTCGTCAGAGGAACCGCTGGGGTCGGGTGCGCTGCCTTATGGGTGGCAGTGAAGGGCGGGGACCACGACGGACCAGACCCGGGCGGCAGAGGCTGGCTTTGGGGACGTGGAACGTCACCTCGCTGTGGGGGAAGGAGCTGGAACTGGTGCGGGAGGTGGAGCGCTACCAATTAGATCTGGTGGGGCTGACCTCCACGCACAGTCTTGGTTCTGGAACCGTACTTCTGGACAGGGGTTGGACTCTATTTTTCTCTGGAGTTGCCCAAGGTGTGAGGCGCCGGGCCGGTGTGGGGATACTCACGAGCCCCCGGCTGGGCGCTACTACGTTGGAGTTTACCCCGGTGGACGAGAGGGTCGCCTCCCTACGCCTCCGGGTTGTGGGGGGGAAGACTCTGACTGTTGTCTGTGCGTATGCACCGAACAGCAGTTCGGAGTATCCGGCCTTCTTGGAGACCCTGAACGGAGTCCTGCATGGGGCTCCGGTAGGGGACTCCATAGTTCTGCTGGGAGACTTTAACGCGCACGTGGGCAATGATGGAGACACCTGGAGAGGCGTGATTGGGAGGAACGGCCTCCCCGATCTGAACCCGAGCGGTCGTTTGTTGTTAGACTTCTGTGCTGGTCATGGTTTGTCTATAACGAACACCATGTTCGAACATAAGGATGCTCATAAGTGTACATGGTACCAGAGCACCCTAGGCCGAAGGTCGATGATCGATTTCGTGATCGTATCATCTGATCTGAGGCCGCATGTTTTGGACACTCGGGTGAAGAGAGGGGCAGAGCTGTCAACTGATCACCATCTGGTTGTGAGTTGGGTCAAAGGGTGGGGGAAGACTCTGGACAGACCTGGTAAGCCCAAACGGGTAGTGCGGGTGAACTGGGAACGTCTGGCGGAGGCCCCTGTTCAAGAGATCTTTAATTCGCACCTCCAGCAGAGCTTTTCTAGCATCCCTGTGGAGGTTGGGGGCATTGAACCCGAGTGGTCGATGTTCAAAACTTCCATTGCTGAAGCCGCGGCAGGCAGCTGTGGTCTCAAGGTCTTAGGTGCCTCAAGGGGCGGTAACCCTCGAACGCCGTGGTGGACCTCGGTGGTCAGGGAAGCCGTCCGACTGAAGAAGGAGTGCTTCCGGGATATGTTATCACGGGGGACTCCTGAGGCAGTTGCAAGGTACCGACAGGCCCGAAGGGCTGCAGCCTCTGCCGTGACAGAGGCAAAGCAGCGGGTGTGGGAGAAGTTCGGAGAAACCATGGAGAAGGACTTTCGGTCGGCACCAAAGTGTTTCTGGAAGACCGTCCGGCACCTCAGGAGGGGGAAGCGGGGAACCATCCAAGCTGTGTACAGTAAGGATGGGACGCTGTTGACCTCAACTGAGGAGGTGGTCGGTCGGTGGAAGGAGCACTTTGAGGAACTCCTGAATCCGATTAACCCGCCCTCTATGTTGGAGGCAGAGCTGGAGGCTGATGGGGGATCATCGTCAATTTCCCTGGTGGAAGTCACTGAGGTAGTCAAACAACTCCACAGTGGCAAAGCCCCGGGGGTTGATGAGATCCGTCCAGAAATGCTGAAAGCAATGGGTGTGGAGGGGCTGTCTTGGATGACACGCCTCTTCAACATTGCGTGGAAGTCGGGTACAGTGCCGAAGGAGTGGCAGACCGGGGTGGTGGTTCCTATTTTCAAAAAGGGGGACCAGAGAGTGTGTGCCAATTACCGAGGTATCACACTTCTCAGCCTCCCCGGCAAAGTCTACTCCAAGGTGCTGGAAAGGAGGGTTCGGCCGATAGTCGAACCTCAGATTGAAGAGGAACAATGCGGATTCCGTCCTGGCCGTGGAACAACGGACCAGCTCTTCACTCTCGCAAGGATCCTAGAGGGAGCTTGGGAGTTTGCTCATCCAGTCTACATGTGTTTTGTAGATCTGGAGAAGGCTTATGACCGGGTTCCCCGGGAGATACTGTGGGGGGTGCTGCGGGAGTATGGGGTGAGGGTGTCTCTTCTCAGGGCCATCCAATCTCTGTACGCTCAAAGCGAGAGCTGTGTACGGGTTCTCGGTAGTAAGTCGGACTCGTTTCCGGTGGGGGTTGGCCTCCGCCAGGGCTGCGCTTTATCACCAATCCTGTTTGTGATATTTATGGACAGGATATCAAGGCGTAGTCGTGGTGGGGAGGGGTTGCAGTTTGGTGGTCTGAAGATCTCATCTCTGCTGTTTGCGGATGATGTGGTTCTGATGGCATCATCGGCCTGTGACCTTCAGCTCTCATTGGATCGGTTTGCAGCCGAGTGTGAAGCGGTTGGGATGAGGATCAGCACCTCTAAATCTGAGGCCATGGTGCTCAGCAGGAAACCGATGGATTGTCTGCTACAGGTAGGGAATGAGTCCTTACCCCAAGTGAAGGAGTTCAAGTACCTCGGGGTCTTGTTTTCGAGTGAGGGAACAATGGAACGTGAGATTGGCCGGAGAATCGGAGCAGCAGGGGCGGTTTTGCATACGCTTTACCGCACTGTTGTGACGAAAAGAGAGCTGAGTCGTAAGGCAAAGCTTTCGATCTACCGGTCGATCTTTGTTCCTACCCTCACCTATGGTCATGAAGGCTGGGTAATGACCGAAAGAACGAGATCGCGGGTACAAGCGGCCGAAATGGGTTTTCTCAGGAGAGTGGCTGGCGTCTCCCTTAGAGATAGGGTGAGAAGCTCAGTCATTCGTGAGGAACTCGGGGCAGAGCCGCTACTCCTTTGCGTTGAAAGGAGCCAGTTGAGGTGGTTCGGGCATCTGGTAAGGATGCCCCCAGGGCGCCTCCCTAGGGAGGTGTTCCAGGAGCGTCCAGCTGGAAGGAGGCCTCGGGGAAGACCCAGGACTAGGTGGAGAGATTATATCTCCACACTGGCCTGGGAACGCCTCGGGATCCCCCAGTCAGAGCTGGTTGATGTGGCCCGGGAAAGAGAAGTTTGGGGTTCCCTGCTCAAGCTGCTGCCCCCGCGACCCGATTTCGGATAAGCGGTTGAAGATGTATGTATGTATGTTGAGTATGTTGTGGTTGTGTATGCGAGTTTGTGTAGGCGAGAAAAGCCCAGATGAGTACTAACTTCCGGGAAGATTTTGTGTATGGATCGATAGGTTACTTTTCCTACTCAACCGCCCCACAATGCATTGCGTCATTTCAAACGACATGGAAGTGTTTTTTTTTTTTCTTTATTGCTTCTGTATACATCAATGTAAACGGTCCGATGAACCTCGCATACACAATCGATCGTTAAGTAGACAGTATGTAGTATATATACATGTTTAGTATGTAGGAGGGAGGACGTTAGTAGGCCATTTCTATCCCAGCCAGAGTGTCTCATTCTCGCTCTAAACTTTTCTCCTGTCTGTGCTCATCCATCAGAGGAGAATGAAGTGCGCACCATGGTGGACCCCAACTCCAAGAACGACCGCAAACTGCAGGAGCTCATGAAGGTAAGCTGTGTGCATTGTTCCATCTAGAATACATATATCATTTGGAGTTGTGCTGTGGTGCAGCTCTTCATATCTTGCGAACAAAGGACATATCGTGAGTAAAGAAAGACGCCATTTTTTTATTGTTGTGGTTAAAAGCAGGAGTGTTGGTAAATCAATCTGCATGAGTCTATAGATGAATCCCAAGTAAAGCTTCCACTGTGTGTTGTGCACAGCTCTTTATACTGTATGAAAAGCTTCAGCAGCACACACATGTTCATACATGTCCAACTTGTGATTTGAAGGAGTCATTGACCCTGTTTCTACCTGGCATTAACATCTGACTTTTTGAATCTGGTTACAAGTGGACAGCTCTCAGTCCGTGTGTTCCCACTTGTATTTTCAAATGTGACTTCTCTGTCTACTTGTGATCGGATTCCATTTACCCGCGCTGTATTTAAATCAACACGTTCATCATTTCCGTTTGCATTGGTGTTTTTAACCGGTGGGGTTCAAACAAGTAAACATACAGGGCTGTACAGTGCCACAGTTTTAATCGCATTTGCTATTAAAATGCATTACATGCGAAGATAATTACCAGTCTAGGTTGACGAGATATGCTACTGTCTCATTTAGACAAGGAGGCGCAATGCACAACACTGCTTAGAGGGCTCTCGCCAAATGAGGGAAATATCATAGATAGTATATAAAAGTAAAAACTCTTAGGCGAGTAAGTTATTACGCCTCTTTGGCTGGTGAAAGATGTGTGTTTGCCGGGCGGCTTTTCTAACGTCTGCTACAATGCGTCTTGAGAGTGTTCTCACCTGTAGTTAGGGCTGTATTCAGGTGATCGGATCACAAAAACCACATGTTAATGCCAGGTGGAAACGGGGTCATTGATTCACGAGAACGCTTGTTGTCACAATCACTTTGTGTGCAAATCAATGAATATATACGGTACGCTTATATGGTCTGCTTTTGGTGCACACCTGAGTGTGATTGCTGGGTTCTCACCTGTGCAAACGGATTGCACTACCTATCCTGTATACTGTGTGCTCTGAAACAAATGATGGTGTTAATAAACAGCCTCAGCTCTGTAAACTGGTACGTAAAGAAACGGTATGCAAATAAAGGGGGCCCATCGTAACTAGCAATGTGCCCCCTTTGTTTACATACCAGTTTACAGAGCCTAAGCTTTGTATTAACACCCAATTTCCTTTTTTCAGCTCACACACAGTACGGACAGGCAGTGGAGCTAAAAATTAGTATGCCGTGTGTAAAGGTATGGGTCATTGTTCCCTTTAAGGTTTTGTGCGTAATCAAGCACAGCATATCACAACACCTGCTGCAAGAACACACACACACACACACACACACACACACACATACACACACACACGCACACACATGGGGATCGACCAGCAATCACAGGAGTTACAAAAAGGCAAATTGTGAAGGAGAGCTTCTGTCAGGCTACCAAAGGCCTCAGATTGTGGCCACCATTTATTTCTCAGCAAGAAATGGCCTAATCATAACCGGTCTGACTGCTGAAAAGTCACAAAGTCCTTGAGCCATCCAACTAAAGCTGAGACTCAAATTCCATTGAAAATCTGTGAAAACAAATTTGAAACTCACATTCCACAGACACACAGCTGCAGGTCTGAGTACATCTGCAACCAACAGCAACAGAAAAACATCCTTAAAACTGCCAGGCTGACAAGAGTTCTTCCATCCAAATGCAATTCATGTTACAACATCATTAAAGACGTAAAAAAAATCAGTGAATATCTCCTCACGATCCACTACTCGTCTGTACTGTGAATGCTCTGAGAATAAAACGGGTGTTAATAAACAGCCTAGGCTCTGTGAACTGTCATGTAGCTTGCTACAGTGGGTCCCCCTTGGTTTACATATCCTTTGTTTACATACCAGTTTACAGAACCTAGGCTGTTTATTAACACCAGAGTTTTGTTCAGCAAACATACAAACGGACAGGTTTGCGGATCATCAGAAGATACTCACTGATTCCCACCAAAAAAACTTCGACTCATAAAACGTTCTCCAGAATGGCCGACTGCACCTTTTTTTATAATTCAAAGATCATTTTCTAAATGATTTTAGCATGGTTGTAATGCTGGGTGTTTTGTTGTGCCTATGCAGGTGTTGATCGACTGGATAAATGACTGTCTGGTGGGGGAGAGGATCATTGTGAAGGACCTGGCTGAGGATCTCTATGATGGACAGGTCCTGCAGAAACTCTTCGGTGAGGAGAACAACCATTACATGTTTGGTATAGGCCACAGAGACCAGACGTGGCGTGTATCCATAGTCAAAACAAGCTTTTTGCCTCAACCGTCTTAACTGTGTGCACTATGCATTTTCAGGGGAGTGGGGATTTGTTAATATTTGCAGAGCCTGCAGTATGTTCACAAAACACATTCAAACCATTATAAATCTTTTGTTTTGGGGGCACCTGGAACCAAATGAAACTATAATGTGTTCTAGGAGATTTCCTGTGAAGAAAATGTGTTTATTCAGTTATGAGGATATGCCTCCGAAATTGTCCACTTCTCCGACACACCCAAAGTTACATAGTGCAACTTTAACAAGGAATCCATGTTTTGGTAGTGAGTGAACAATGGTATGGGGCTTGTCAGTATTGGGCTTAATGCTTGTCAGTGTTAACATGGTGCTGTGTCCTCCCTCCCTCCATCCATCCCTCCCTCCCTCTCTTCAGAGAAGCTGGAGGGGGAGAAGCTGAACGTGGCTGAGGTGACCCAGTCTGAGATCGCCCAGAAGCAGAAGCTGCAGACGGTGTTGGAGCGCATCAACGACTCCCTCAAACTCTCCGCCAGGAGCATCCGCTGGAATGTCGACTGTAAGAATTCAACTCTCGCACTGTATTTCTTACTTTGTCTACAACTGTTACGTGCTATACTTGATTTTATGATCTGATTTCACATGATCCAACACATTTTTCCAATTTTGAAGTTGGCCACTTTATATGTTTTTATAACGTCCATATGAAATCCTGCTTTGAGTTACCTTTATGCCTCCTTTCCACTCAGCAGCACAGTTCTGTTCGGCACGGTATCCCTAGGTCTGACTTGTGTTTCCACTGCTGACAGCACCTTTACATGGGAGGAGGGGTTTATGCCAAATGCCGATAACCACCAGCACCGCACCGAACTGTACTGCTAAGTGGAAACATGGCATTACACTGGTACAGTTTCCTGCTGCAACAAGCCAGTCTCTGCAGGGAGCGTTCAGTTTGGCTCTTGTACCGTTGCACTGCACTGTCAGCTTAATAAATGCATTGCTTTGAGATTACAGTGCACAACATACAGTGAGGCCCATTGCATTGTGCTATTGTAGAAGTGTCACTTCTGTGTGAAGTCAGTGAAACAATACACTGCTGCACAGCTGATCTATTCATTAGTTACATTTGATTTAATTGAATACATGGATCTCTTCCTAAGACCATGTCCCATCTGGACCCCCCCGCCAGTCCTTTTGAAAGACTGTTGGGAAACACAATTGAGGAACACTTGCTGAAATTAAATTAGACATAACTGATCCCTGTGGGGCCAATGACTTTCTGCAGCCACTACAATAATACAATATAGCATGGGCAAAACATGTGTTAGATCAGCATCAAAGTATGACCTTTTTGTGGTCAATGCAGGAACGTTAGTAAATCAGTCTGTACATATCTATAAATGAATACAAGTTATCATTGCACTGTGTGTTGTCTCTTTATACTGTATGAAAAGCTCTTGCTGCAATTCACTGTGTTTAAATCACCTAGCAAGGCCACCATGCTGCTGAAGAAAATCCACACACACACACACACACACACCTATACACACACCGATACACACACACACACACACACACACACACACACCTATACAGACATCAGGCAGTTTGGTTAGGACAGCATTTGTTTCATGCAGGAACTGTTGGGTTCCAGACAGTGTCCTGTGGGTCACTGCCTGCATTTTATCCTTGAAACGGCACATTCAGTTGTTTTGTCCCATTGTGTGTATGATATGATGTGAATAGTTATTATCACTATGAGATACACTAGAATTGAAATATCTTTGGATTGATTGGATCATAAAAATGGCTTCAAACAAACAAACAAACAAAGAAGTAATTCCACCATCATGGCGCAAGTTTAACCGCTCTCCACCATCCAGAGATGACCATGCAAGCGTCTTTTTTTTCCCGTTTGTTGAGAAGTTGTTGTCTGTGATTGCCTTAACTGATTAAACCAGCCATGTGACACCCCTCCTGTGATCTAAATTCCACTTTCAGCCAACCCATTTAGCTTCTTCCATATTGTTTTCACTGATATCGTGACTATAACACAGATGTTCAGTGGTTGACACTAACGGTTGCCCGCTTGCCCGGGGCAACTGAAAATAATGTTTGGGCAAGTTGAGATTGCTTCTTGGTTGCCCGGGCGGACAAGTGGATTTTAGAGGGTTTGTCTGTAGTATAGGCTGTGTATTCATGTGTTTTACAGTCTGCAAAACATTTTTTTTCCGCTAAGTCACACAAAATAGATCGGCTATATTCGCAATTGAGCAGCTGTGCGCGGCAGCCAGAAGCATCACGGTCGCTCTTTCGCACTCGATCTCTCTATCTCTCTCTCACACACACACACACACACACACACACACACACACACACTACACACACACACACACACAGCCTGTGTGCGCGCAGTTTCGCTGTCTACGTTCCGAAAGCCGGCTCTATCCTACGGACCTGGTTCCGCTATATTCAAAACCCAGAAATGATTGTTTGAGCTTATCGATACCGCTATGGAGTCCAGTAGGCTAGGTCACATTATATAATTTTAAATATCGAGTCGGGTCATCTTCATCTAATTAGGCCTACTTCAGCGTATTATTCCATCACTGGACCGCATCATGGACTGTAAAAGTGTTCTACCTTCGACTGTCTTGAAGAAACTCCTTCCACCCGCTCCGTCTCCAAAAAAAAAAAAAAAACTCTTGTCTGCTGAGCCGCTGCCGCTGCAGACGGGCTCCGCACCGTCTCATCATTCATTCAATGCAGCGGTGATCAACAGACGAGAGACTGTAGCAAGTGACAAGTCCCGCAGTTAAAAAAACGGATAGTTTTTAAATCCATATTAAAATCGGCAGGATAAGACCTAGTTAGCTAAAAAAAAATCGCAAACGGTTCAAATGTGATGTGTTCAGGTCGGCTCAGTAAAATGATTATTAGGCAAAGGTCAATAAAATTACATCATGATGTGTTCAAATGTACCATCAAGAAAATAAGAAATTTGAGTTTTTCGCGGGAAGCTTGAATAATAGCCTACAGTTTGGGTAAAAAACTTGTTTTCCCAGCAATATAAACTAAATAGTAGGCCTAAATATGGAATTATGACCTGCTTAAAGTCCTATCCAGATCTCTGCTCATCTTGTAAGCAATTAAAGCA
The DNA here is from genome assembly GCA_949357725.1 of Hyperoplus immaculatus. Classification (NCBI taxonomy): domain Eukaryota; kingdom Metazoa; phylum Chordata; class Actinopteri; order Uranoscopiformes; family Ammodytidae; genus Hyperoplus; species Hyperoplus immaculatus. The sequence continues at coordinate 26,599,504 of OX442354.1, read as the reverse complement.
GTTCTCTTTAAACAAAATAATAGAAAGGTATTGATAAAGATTTGGATTGTGGAGTCTTTATAATGGTATCAATATGAATAGAAATGAATGATCCCCCTCCTTACTTACAGTGTAACTGGGCAATAGCTTTAACATGGTGGACTTTAATAATTTTATGGCACACAATTTCTTTTTGGCACAATGTGACCGTTTTAAATAAGTAAAATTGTTCTGTGGAAGCTAACATTCAGCTTGACTCTGAGCTAGACTGAGTTTTCTGAGCCCCTGGGCAAGGTGCATGGCAAAAAGAGGCCCTTTCACGATGCTTCAGCAGGACCAAGCGCTTGGTGTAGTGTGTGATGTCATGATATCTAGGCTTATATGAATTGTTGTTCGTTTTATGTGGTCAGGATGAGACTAGTAAGCAGTGTTTGCATTTAAGAGATAAGAGATCGCTAAAATGTATAATTCAATTAGCCTATATGTATATATCATTGTTTAACAGTTTTTTAGTTTTTTTTGGGCAAGTGAACACAACATTCGGGCAAGTAAAACATTACCTGTACTTGCCCTATGGGCAAGTGCATTTGAAACCTTAGTGTCAACCCCTGGATGTTACTAATAACATTAATGACTGCTGCTGCATTGATTGCACGTAGATGTTGAGGTGCCTGCGCCTGGCCATTGTGCATGCTTGTCTCAGTAGAATGTCTTCCTGGTACTCTAGGTACTTTAGCTGCTATGCTACTGAGATGTCAGCTGTGACAAGAATGCTCAATAGATGATGAGAATGTAAGCACAACACACTGTGGCCAGACAACATTAGTGGAAACCTTGCATGGTAGTTCATCATGCCTGCAGCAAAGATGGCTCTGGTATTAACTGAGATTAATGGTTCATATTTTTCAGACAGGATAACATTAATTTTAACAGCTAACCGCTATCCTTACATCCTCATTGATTAGTAAATAAGCTAAATAAAGCTCTTAGCATGACTTCCATTGTTCCTCTCATGTGTGGAGAGTAGCAGCTACTACATGCCAGGTTGGTTTAGACCTCCACACTGAATGGATTCATGTCTGAATGTGCTCGTCTTGCCATTGGATTAATATGCATATGATTTTTTTATTGAGCTCAGAGCTGTGAGCTTTTCAGACTGGAGAACAACAGTGAAATGTAGCCATGCATGTCAAGAGAGCTCTCCACACATCCACCACCATTTTGATGGCACCCCTTTGTCCGATACAGGGAGTAATATTAAGGACTGTAATACTAACAGGCTAGGATACACACTACCTTTTACCCATGCCGCTTACCTGTAATAAAATAGGAGGAGAAAATGGATATGGGGCTGTTGGCTAAAGAGCAGATTCACATGAGTAAAATAAAGTAAGAAAAAAAAATCCAACATGATAAATACACACACAAGAGATGCAATATAAGGAAGATAACAAGTGTAGTTAAATGAACGCAGAAAGGAGAGACCTATCGAATGGATTTATAATAATGATCTGACAGTGTTAAATGCACCTGTGGTTAGAGGCCCGCCCTTGAAGGCTATTTGTGCGAGCTGTCTCCACAGCACCAGTGAATAACGTGGAATTTCATTGATTTTTGCAGTCCTTTTTCATATGAGGAGCTCTCTCTTATAATCAATGTACCTCGTGTGTGTCCCCTCTTTCACTCCCCCCACCCCCTCATTATGAAAGCCTTAGAAGAACTTATTAGGATCCTCTTATGTAGTGAAGATCTAATGGGGTTGTACCGAGGAGGCTTTTAGCTCGCTCACTCTGTGATTTGCAGTGGCCGTGGGCTACAATCAAAGGCTTTGCTTTGGACACTTAATTGATCCTGATTGTTTTCCTGTAGCCAAAGGTAAATCCTATTGGTTCGCATGACTAAAGCTTCATGGTCCCACTTCCAGACAACAGGATTTTTTTCTAATGGATAACTCCTTGTGTATGTCTTGTGGTTCTAAATCAGTAAAACCAACTGCACAAATGTATACAACACTGGATGTACGTAGGAAGGCATTGAGCTAGCATGAGCAAATGTAGAAAGGTACTAAAAACACACAATTAAGTTGGTTCACGGATGTTGCAGTGGCTCTAAAATTTCAGAAAAATTTCAGAAATAAGTGAAAACCATAATAATGTCCATTGCACTAATGGTATAGTCTTTTCTGTCACATGTATGTCAACTGGCATCCTTTTTATATCATTAATTCCTTTGCAAATTATTTTGTCTGGTATGATGACATTGTTCTCTCATTTCAGCGGTTCACGCCAAGAGTATAGTGGCCATCCTGCACCTGCTGGTGGCGCTGTCGCAACAGTTCAGAGCACCAATCAGATTGCCCGACCACGTTTCTATTCAAGTGGTGGTTGTCCAGGTGGGTGCTAGTGCCATTGTTGTGGAAAGGCTGTTATAGTATGATTATACACAGCGTGTGTCTTGAATAAAATCCTGATTGAGGAGTCTGCTAATATAACTCCATTCTCCACCGCTGTGTGAATTCAATCTTTGGCTTTTCCCATTTTATTTATCACCAACCAGTTTATTTTTATTTTTATTTTTGTTGCAGTCCTATTCAGCAGAATAAAATAAAATCATCTTTCACTTACATGCTGTTGTCATTACCATGTATGTCTTTCAGAAAAGAGAGGGCATCCTTCAGTCCAGACAAATTCAGGAGGAAATCACTGGCAACACAGAGTGAGTACCGTCGGCTGTCTGAACCATTGTTTACAGCACACGGCACAACACATGTATACAGTATGTAGCATTCACACACACACACACACACACACACACACACACACACACACACACACACACACACACACACTGTCATTACTGCTGATGCTAAATAGAACACTGCTGCTAATAAGTCCATTATATTGACCTAAAGATACACACTGTCTTAATGTATGAATTGTGATGGTGTAAATGTATTTGACTTGGCTATGAACTACAGACTGTGACAGACGGACAGTTGAGACTGAAACACTAGATACAGTATGTCATTCACTTTTCCTAATCACATTAATAGTTTCTTCAACAATATATTTGCTTTTGTCCGTCACCTGGAACCGACACTGGAACAGATGCCACTTATGTTCAGCAGATCACAAATGCAAGGCTGAGAATTATTGAACAGGAATAGATCATCATATTTTATCTTTTTTTATTTTTTATTGTAATGTAGAGTGACCCACACTAACAAAAAAACAAAAATGTATCCTTACAGTACAGCAAGGGGGACCAGAGAGTTTTTTAACGGGTCTTGTGGAATACTTTTTCACATTTGGAAAAACAGAATAGTATAAAACCTTTCTGTGTAGCTGAAAGGGGAACAGGTTGAAGTCTGGTAAATGGCTTGATGGGATGTCTGGAAGAAGGAAAGGCAGAAGACGATATCTCTGGTTCTGCTGCTTGCTTTTTATCAAAAGGTATAGTGTTCTGCATTCAAAAAACAAAAGTTTCCAAGACACCAATCTAAGCAAGTATTTCATTCCTTTTTCAAAATCATTTTAATAGTGGATACACTGTGCACATTTTGATCAATACCACAAACAGTTTGAGATTTCTATAAGGACTTTAAACAGGCCATCAATGCGCTTGAAACAAAAACCCTTGAATGTCTTGTTTTGCCAACAGAGCTGTGCAGCACTGTGGCTTTAGGTAGACCTTTAGCAGAAACCTAGTGCAATGGCGAATAGACAACCATTGTATTTGAGCAAGATATGTGATGGCACCCTTAGCTGAAGAACTGGAATACACACACACACACACACACACACACACACACACACACACACACACACACTCTCTTTTCTTCTCCCTGTGAGGCTGTCCTGCAGCCTGACGGCAGCAACGAGGGAGATAACAGCAGGCCAAGACAAACACGAACACACACATTTTGTCATGGTAGATGGATACACTGTTAATAACACACACACGCACACACACACACACACACACTCTCACACTCTCTCACTCTCATGGTCACAGTGGAAATACGGTTATTACCACACCAACAGGACCGTTGCCCAGACCTGCCTGCCTTTGCCATCACAGATTACACCGTGAACATGTGTGTGTGTGAGAGAGAGAGAGTGTGTGTGTGTGTGTGTGTGTGTGTGTGTGTGTGTGTGCGCGTGTGCCTGCCTGCCTGCCATTTCTTCCTGGCCTGCCCACTGTGATATTTCTTCCTCTGGGGAGGGCACACACACACACACACACACACACACACACACACACACATTTCCCACCCTCCAAAAAGCATCTGACCCTTTTACAACAACAGCCTCCTCCAAAGTGCTAACATTGTAATAATAGGCAAGAGACAGAGGCCCCCTCCATTCCCATAGAAATGTCATGGAAAAAGCACATCTTCTCATTCATTGTATTAATACCCAACAGTATTGCTGCTGTTGAGATGGTTGCATTGTGCTGTAGTATGTGGTCTATTCATTGTTAAAAGTCCCAGTGATGATACTACCCCCCCAGGTTTATTTGAATACCCGAGGTGTGTGCCTGTGTGTGTGTTTCATTGTTCATCAAATGATCATACACTAGCTTACATTATTGTGTTGTCATTTCTGTGACACTTAATCCATCCATTTTCTACATTCCTCTGTGATTGAACTGGAAGCACTTGTCTTTCATTTTCTCTCGCCTCCATGAATGTCCAAGTGTGAAATTGTCAATGAGCAAAAAACGTCCCCTCATTTGTATGTTTGACACATATATCAGTGCTTCTTAAGAACCGGACAAAAGGCCATCTTCCATATGTAACTGCTGTTATCTTTAAAAATAAAAATATTTAAAATTGTTGATGTTATTAGGAATTAAGAATAGAATGTCTGGAGCACAATTATCCCCTTAAATTTAATTGTATCGTTATTATGTCAAATATATGACACTTTTTATCTTCTCATGATGTCCAAAACAGTGTCACAGAGAGGGTTTCAATCTTTCATATGCAATAACACCTATTAAAAATGTACTTTAATGATTAAAAAGTATTTTTATCATCATAAACAACACAAAATAATCTCTCATATCAATAAAACAGTTTTTCTTCAACACATTCATGTTTTATGTGGTTTCAAAGTGGTGGGACACTTTTTGTCACCACCGTCAGACAATCCATTAAAATGTAAGAAAATCAGCCAAAATAACGGGCAGCTGTCACGATGAAGGACCTCTTGTCACATTCTACCTCTGCGGAGTACATTAGAGTCAGACAGGCTCTGATAAGTGTTGTAATTTTAGAATATTTTACATTCCAAATCTTGAAAGTCATGCGTCACAACCATGATATGTCAACAGCGACTTACAATTTCTGAAGAAGTTATTTGAAATGTTTCGATAATTTAATATTCCTGAAGTAGTTCATACTAGCACCAATCATCAACAGAAAAAACTAATTACTAACTATATTAATTAATACTAATACTAATTACTAACTATATTAATTCCATTTGTTTTGTCTAAGAAATTGTAAATATGTCAACACCGTCAGATGTCAACTCTGACGGTGGTGACAGGCCAATGACGGAGCTGACATTCAATGTGAAGGCATCATATTTGGGTGGTTTTCAAGTTATTATAATTATATTAAATACAGAAATAGGGTTTAGTTTTTCTAATACTCTATTTATGGAAACTCTCACAATCTTCTTTTGTCATGGATGATTCTTAAAAAAGTACAGGATGATATACAAAATGAGGCGATTTGGTCTGAGTCTTTTAGAGCAAGTCTGATTGAAAGACTGTAATGTGAATCTTGAATTAACGCTCAACCAATAATATGCTGTTATAAAATCACTGTTATTGATTATTCTACGTATTTGATGGTTATCTGGGTTTTTGTCACCACCGTCCGATATGTCAAATTCATAAGATATACTTGTCAACTCCGTCAGATATGTGTCAATTCCGTCAGATTTATATTATTATGATAACAATACATACTGTAACGATATTTCATAGTTGTTGAGGATTGGTTGGTCATATGTGAAAATCTAACCAGTCACCTAACATGAGAAAGTGTTTTGAAATGTGAAACACATCTTGATTGCTGTTAATGTTAAAGTAAACATTCTATTACACAGTTCAACTGAAGAACATAGAGGAAAATCCATATAAAATATCTATAGTCATATACATTTTGAAAATATTTTTTGTGGCCTCTGTCAGTCTTGGTGAATACTTGTGATCACAATTCTTCTCATGGGTCTAGCATACATTGGTTGCGTTCCGAATCGCATACTCTTTCTTTTTTCTATTCTACATACTACATCCGACGATAAAAATAATCTAGTTAGGATGCTGTAGGCATTCTATTGGGACATACTTTACTCTCTTATTTCATCATAACATTGCGCCTTGATCTTGCCTCTTGCTTTCATATCCGTCGCATCCCCGTTTGTTTTCATATGGAGGCTTCGTCGATGTGACGTCACTTCACGTGCGCACTGAGTTTTGCCTTAGTTTAGTATTTAGTTGTTTGTCTTTCTTTTGGAGTGTTTATTGAACCAACTGGGTTTAATTGTTGTTTTTGATTGATGTTTTAATAGTTATTTTGCTTTAGGCTGGAGCTGGGTGCCAAACTGTAAGGAGGCTAGGCACCCCTGGTGAGGTCCCGTCACTTGCATGCGAGTTAAAGCACAGGGATATAACACGTTTTTCACCAGTTTTAGTGTGTAGTGACTATTGATGTGAGGCACTTGTGGTGAGTGGTAGCACCCCTAGGCACTCCTCGGCGTAGTTTGCCTCTCAGCAGTTGGCCTCAGCTTTAGTCTGTTTGGTTTTGTTTAAGTTTGGGACTGCTATTTTAGATATTGTGACTTTTAGACGCTCTATATAAATGAGTTTTAGCAATTTTTGTAATAAAGAATATTTTCTCTTTAGTTATCTTGTTTATTCATTTTTACACACTAATCCCTTTTCATCCTTAGTAGTTCCAGTTCCTGCACATTCTATCTGTTTTCTATCAAAATAAAGATTTGGTTTATTTTGAATTCTTGTCTCTGTCTGTCAGTTTAACGAATCTGTTTGCCTTATCAGCATTGTTAATATTATTCAACACAAAAGTTACATCCTTTATCTTTACGTTATTTCCAGGGGTGTAATTCCCCTGGTGGCGTTGTCGGTACCCCCTCCCCCCAATTCTTCCCCCTTTATTGCCCCGCTCGCTACATTCTGGCCAGAATGTGGGTCAGAATCGCCCAAATAGGATGCAGTTTTCAACACCAACAATATTGGCCGCATGAAGTAGGACATCCGGGTACTTCTAACCATCCTAAATCTGGCCACAAGAATCGGGATCCTAAATCTTTTTTCTACATACTATATAGTAGAAAGTATGCGATTCGGAACGCAACCATTGAGGGAAAATGTATTTGTGTTTTTGTTGTCTGACGGTGTTGACACAAAATAAGGAATGGAAAGGTAAAAAGACAATAAAAAGGATAAAAGCTGGGAGGTTGTATCAAAGTGTCGCTCTGTAGCTTAGTATATGTTGGAAACATACATGTAATTTAATTTGCCTAAACATAGGGTTTGTATTTTTTCAACATTACACCCTGTTTTGTTCAACTTCTCTCTCTCTCTCTCTCTCTCTCTCTCTCTCTCTCTCTCTCTCTCTCTCTCTCTCTCTCTCTTTGTCCTATTGCTTTCTCTTTTCTCTCTCAGGGCGTTCTCTGGCAGACACGGTATGTTATAAGGAGACTCATATACTGTATTGAACAATATTTTTTGCAGACTTTTTCCCACACATAATTGTTTTCCCTTTTTTTTAATTTTTTCCTCCACAGAGCGTGATGCCTTCGACACCCTCTTTGACCACGCTCCAGACAAACTCAATGTTGTCAAGAAGGTACTGAGGGCTTTTTTTACACTGGTCCAGAGTTCAGCTTTTGAACCCTATCTAGCTCCAACCTCATGGATAAATAAAGTCCTTGAGATAGGGGAAATTACACGCCAGATGAGTTGGCCATTCAGTTTTTTGTTTTGGCATTTTCAAGCTTTATTAGATAGTACAGAGTTGAGATGGGGAGACAGAGAGAGAGAGGGGGGGATTTGAACCCGCGACCACTACAGCGAAGGCCGGAGCCAATATGGTACGCGCTCTATCCACTACGCCACCGGAGCACCCCACCCATTCAGTTTTAACCTCAAATAATCTGTGAAAGATATGTACCGTTATTTGGGGTTGCTGTGATTTTCTAAAAAAAATTCTCGTTGTCTCCATAACATCTCTTCGCCTTAATCTCTGTTCATTCAAACACATCTAGGACATTGGCCATTATTCTAATATATCAAAGCAATACGCAATCGCAACAGACGTTTCAATTTGAGTTTGAAAAAGTTAAATGTTTGACCTTGTAGTAGTAGTTTCACAAAAAGAAAATGATATAGTATATACAGTATCTCACAAAAGTGAGTACACCCCTAACATTTCTTCAAATATTTCATTATATCTTTCCATGCGACAACACTGAATAAATGACACTTTGATACAATGTCAAGTAGTCAGTGTACAGCTTGTACAACAGTGTTAATTTACTGTCCCCTCAAAATAACTCGACACACAGCCATTAATGTCTAAACTGTTGGCAACAAAAGTGAGTACACCCCTAAGAAAAAATGTCCAAATTGGGCCCAAAGTGTAAATTTTTTGTTTTTGCCATCATTATTTTCCAGCACTGCCTTAACCCTCTTGGGCATGGAGTTCACCAGAGCTTCACAGGTTGCCACTGGAACCCTCTTCCACCCATTCATGACGACATCAAGGAGCTGGTGGATATTAGAGTCCTTGCGCTCCTCCATCTCCCGTTTGAGGATGCCCCAAAGATGCTCAATAGGGTTTAAGACTGGTGACATGCTTGGCCAGTCCATAACCTTTACCCTCAGCTTCTTTAACAAGCCAGTGATCGTTCGGAGGTGTGTTTTGGGGTCGTTATCATGTTGCAGTACTGCCCTGCGGCCCAGTTTATGAAGGGAGGGGGTCATGCTCTGCTTCAGTATGTCACAGTACATGTTAGAATTCAATGAACTGTAGATCCCCAGTGCTGGCAGCACTCATGCAGCCCCAGACCATGACACTCCAACCACCATGCTTGACTCTAGGCAAGACACACTTGTCTGTGTACTCCTCACCTGGTTGCCGCTCCACACTCTTAACACCATCTGAACCAAATAAATGTATCTTGGTCTCATCAGACCACAGGACATGGTTACAGTAATCCATGTCCGTAGTCTGTTTGTCTTCAGCAAACTTTTTGTGGGGTTTCTTGTGCATCATCTTTAGAATAGGCTTCCTTCTGGGACGACAGCCATGCAGACCAGTATGATGCAGAGTGCGGCGTATGGTCTGAGCACTGACAGGTTGACCCCCCACCCCTTCAAGCCCTGCAGCAATGCTGGCAGTATTCATAGGCCTATTTTCCAAAGCCAACCTCTGTGTACGACGCTGACCATGTGCACTCAACCTTCGTAAACTGGGCCGCAGGGTGGTATTGCAACATGATAACGACCACAAACACACCTCCAAGACGACCAGTGGCTTGCTAAAAAAGCTGAGGGTAAAGGTTATGGCCTGGCCAAGCATGTCTCCAGACCTAAACCCTATTGAGCATCTTTCGGGCATCCTCAAACAGAAGGTGGAGGAGCGCAAGGTCTTTAATATCCACCAGCTCTGTGATGCTGTCATAAATGGGTGGAAGAGGGTTCCAGTTGCAACCTGTGAAGCTCTAGTGAACTACATACCCAAGAGGGTTAAGGCAGTGCTGGAAAATAATGGTGGCCACACAAAATATTTACACTTTGGGCCCAATTTGGACATTTTTTCTTCGGGGTGTACTCACTTTTGTTGCCAGCAGTTTAGACATTAATGGGCTGTGTGTCGAGTTATTTTGAGGGGACAGTAAATTAACACTGTTGTACAAGCTGTACACTGACTACTTGACATTGTATCAAAGTGTCATTTATTCAGTGTTGTCGCATGGAAAGATATAATGAAATATTTGAAGAAATGTGAGGGGTGTACTCACTTTTGTGAGATACTGTATATGAACCCCCAGGTCCTTTCATGAGATTTTATTCCCTGGGATGTTATAATCTTTTGTCAGCGGATGCAGTTTTGCCTGGAGAAATCTCCATCCTCTGATAAAGAATGCGACAAGAGAAAAAAAACGAGTTGGCCTTGTTTTAAAAGATTGTATGCAGGTTTGTTCTTTGCAGATATTTTGTGTGTGCGCTGCTGCTGGCCCTGTCTGGATGGATGGATGTGTGGGCAGCTTTTTGTAACAGTCTTTTTCTCCTTTGTGCTTCTTCCTCAGACATTGATCACATTTGTGAACAAACACCTGAACAAGCTCAACCTGGAGGTGTCTGAGTTGGACACACAGGTACGCCACACACACGCACACACACCTAAACAAACGTCAAAGATCCCACACGGTATTTACTAATGCTTTTGAATACAATGGGGACATACTTTTACTTTTACATCATAACAATGCGCCTTGATCTTGCCTCTTGCTTATATATCCCTCGTATCCCTTGTTGCTTTCATACGGAGGCTTTGTCTATGTCATGTGACTTCCAGTGCTGATTTCCACACCAAACTGTGTACTAGGCATCTGGGTATTTTTAAGCATGGTAAATGCTTGGGATACCCTTAATCTTTTTCTAACCTTACTAAATAGCAGGGAAGTATGGGGGATTGTAACGCAGTGATGATTTGCTACCTTTCTCACAACTGTTGTCAATAAAATTTAAAGGGACTTTTTGTGCCTCTGATTGATTTTGGTAGGTATTTGATAATGGAATGCATACTAATTCAAACACGTTTTGAATATGTCATTGTTATTGTAGTGGTGAATACATGAACATACATGAGCTAATATCACTTGTATGTGAATCAGTCCAACTCGCTAAAAACCTTTCTTAGCCTGTCAGTCAGACTGTGCCTCTGTCTCAGTTTGCAGATGGTGTGTATCTGGTGCTGCTGATGGGGCTTCTGGAGGGATACTTTGTGCCACTCTACAACTTCTTCCTCACCCCAGAGAATTTTGACCAAAAGGTAAAGTATCTTTTACAGTGAGCCGAGCTATTACATACAGTAAATACTCCTGTCTCAATATTTTGTTTGACACCTGCGACTGTTGGCTTGAAAGCAGCGGCCTTGTTTTCACGATGGTATAAAAGAGTATGAGAATGTCCACAGAAAGGTCTCGCCCCCTGCACTACTGCATTGGCTATACTGTACATGTAGTTACGCAGTTTCCTCTAGCTGCGGATAGGGTAAACAGCTGATCAGGCCAACACACTGAGGCTGTGTTCTAACCATAATGTTGGTGGAGAAGATGCTAGATCAATTCAACCCACCGGAATACAAAGATTTCATTGGGACCTTTCAGGTTTAAAAGTCTCAGTGGTGTCTAATGTCTGAAATCCTCTCCCTTTTCATCTCTTCACTACGATTTGTGGACTCAGTGTCAATTTCTTATCCGGTGTGTTTTGAGTATAGAACTATGACATCGTGGAGTGTCCCTGATTCCCTCATAGCTTTGCAAAATGTATAAATGCAACCATTCTTCTGCTATATGTTTGGACCTGCAGAAAGAGAATCAGGTGTAATGCTTATTCAAGGTGGCCCGTTATGCAAAATGCACTTTTTGATGGTTTTTCAACATCAAAAAATTAATCTGGTGTGACTGGTGTTGTAAACTAGCATTTATGCTAACACACTGTAAACAATGCATCTGGTTCGTCCAATGACATTGTCATGTCCATGTCCAAATAAAATCTACTAACTAACTACAGACATAGCAACCCTCTCTCTTTTCCGCCACCTTTCTGAAAATCTGGAGTTCAAAACCCCAATCAGACTTATCTCCCCTTATGATGTCATACATCTGACTGGTGTGTCCTCATTACCAACCTCACTTAGCATTTCCTTCACCTGCACACCCCAAGACACCCTGAATCAAACCAGCACTTACATTCAAATAGTTCTAGCAGAAACCCTAAATTACAATTTTGAACCTGAAGGGAATATAATGATGTGACCTTTTGTAAGTACTTTTTACCTAAAAAGAATGTCCTGGTAGTCAAGAAGAAAAACAGAAAGTAGAAAAAGATGACAATAAGGAATACTATCAGATATATGTGCCAGTATCTGTTTTTTTTCAGGCCGTGAACTTGGTAGTTGTGCGTGTGCGCTCCACAAATCTTTTCTTTTCTAGAGCCGTGATGACCCATCTTTAGTCCTGACCTCCAGTTTGAAGAAACACTTAAATGGACACTGTTTTCTGAGCCCTCACCCTTTCCTCAATAGCTTGAGGCCTCCCGGTTTCCCCCAGGGCCATTCACTGCTGAGGCCGGCTCCTCTCTGACTGCTCTCTGTAGTTGTAGGCTAGTGTTCTGTGCAGGCGATCTGCGCAGACACTAGGGCTGTGTCAAAAAATCGAAATATCGATATATCGCGATACTTAGTTTCCCGATATCAGTATCGATTTTTATATCAAAATATCGATTTTTTTTGAAGTGGGGCAGAGAGGGAATTAAACAACCATGGGTCAGATTCAAACCCATGTCTGCTGTCAGGCCTGAGCCTCTAGGATACTGACTATTGAAGTTAGATCAGTTTTGTTTATAAAAATACTTAAGATTCCCTGTGTCACAAAAGCACACTGATGTGTTTTCATTTTCATTGTGTCCTGTACAGTTAGTACAAGAGTGAATTGGATTTGTTATTTTGATGTTATGGCAGCTGCAGCAGTGTTTGATCATTTGCCAAAACCAAAAAAAAGGAAGAAAATAGTAAAGGAAGTTGTGAATGAAATAGTTTTGACTTCATTTGTTGTGCAATTATCACTATATTGTGCTGTTATGTTTGACAAGGCAACTTGTTTATGGAATATCGCAATATATCGTGATATATCAAGATACGCAATATATCGTGATATATCGTATCGTGACCAGTGTATCGTGATACGTATCGTATCGCGAAGTCCTTGACGATACCCAGCCCTAGCAGACACCACAGCAGCCTTTTGTTTGGGTCTTGGCCAGTGGGCCCTCTGCCAATCTGGGGAGCAGAATGGGCATCGGTGCTTCAATACACACACACACACACACACTACACACACACACTACACACACTCATACGAACAGGGACAGACCCTCTTGGCCCCGCAAGAACAGGCAACCAGCCCCACAGCATCTGTAATCTCTTATTGCACAGGGACTCGAGTGGATCAGGGGCTCAGCTCTATTACTCTGTGTGTGTGTGTGTGTGTGTGTGTGTGTGTGTGTGTGTGTGTGTGTGTGTGTGTGTGTGTGAGGACCTAGAGGCCTATCGATGACACACCAGGGGTGGGCTAGGAGAAGTAGCACAAAGTATCAAGAAATCGCATCTGTTGATCTCTACCAAGGGCTCACTCTCTTCCTTTCTTTTTGACTGGTTTACATGGGTAAGGTCACACTTTTACAACAAGCCCCTTGTAAGGCAAAGCTTTAAGTCCATCACAGCAGGGGGCGGGCACACAAAGACATATACAGTACAATGGCCACACAGAATAGAAGACATCTTTCCATCTCTTCTCTCCGATAGTTTTTTGTTGTTGTTATTGCTATTGCTCAGAATCCCGATTAGCTTAGTCATCTTTGCTGGTTTTGCTAGTGTTACCTTCCCTCCTGTCCAAATGGCACATGGTTTTAAACATCAAAATAATCCCATCCCTATTTAGATGGTCCACCTGAAAAAGATTTGAGGCCCTGTGTTTTGAATAAACGTCAGGCCTGCACTTTGGCATCGTTCATCATGTTGCCGATGTGATTGTCAGGTTCCTGGAAAGCCTTATTATAACCAGCTCCATCATGTCTCTCTCTCTCTCTCTCTCTCTCTCTCTCTCTCTTCTCTCTCTCTCTCTCTCTCTCTCTCTCTCTCTCTCTCTCTCTCTCTCTCCTCTCTCTCTCTCTCTCTCTCTCTCTCCTCTCTCCCTCTCTCTCTCTCTCTCTCTCTCTCTCTCTCTCTCTCTCTCTCTCTCTCTCACAGCTACACTAAAATCTACTAATGTCATCATTTCTCTCTGCTCTTCATTCCCCCTCTAGACTGGTGTGTTAGCCCTCATGACATTAACAGTGTGTGGCGTTCAGTGACAGTATCACTTTCTTGTCGTTGGAAGGTTTTTGTATCATCTCATTGACGGGTGAGGTAGAGTGTTTGTGCAGCTGCTCAAAGGCTTATGAACATAATACAGGACAGAGCTGTGTTGTGTTTGCCGACACAGGAAGCTGTGGTAGGGCCCATTCAATCCACCCCACAGCATGTTATGGGATTTAGCAACCGGTGTTTACCCTTATCAACGCAGAGCTGCAAGATTTGTACAGTATGTGCCCAGGCCCACCTCTCTGCCTGTATGTGTGAAGTGTAGGTGTGTGTCTGTCTGTCTGTCTGTCTGCGTGGTTGTGTGTGTGTGTGTGTGTGTTAGCATCTAAACACACATTGGTGTAGCTGCTTGCTGTAGAGCGTCGTTGTATCCTAACAGCCTGCTGTCTGTCTTTAGGTCCACAACGTGTCCTTCTCCTTTGAACTGATGCAGGACGGAGGTCTGGAGAGGCCAAAGCCCCGGCCAGAGGGTAAAGTATTTCTGGTCCACAATTTAATAATGCGCAGCCCACTCTGGGTTATATATACTGTACCCTAAATGTTGATCAATTATGCTGCGTACTGCTGATTTTGAAACTATTAAGTGTCACATCTTAAATTGATTAGCTGAGGGCGAATTTTAAGCATATAACCAGTGCACCAGAAAAATTAGTCACAATCACCATCAAGAAAAATTAAGGTGATTTGAAGCAGCTTCCTAAATGAACTAAGGCTGTTGGTTCATGTGTGTTTGACACTCAAGTGCTGCCGGTCGACACTTTACATTTAAAAACTCCAGCTGGAACTTTTATGGGTTTACTGCAAAAAAACTAAATTCCCAGCAAACATTGCTCTGAGTGTAGGTCAAATATGTTTGCTTTGTGTCGCGTCTCAAATTGATTTCCTGTAACCATATGTCAACTGCTGTCTGCTGAACCTTTTGTTTGCTCAAGGACAGATTGCTGGTTCCACGCCATTAAAGGTGCTGTCAGCGATTCTGGACAACGCTTGTTGTCAAAATCCCCTTTTGGTCAAAAGCAGTGGATGTCTCCTCACGATCCGCTACCTGTCAGCACTGTGTGTGTGCCTTGGGTAAAAACAAAAATCTGGTGTTAATACACAACCTAGCTCTGTTAGCTGGTATGTAAACAAAAGGAATGTAAATACTGGGGGCCCATCGTAGTTTGCAACATGCCTTTTTACAGAGAATAGGTTGTGTTAACACCGGGCAAATTCACTGATTTTGACAAAGTGATTTCGACAACAATCAATTCTCCAGAATTGCTGACTTCCAATTGGACCTCATTCTATGGACAAGTTCCAGACCTGCTGGATGTACGTGTATACAGAAGTCTTCTAACCTCTCCCTGATTGTTTTTATTGTATTATTTTTCAGACATAGTGAACTGTGACCTGAAATCCACCCTGCGCGTCCTCTACAACCTCTTCACCAGATACAGGAACGTAGACTGAGCGCCGTGTGTAGGGCTTTGTACCCCGGAGCCTCCATGTTAAAGCTTAACAATACCTTTCATTCCTTTTTATTTGCTGTGTGGAAGTCAGTTTTTGTCCCCATGCTTGCATCACATTTTGTCCGTTTGGATAATGTACCGCACACTGCAACAATCTGTATTATTTTTTATTTTTCTGAATTCCTACAGAGACGTTTGGCTTGCGTGCCACAAAAATCTTTTATTTGTTGTATTTTTTTATTTTGTGAATTAGTGGAATCCAGTACCTTCGACGTCTTAACGAACAAAAAACAAAGCCAATAATAATGTTACGTGAGTTCATAGAGGCCGTTACGATGACCAATATATATGAGTCTTTTTCATTCCAAAAGAGAAACAACTTTAACTGTATTTATTGTACATTTTGATACACCTGTTCTTTTCTTACTTTCCTGGCTGTGCTCTGCTCTTGTTCATGCCATACATAAGTGCCTTTATTTAAACATGTGAACATTGTCAGCTCTTCATGCTTAATATTGGGATTCCCTTTCTCCCAGTCGTCTTAATGTTATATCCTTTGCGTGTGTGGAGGAACATTGGAAAATACAGTATTTGACCAAACCTGTTGTTATTCACACTGTAAAACGTATACAGGCTTTACTGAGCAGCCATTCGCTGTCTTGTATTTGATAGGGTAACATGTTTTAAAGGTACACCAACATTAAATAACCCCTGTCCTTTTTACTGTGTATTACATTATATGAATCTGTTTTCCTCCAATAGCAATAGCTTTCACTCCTTTCTGCAAGACCTATGACATTTTGACTGAATATTCTCTGCTGTGTACTTCAAACAACAAATGCAGCATTGGTCTGTTTGAGCTGCCAATCATCTTTTAACGCATCACGTTCAATAAATTGTTCTGTACCTGAACGTAGCTGCGTTTTTCTTTTTTCCCTAGATGAAAGCAAACAGGAATGCCTTTTCCTACAAAGCCAGTATTGGGGTCAAATTGGTCCCAATGTTTCCCTCGCAGAAAGATTAAAGGAAACCTCCACAACAATGTTTTTCGAGCCAAACTGAGACAGCTGTGTGAAAGCTTTCTGA
This sequence comes from Hyperoplus immaculatus, assembly GCA_949357725.1. NCBI lineage: Eukaryota > Metazoa > Chordata > Actinopteri > Uranoscopiformes > Ammodytidae > Hyperoplus > Hyperoplus immaculatus. The sequence continues at coordinate 26,582,797 of OX442354.1, read as the reverse complement.
ATTGGAGCTGACCCCCAACACGGGGACTGAAATAGTCTGGACAGTTAGGCGAATGGATGAAAAGGTTCATTTTTCTTGTGCATTCCACAATAGCATTTGAAAAGGAAAAAGTGTGTGTATGCTGTATGTGCGCTGGAGTATTACTAATTGAAGACATTCCATGTTGTTTTCCGGTTACTTTTGTTGCCAGTCCGTGTTGTATGTTTTGAAACCAGAAACAGTGTGTGTGTGTGTGTGTGTGTGTGTGTGTGTGTGTGTGTGTGCGTGCGTGCGTGTGTGTGTGTGTGTGTGTGCGTGTGTGTCCGATGCAAAGCCCTTAGCAGCAGTATATGTCTCTATATAGAACTTTACATTTCACTGCCAAGAAACTCTTCAGAAAACCTCCACATTTTGATATGTCAAGAGAGAAAAAGAAAGGTCTGTAGCTGCGCATAAACAGCGCTTTTTTCTGTCAAACTAAATGCCTGGAGTCTGCAGTGTAATGTTTAGGTCTGAGTACCAGTATATCCGGTGCTGATTGCCCTGTCAGAATGCTCTCATGTCGGCTGCAAACCCATCCTGAGGGATTCTCCAAACCATGTTAAGATCATTTCCTTCCGCGCTCCCTCCCTCCCCTCGCCTAGGGAACAATCCAGCCGCTCGGCTTATTACATTGTTACATTATTGATATTGCATTATTGTTACATTGTCGCTCTGTTGACTGTGTGCCGTGGGTTCACATGGGGACAGGGAGCCGCATTCCATCTGATTGAAGACAAGGCAGTAATGGAGGCACGGAGTGATGTCAGTCATGATGTCATGAGTGTCACGACTTGACTGGGAATGTTGGTTTGACAAGTTTCAGCATAACACCTACGGGTCAGCCCTATGTTCCCACATTTCTAATGATTTTTTTTTTTTAATTAGGCCCTATGTTCCCACAGCCCTATGTTCCCACATTTTCCAAGATTTTCCTTCCCTCAAAATGAGGCCCTATGTTCCCACAGCCCATATGGTCCGGAAAATGGCGATTAGGTTCAGGTATCACAGTTTGGTGGTGAGGAGATAGGGAGAGGTTAGAATAGGAGTGATACCGACAAACACACACACACACATACTTTTCTCTATTATATAGTTAAAAAATCTTTGAAATATGGGAACATAGGCACGCTCCCAACACCTGCACCTTTCAGCAAGCTGCGATACATAAGTTGAGGCCATTAACCTGCTCCTTATCCCTGCACCACGATCGCCTCTGCTTTGATGCAAGTTTATGCTTGATTTATTTGTCCCCATTCAGCCTGCATTATTCAAGTTTTAATCTTTGCAGGAATAGTCTGACACTTTAGGAAATACATAATGTCCTGTTGACACCCACTTTATATTTTTAAAAAAGCATCTGAGGCCGTTAAGTTTGTCCCTTCTGTGCTATTGTAGAAACATAGTGGTGCAACATGGCAGCCTTCTATGTAGATATAAAAATGCTCATTCTAGGGTAATCAAATAAACAACTTTTATTTACAAATAATTATACACTAATTCAAACATACTTATGAATATCATATTCCAATTTCTTCCAAGTCTGTTCCATATAAAAAAAAACAATTCCCTTCACACATTGTATCTACTAAGGCTAAATGTAGCCACCAAAGAACCAAAATCTTCTGAGTCAAGGCTTTGTACGGTTTTACATACATCATACATAATATAGCTTTCGGTTACGGCTTACATTTAGCAAAACGCCTGAGGAACCAATTAGTTCCGACATTTCAATGGATGGTTCTACCCGGCCACCAGGCATCAATGTGCTAACTTGATCACAACAAAGAAGCCTTAGCTGGTCCTCAAGTGCTCCTTAGCAGCTGAACCTCTGACCTCTTTATGAACCAGGGCCAGAGAAAAGGAATTGTTTGTTTTTTCTTGCGAGGAGGATCAATAAAGTATCACATTATTATATTATGTGGCATTAGATAAAAGGCTTTGCCATATAGACCCAATCATGTTTTGCTGGCACTCCTACTTGGCTTATGTTACAAAGTACAGCTGGATTGCTTCATAGATCATAAGCGTATATCGATGTTACATGTCTGTGTGTGTGCTGACATGCCTCCCCTTTTTCCATTATTTTCTGAGCAGCTCTTCTCCAGTCTTCATAGGATACATATCACAACAGAAAGAAAGTGTACGATAGCATTAAACCAATATTTTTTGAGACATCTCAATCTGTCATGGGATCACCAGAAGTCATTGGGATTCATCCAGAAATACAGTATCTACAGTGTCTCACAAAAGTGAGTACACCCCTCACACTTCTTCAAGGTACTGTACATGCTGGTCCCTGTTTCAAACATAGTCCCTGGTCACTTATGATACACACAATGACACGAGGTATTAGCAGGTAAAAACTGATTCAGGATCAGCACTCCAAAAAGCCAAGAGGCAGCATAAGGCGCTGGTTGTGACCTCTCTCGATTCATTCACTCATTCTCTCTCTCACACACTCTGAGCAGCGTGAGCGTATGCCTATCATGGAACCTCAGTCCTGTAACTACTATCTCTCTTGTCTGAATGGCCCTCTCTGTCCATATGCGTCAAATAAATGTCAAAAATTCAAAAGGAGGCCGGTCTACTCATTCTCTTTTATAAAAGGGACATTTAAAGACACAATAGGAGAGGAGGCTTGCTGTACCTGAGGCCCTGTGTGTTACAATGGCACGCTCACATCTGCAGCCTTTCTCCTTACTGCTGTACACTGTTGAGGTCCCAAAAGGCTGAGTCGCTGTGGCCCTAAAAACTAAACCCTGGTGAGAAAGCTGAATGGATAGGGTGATGTTAACAACAATGTTCTCAAATGCACTTTGAGTAGCCGACGGTGAGGAGGAGAAATGGGAAATCGGTTTGGGATTAGAATCTCTGACTTCACCTTAAGGTTCTAGTTTATAACATTTTCTGGAGCCTTTGACTGCCCCTTCTTCATTCCAATATGTGTTGCTTATATTACATTTCTCACCCATAAAGCCCCGTAAAAAATGAAGAGACCGGTCTGGATTTATCTTCAATCTTTATCTCTACATTACTTATTGAAAATGCTCTTAATGACAATATTTTTATCGTGAATTGGTAGAAATTGTCAGCATTTATACTTGTTAAATCGCTCTATATTCATACAGTGATAACTTATATTATAGTGTGCGCGCTTCATATCACAGGTCTCTCAGTCACCTGCTCTGCATGTAATGAGCAGATCAATTTTTCTGGTATCCCACAACCTGATATCCAATCAGAAGGGAGAACGCTACAAACGGGAACGTCTCTCTGCCAGTGCACGTGCAGAGAGCGACAGATGGGTGAATGTTTATGCGCCTGCAATGGTGGAGCAGGTAAAGATCCTTCCCATTGTCTGTTTTGATGGTTTTTTATCATGTTTTATCGCACTTACGGATCTGAGATCGATGACGCTAGATAACTTGCTGCTTGACGACCGCAGTGGTGACGTAGGGACGAGGGAGGGGACTGCTAACTGCAGTCCCTGACAGGAAGTTAGCTAAAAGAACCATTTCGCCAACAGCACCTTTAAAGCCGACCTTTTACAACAGAAACCAAAGCGGCTGTGGCTCAGGTGGTAGAGCGGATACTAGTTGATTTTGACAAAGTGTTTTGGAATAGAATATACAGTGGGCCCTTTTTAAAGTTGTCAAAGAAACTTTAAAGTATTAATATAATGTTTTGGCCACTTGGAGGCAGCAAAACATCTAAACACAACATTGTTGAAAAATATTGATAAGTGCATAATACATGTTAGAAAAGAAAAAAAGTGATCTACAAAACCTTCAGTTGTACGGATTAATATATTTCAAGAACAAAAGTGAAAAGAGCAGAATATCCCTTAACACATTGTAGTCAGGAATTGGTCCAATATTGGTCCAAACCAGTTTGTCGTCTACAAAAACGTTCTGTCTGCTGCGGATGAGGATAATTCCTGAGCAGCAGGCTTATAGAATCTGGGTGACTGTGATGTGTGGCAGGTATGCACACTGAAGAGGGCTCAAGGAGGCAGGGACCAGCCTGTCATTTCAAATGCGTACTACTGGTCCGATTGGGCTGATTCTCCTTGTTGAGGTAAGATGTGGTAAACATGTTTATATCTCAACACATTAGCTCACCACTTCCTAATATTCACGCATTGTATTTAAAACAGTATTTCATCTACTGCCCTAAAAACTAAAAGGATAAGGGCAACGGTGTCCATGTTCAAATGTAGAACGTTTCACATCCGTATTTTATGAAATAAAGATAGTTAAATACCCTGTAAACCCAAAATCCGTCTTTGTAATGTTGGGAGTTAGTTTGCGTGATATTAAGCATCTGAAAAGAGTTAAGGCATATATGAATCCAAATTAAATATAGCCTATTGTTATTTAAATATGATAAATTAAAATAGGGATAGGCTACATAAGGTGGGATATGCTCTGGTCTTTAAGGCAACGTTCTATAAAAACAATGACCGTTTGATACTACCACGCCTACACAGTCCTGTCAAACGGTCTCTAGACATTGGAAGCTGTTTTTTTAATTTTTTGTTTTGGGCTAAGTTTTACATTTATGAACATTTCTTTCCAATCAGAACAATAGTTGTTTTGCCGAGAGGGACAGGGGGAAAAGGGACAACTACATTGAACTTGTCCAAGAGTTCTTTTTTGAAAGTGCTTTGCCGTCTTATGATCAGACAGCTTCAAGGCTTCAACTAATGAAACAACCAAGTAAAAAAGGAATGAAAGAATACACAATAAACTTTATCGACTGCCTTTGAGACATTCATGGAAGTTACCTTGCTGCTATTGAAAGTAGATTTAAAAAACAGGGGGCGGTCTGTATAGAACTGAACCTCACATAAAGCCTTGGTCCCTCCACATTGTTTATGAACTCACCCTGTACTACTGTATTATATTAGAGCTCTCGCTCAAACTAAGTGGATGTATGCACACATGTAGATACACAATGGACTGAAATTTTGATTGAAACCTACACAGGCGAAACTAAATATGGTTTGTAATATTCAGAAGGATGGAAGTGAGTGTGGCAGTCACAAAAGCCCAAGGTTTCCAGAGAGAATACATGGCTGCGGAATGCTGTGCTTCAGATTTTTATTTTTTATTTTTTTTGCTCATCTCGCAATAGAATACATGGTAACACTTTGCAATAAGGTACACAAAATTGTACATACTACATACCTACTACATAGATATGTGTTACCTACTACATAAGTTTAGGGTTTTTTTGTGCTACCTAACACATAGGTAGCACAAAAAAAACCCTATGTGTTAGGTAGCACAAAAAAAACTAACAAGGTTTTTTTTTTATTTTTGTGCTACCTATGAACACAGGTAGAACACAGAAAAACCTATGTAGTAGGTAACACAAAAAAACCCTATATAGTAGGTAACACAAGAAAAAACCCTATGTGTTAGGTTTTTTTTGTGCTACCTAACACAGGTTTTTTCTTTTGTGCTACCTATGTGTTAGGTAGCACAAAAAAAACCTATATAGGTAACACAAAAAAAAACCCTTTGTGTTAGGTTTTTTTTTGTGCTACCTAACACATAGGGGTTTTTTTTGTGTGCTACCTAACACATAGGGTTTTTTTTTGTGCTACCTAACACATAGGGTTTTTTTTGTGCTACCTAACACATAGGGTTTTTTTTGTGCTACCTATGTGTTAGGTAGCACAAACAAAACAAAAACCTATGTAGTAGGTAACACAAAAAAAACCTATGTGTTAGGTAGCACAAAAAAAACCCCTATGTAGTAGGTATCACATATCTATGTAGTAGGTATGTAGTAGCTACTACAATTTTGTGTACCTTATTGTAAAGTGTTACAGAATACATTCCATCAGGTGAAAGTTTCATTGATTTATGCGCTTGTGTATTAATTTAATTACTTATTTTCTCTTTTCATTTTCAGATCCATTCAGTGTGCTTTGCTGCAAGTGTAACTCAAGAGCCAATGCCAAAGTTCAGTTCCCTTTTTTTTTTTAATTCTTAATCGGTGGGCCTACTTGTATAAATTACACACTTGTGTTTTCCAAATAGTGAGCTCTCTTTTTGGTGTCACAGCTTTGATATTCACCGTATTTATTCTTATTATTATTATTCCGCCCGCTTTTCAGGCCCGGCCATATCTTCAACATGCTTCATTCCACAAACTTCCTTCAACTATCCTCATATTCAGCCCATTTTTCACATGCTTGCTTTCATTCAAAATTTTCAAAAAAATTCATAACTTCATATTTAATAAGCAATTAAACCAAAATTATGAAAAGTTTCAAATCTCTTCTCCTCCCTGAGATTTCATCCGACAAACTTGATACCAGTATGTAACTGTTCAGCTCATTCCAGACATTAATATTCCAATAAAATATATTGGAACATTCATAATTTCAAATAAAATCAACTTTTTATGAAATTAATATTTCATGCAAAATTATGATTCCTCCTACTCGTTCATACTTCATCGTAGAAACTCGATTCAAAGTGTCCCATGTTCGTCTTGCACGGGAGCACATTTCCATAATTCACTATTTTTTCATAAAATTCATAACTTCAGAGATAATTAAAGGTTTATTACACCCAAAATCCCTATTGGGAATCCATGGGGAAATCGGCAAAACGCAGAGCGTTTTGCACTGATTTCAAACACTTCTAGCTCACTGATAATTCATCCTACAAAGTTAATCTCTTCAGCAAACGGTTCAGCTATCTTTCGTTTTTCATTGTTAAAATTCAACCTTTTAAAAAAAATGCATAGTTTTCAAATTAATCAGCCATGTTTGATGCATGAAACATCAATTTGAGTGATTTCTAGAGTGTACAGATCAACTGCCAGAGTGGAGAAGAGGGAATAAAAAAGAACACCAGACATTTTTAAGATTGTGACAACTCACAAAAATCTAACTCCTCGTGGATGATTTTCGTCTTGTAACTGTAGATAATATTGTTGCGGTCGCAGAAATGTTTCTTTGGAGCCAAATGGACATACATATTGGGAGCTGTGAGCTTCTAAGCGGAAAAAAGTCTAACAGAACAATGCCTCCTGCCTCACCCACTCTCTGTTTAAATGAGATTCTACATTCCACGACAGAAAATCTAAACGAAAATTGCTTTTAACTCAAAAGTTTTTACATTAAAGAAACGCATTTGACACTGAATATTAATTGGAATCTTCTGGTTCTCACGGTACGTTAATTTTTTCTGTCAGACACACGGTTTGCGAGATATGAGCAGCAGTTTGGGCTTATGCGTTCATTTAAAACCTCTGTCTGTGTGATCCGGTTGGGGAGACAAGTGTCCGTACGTGTGTAGAGTACCAGCTGTTTACAATTGACACTGATTAGCTGTCTGTCACCATGGTGACCCCTGCACGTGCACCTGCCTTTGACTCAACGATGACATCATAGGCTAATGTAGGTCAAACTCCAATCCCTTATGCTACATAAGGGAGAAGGAGAAGGAGAGGGAGACACACACACGCACACACACACACACACACACACACACACACACACACACACAAACACACACCCTACATACACTACAGAGACACACACACACACACACACACCACACAGACACACACACACCACACACCACACAGACACACAAAGACACACACACACGCACACACCACACACACACACACCCTACATACACCACAGACACACACACACACACACACACACACCACACACACACACACACACACACACCACAAAGACACACACACACACACCACAGCCACACACACACACACCCTACATACACCACAGAGACACACACCACACAGACACACACACACACACACACACCACACAGACACACACACACACACCACAGCCACACACACACACACCCTACATACACCACAGAGACACACACACCACACAGACACACACAGACAGACACACACACACACACACACACACCAGCCACACACACACTCCACAGAGACACACACACACCATAGACACACACACACACCACAGAGACACACACACACACACACAAACACACACACACACACTCCACAGAGACACACACACACACACCACAGCCACACACACACACATTCCACAGAGAGAGAGAGAAACACACACACACACACACACACATACACACACACACACACCACAGAGACACAAACACAATAAAATCAAATTGCGTTAACTCAGTCAGTTTTCATCCGATAAACTTCATTCCACATTTTACATGTTCAGCTCCAACAGGACATTACATGGTAGTATCCTGATTGAGCTGAACACAGGGTTGGGGGTTCGAATTCCCGTTCCAACACCAAATTTTAGACTTCACCGGATTTTCTTAAAAAGTTGCACAGATGTTGAGTATGACTCAGAGATGACATCACAAGAGTTTAGAGGTCAAAGGTCAAATTTCAAGGTCACTGTGACATTGCCTTTTGTGACTGCATTATCTCATGAACGCTTCCACGGTTTTCCTTCAAATTTTGTACAAATGTTGATTCTGACTCAAAGATGAACTGATTACATTTTGGAGGTCATAGTTCAAGGTCATAATTCATTCCTCAATTTAGCTAGAAAGTCCATTCAAACTTCCAAATATTCCACATTTTTCAAACATTCTATTTTTCAACCATTCTGTTCATTCAGATATATTCATCCTTCGTTCTTCATCAACATTCAGCAGTGAAGTTTATTCAGCATCAGCTTCAGTTCAGCAGCGCAGCATTCACACCGCAATTTCTTCAGGAATTGCATTTCTAGTTCTTATTATTATTATTCCGCCCGCTTTTCAGGCCCGGCCATATCTTCAACATGCTTCATTCCACAAACTTCCTTCAACTATCCTCATATTCAGCCCATTTTTCACATTCCGGCTTTCATTAAAAAATTTCAAAAAAGTTCATAATTTCATAATTAATAAGCAATTAAACCAAAATTATGAAAAGTTTCAAATCTCTTCTCCTCCCTGAGATTTCATCCGACAAACTTGATACTAATATGTAACTGTTCAGCATAGTTCAGGCATTAATATTCTGAGAAAATAATTTTCATAACATTCATAATTTCAAATAAAATAAACTTTTTATTAAATTAATATTTCATGCAAAATTATGATTCCTCCTATTCGTTCATACTTAATCGTAGAAACTCGATTCAAAGTGTCCCATTTTCGACTTGCACGGGAGCACATTTCCATAATTCACTATTTTTTCATAAAATTCATAACTTCAGAGATATTTAAAGGTTTATTACACCCAAAATCCCTATTGGGAATCCATTAGGAAATCGGCAAAACGCGAAGCGTTTTGCACTGATTTGAACACTTCAAGCTCACTGATAATTCATCCTACAAAGTTAATTTCTTCAAACAATAGTTCAGCTATCTTTCGTCTTTCATTGTTAAAATTCAACCTTTTTAAAAAAAATAATAGTTTTCAATTTATTCAGCCATGTTTGACGCATGTAACATCAATTTTAATGATATTTAGAGTGTACAGGTCAACTGCCAGAGTGGAGAAGAGGAAATAAAAAAGAACACCAGACATTTTTAAGATTGCGACAACTCACAAAATGTAACTCCTCATGGATGATTTTGGTATCTAACTGTAGATAATATTGTTGCGGACGTAGAAATGTTTCTTTGGAGCCAAATGGACATACATATTGGGAGCTGTGAGCTTCTAAGCGGAAAAAAGTCTAACCGAACGATGCCTCCTGCCTCACCCACTCTCTGTTTAAATGAGATTTTACATTCCACGACAGAAAATCTAAACGAAAATTGCTCTCAACTCGAAAGTTTTTACATTAAAGAAACACATTTGACACTGAATATTAATTGGAATCTTCTGATTATCACGGTACGATAATTTTTTCTGTCAGACAAACGGTTTGCGAGATATGAGGAGCAGTTTGGGCTTATGCGTTCAGTTGAAATAGCCTGGCTGTGTGATCCTTTGGGGACTGAAGTGTCTGTACGTGTGTAGATACCAGCTGTTTACAATTGACACTGATTAGCTGTCTGTCACCATGGTGACACCATTGGCACGTGCACCTGTCTTTGACTCAACGATGACATCATAGGCTAATGTAGGTTAAACTCCATAGAGAGCACAGAGAGAGAGAGACACACACACACACACACACACACAGACACACACTCTCACACAGACACACACACACACACACACACACACACACACACACACACACACACACAGACACACACACACACACACACACAGACACACACACACACACAGAGACACACACACACAGAGACACACACACACACACACACACAGAGACACACACACACACACAGACACACACACACACACAGAGACATACACACACACATACATACACACACCCTACATATACCACAGAGACAGACAGACACACACACACACACGCACACACACACATGCACACACACACACGCACACACACACTCACACACACACACACACAAAGACACACACACATACACACCACAGTGAGACACACTCACACACACACACACCCTACACATACCACAGAGACACACACACAACACAGACACACACACACACACACACACACACACACACACACACAAAATTCAAGTTGCGTTTACTCAGTCAGTTTTCATCCGATAAACTTCATACCACATTCTACATGTTCAGCTCCAACAGGACATTACATGGTAGTATCCTGATTGAGCTGAACACAGGGTTGGGGGTTCGAATCCCCGTTCCAACACCAAATTTTAGACTTCACCGGATTTTCTTAAAAATTTGCACAGATGTTGAGTATGACTCAGAGATGACATCACAAGAGTTTAGAGGTCAAAGGTCAAATTTCAAGGTCACTGTGACGTTGCCTTTTGTGACTGCATTATCTCATGAACGCTTCCACGGTTTTTCTTCAAATTTTGCACAGATGTTTATTATGACTCAGAGATGACATCACAAGAGCTTAGAGGTCAAAGGTCAAATTTCAAGGTCACTGTGACATTGCCTTTTGTGACTGCATTATCTCATGAACGCTTCCACTGTTTTTCTTAAAATTTTGTACAAATGTTGATTCTGACTCAAAAATGAACTGATTACATTTTGGAGGTCATAGTTCAAGGTCATAATTCATTCCTCAATTCAGCTAGAAAGTCCATTCAAACTTCCAAATATTCCACATTTCTCAAACATTCTATTTTTCAACCATTCTGTTCATTCAGATATATTCATCCTTCGTTCTTCATCAACATTCAGCAGTGAAGTTTATTCAGCATCAGCTTCAGTTCAGCAGCGCAGCATTCACACCGCAATTTCTTCAGGAATTGCATTTCTAGTTTGTCCTCGATGCTCTCCATTGAAACCACACAAAAAAGTCTCTTTTTAACATGGCTGATTTACTGTAATGCAAAAATATTCAAACACGTTCTTTTTGATCTGAGTGTACTGTAAACACTGTATGTCGTCCAGCAATTAGTCCTGTCCCATCCATCCATATATTTCACAACACGTATACGGTCATGGGGCTGCTTTCAGATCTGCAACATACGTGCAAATAGGATTAACTAACCCCCCCCCCCCACCCACCCACTGATCACATGTGGGGAAAGCTTGGGGCACGTCAACTTTTCATGCAAAGGAATAAGTCTTTGTTTCCCTCTTGCCATGCTGATACCTGCTCATGGCTCTGGACTACAGTCAAGGTGCCCTCATGTCTTACCAGTCTAAATAACTTTTTTGAAATTTTCGACACGTGTTTTTTCTCAGCAGTGTTAACATTTCCTTAGAAATGAGAGAGGATTTTTAACTGCTTGATAACATAAAACAATCTGACAGAACGGCTGACTCCACCTTTGGAGCTATCTATAGAATGTCTCCCCAGTGAGTAAGCCTGGAGGTTGGGGTGTCTGGCTCCAGGTTTCATGGCTGTTGTTGGCCGTTCATTTTCCAGGCTGGTCATAAATGTCACCCTAAAGCTGGTATGAATCTGGTCAAAGCCATGTGGTAACTGTTAAGATAGAACACCCCCCCCCACCCCACCCCACATGAACCACAAGAGGGCTCTCCCTGACATTTTGCTTCCGTCAAACGCAGACGTACTCTACTCCGTTGTTATTTTTCCCTCTCTGTCATTTCAAGCACAGAGTAGACCTTAGTATGACATTAAAACACAGATTAAGATTGATGCCAAGATTAGAAGGCGGAGATGTGCCAAGAGAGAGCGAAGCCTTGCCGGGCACAGTTGTCTCTTCTCAAAGTTATTTAAAGCGGCTCAAAGACTTTTCTAGGGAGTGACAGTCGGATGTATTTGGATTCCATAGCTGGACCACCATTCTAAAACAGATCTCTGGGCGGTGACTGTGGTCTGTTTATGACAGGGCTAATACAGTGGGCTCACTATGCCTACATCAATCTCAGCAAAGCAATATTTCTAAATAATAAATGTCCAATTGCACTTTTGCCCCCGTTAGGGGGAACAGGCAGCGTTAATAAAACATGGGGGGGAAGCAGGTGAGGTCAGATTGGAGGTCAGACTGCAGACCTTGAGGTCACCAGGCTGAATGTTTTACTGGCCTGTTCTGTGTGTGTGTGTGTGTGTGTGTGTGTGTGTGTGTGTGTGTGTGTGTGTGTGTGTGTGTGTGTGTGTGTGTGTGTCAGTGGCTCTGAGTCTGAGAATGGGACACACATTCCTACAAAAGCAGTGACATAGTATGGACAATCCACACGTGAGACAGCTGTTTGTGGGTGTGTGTGTGTGTGTGTGTGTGTGTGTGTGTGTGTGTGTGTGTGTGCATATGGGAGAATTTTAACACACACACACACACACACACATACATACTTGTTCTTACGGCCCGATGGGGACTTCTAAAACGAATGATCTGACTAGAATGTTACATGTGTACACATACACACACGCGCACACACACACACACACACAAACAAACACAGCCACGCTGCTGTATGGAATGATAGTCCTGTGCTGTGCTGTAGTGGGGTGTCATGTTGCAGTAGGTGTTCCAGGCTGTGACCCTGGCATATCTGTGTTTGTTTTATGTCACAGCCCCTCCCTCCGGGAGATGACAGTCCAGCCTGAGGGGCATGTAACCTGAGCCAGGCACAGCTTAGTAGTAAACAACAACTCCTTTATGAGGACTGCCTGCTGCATTCAACAGATCTGAGAGAGAGACAAAGATGTTCTGGTTAGGGCTGTGGCTGCTCAGATCGTGGACCCCCAACTGCCCCCCGGGGCCCTTCAGGGCGGGGGCTAGTTTGAGAGGAGAATCTAGAATGGCAGATAACAGTAAAGCTTGATGTTTCTTTAATGAGCAGAGGTAGATTCAGATAGCCTTCATTGTTCAAATAAAAAAAAGTTGAAATTGTTCTTATTTAAAGCGAGACCAAGTAGGCTACAAACATATACTGTATGAACAGATCAAGGTATGATTGATAAACAAATACAGATATACTGCACACGTAAATAGCAGTGTTTCAGTCTGGGAACATAATATATTGCAACAATATCCATGTAGTATATACAGCCTGTGTTTGCTGACGTAAGCGACAGTGAGCTACAAAGCATATACCAGACCAGGACAAGTCAGTATTGATTGAACCAGCAAAGGTGCGATTTATTGCTTATGCTTTCAACGTTTCACTTGTGAGACCAAATAATGTTTGTCTTTTTTTTTAAAGACATAAAACATATTCTAGTACTTAGTCTCCCAAAAATATGTTTTCCTAAAAAGCTAATTCACACTAACTCTTAGCCTTTTCGACGTGGCTTAAAAAGTTTGAACAATGCACTCATAGGCTATAAATGGTCACTGTAGGCCTGTATTTCCAGTCATGATTCGCTGTCAGCTGCTCCGTCCACGCAGAGCAGGCCGTGACCCATTCTGCTTCCTCTCCACTCAATGGGAGTTTGGGCAGCAGCAGCAACCTCCACTCTTTTTCTTTTGTTGTTGAAAAATGCAGGCCACACAGTCCGGCCCCCTTCCCCCTCGCCTGCTCCCTTTCTCTCTCTCTCTCTCTCTCTCTCTCTCTCTCTCTCTCTCTCTCTCTCTCTCTCTCTCTCTCTCTCTCTCCACCCATCCTCCCGTCTCTCACTCCCTCCTCTGTTCCATCCGTCCATCCAGCAGCCAGCGGCAGCAGGGTGACGCCACAGTCCCTGTGCTCTCACCCCGCCCCGTTCATCTCAGTCCACTGCGTTCATTTCATTCCTGCTCCCATTCCGCGCATATTTCGCATCGTTGGAGAGGACGCGCCGCGCATATTACGCACTCAGCGCGTATTACGATATCTCTTCCTGTCACAAACCAAAACCTGGACGCAACCTGGAGTTTGGCAGAGCGCTTTCCCGACTCCGATCGCGTTGGAAAAGTGTGGGATTTAATCCATAAAGAGGCGAATGAATCGAGGTAAGTTCCCAAGGAGGAGTCCCCCCCACCCCCCAACCCCATACTACACCCTCCCTCCCTCTTCCATATAGCCCGCTGCTGCTGTCGCCTGCGCCTCTGAAAAGCCCCCGGACGTTTCGCTTGTTTCTCAACTACTGCGGCTAAAAATGACAACAATTTGGGTGACATGAGGAGCTCGATCGGCTCATTCAAAGCCACTGTAGATGTTCAACAAGTCTAATACGCGTATTAATGCCGCGCCGTGTCCGCTTCAGAGGGGAAAGGGATGTCGCTTTCACTCCAGTTTCCCCTCCCGACACCCAAAAAACAAAGCTGCTTTTTATATCATTTGTGTCTCTAGTAGCCCTACAATACACACTGTGATGGGTTAGTTTGAGTCATAGGTTCACGGATTGACGAACGCGAAAAAAAGGATGAAAACATTTGTCGCTGCAGCGCTGGTCGAGAGAGGCAGCTGGGAGTGAATGGGGGACTTGTTGCATCGGCGGGGTTTTCTCTCTCTCTCTCTTTTCCTACACAGGCAGGCAGGCCCCAGTCACAGGAACAGGCCATAGGGCTGATAACACGCTCAACATAAGACACTGTTTACGAGGCGGACAGAGCGCGGACATAGCCTTTATAATGGAAACACGATCAAATGTTGCCGGTTAGCGCGTTCACTCCAATATCCACATTTGAAAAAAAAATAAAAATAAATACAATTATTTTGGATTAAAAAGTAATGTTGACGAGCTTCCCATAAGAGTTATTATGTTCACCTTTTTCTCGTCTTACATCATTTACAGGTTATGAGATAAATTGTTGTACTATTGAGTTGTGATTCATGGTCATTTAATGCATGTCAGCCAATACGAATCCAAATTTTTGCCATTTGGTTGATCTCCAGTGATTCCAGTCAGTTTTGCTGTGCTATGATGGTGCTTTCTGTTTTATTTTGTTATAAGGAACCTTTTCAATAGCCTTTTAAATCCTCCTTTAGAGTCACATGGGGCTAATAGAAGTGTTGTGCGCAAGTATTGATTAAAGGGGCCACTCTTCCTCTCCTTTTTATAGCAAGAGATCTGTGGTAGTGCAGGCCAAACCACAATGGCATTATTGTAGAAAAAATGACTGTAGCATGAAACAAAGTGGCTGCGTTATAATCCACCTGTCAGACAATGGGGAGGGCTACAGGGCTTCCTTTTGATAGAAATGATGTGGCTTTGTCAGATGGGAGGGAAAAGGTTTAGTCGTGTGTCAATGAGGAGATACTGTGTACACCTTGTGGCATAAGTGCAGTCATAGCAAATGTAGGACTCGGGTCTTATTTAGATTTGTAAATGGGGTGCGACTATACATTGGCGGTTATTGTAATTCATTATAAGTCTGCAGAGCGTTTTTCTCAACCTGATGCCTGTTTTTAATTGCTAAAAGCCACATCCTTAGATATGCAGTTTAGCACACAGTGAGTTTTACAAGGATGTGAACAGAGAAAGAGTGAGAAATGCTCACGTTTGGCAATCTGTAAGCAGATCATTTTTGGACGCAATTTTTTCCTCTAAATATGACCGAAACTATTGATCACCAGTAACCAATATACTTGCTGACTGATTGTCTGTGGATCAAGTGACTGGTTTCAGCTGTGCCACGGTTGCAAAACCATCAGTTTGTGTGAAAGAGATGACTTTTGAACGGTCTCTAAACCTCTCAAGGCTCAACAGAGAAAAATACACACATCAACTTAATCTGACCTGCTTGAAGTGTTTGAAGGTGATTTCATGAAGGTGTGTGTGTGTGCATTTAGTTTGTAGAGTAGGTTTTGGTCAATATGTGGCAGCTGGCAACGTGTAAACCATTGAAAACGTTATGTGGCTATATGCTCTTCACCAGCAACAATGTCAGTGAGGCTGGTTTGACGCCTTAACAATGACACAAATCAGTTCTTGGAATTTTAAAAACCCGGGTGAAAAAGCTTTGACCTTGATTTGGGTGTAAATTGCAATTTTTTGTCCTCCCTATTTGGCTCCTTTTCAAAGAGTTTCAGGAGCCTACATCAGGCAGGCCTGTAAATTGTAACAGAGGAAGGAGGTGTGTGCGTGTGTGTCTGTGTGTGTGTGTGTGTGTCATTGTCTTTGCTGTGTCTAGGCCTGCGAGTGTACAAAGCTTTGTCAGTCACCATGGGCAAACAGCCTCCCGTCGTCCCTCTACCCCCCACCCCTCTTCAGTCCGTTGACATCTGTTTTGAGTGCTCTGTGCACCTGTAGAGACAGGGGAAGTGTGTGTGTGTGTGTGTGTGTGTGTGTGTGTGTGTGTGTATGTGTCAGACAGGGAGAGAGAGAGAGAAGGGAGGAGGAGGACGGAAGGAGGCGCAGAATGCAAATCCACGCGTTTGTTCTGGGCCTAAGCAACGCTGCCTGGCTGACTAACGACCATTTGGTGTGTGTGTGTGTGTCTGTGCGTGTTTGGGTGTGTGTGTGTGTGTGTGTGTGTGTGTGTGTGTGTGTGTGTGTGTGTTTGCCCCTTGCTGTCCAAGCCAGGCAGGCCTATTGTTGCGGGCAGCAACAGGCGTCGGTGGATGAGGACACACCATATGGCCTCTGTGTGCTTTAGTCACAACCGATGTGTACGTGCGCTTGGTTTTGTGTGTGTGTGTGTGTGTGTATGTGTGTGTGTTGGTGGACTCTACCAATGCTGTGTCAATATGGTGGAGCTGCCTTCCTCCTTGTTGTTTCATCTGTCGTCTCATTTCTAAGCAGGAGGACAAAATCCGGCACACAGATTTGAATGTGGCCGGGATTAGAGAAGGAGTATAATCTTCCTGGCATGAAATCATGTCTTGTTATATCCAGATGTCGTCACACATTGTAAAAAAAAAAAAATGTATTTCAATAATGTATTTACTTTAGTATTTGTAGCAGTGTGAGTGGGGAGCTCTGTTTGGTGCTTATTGTCAGTTTGGAAGAATCAACAGGTGATGCTCCTGGCTGTGAAGCCCGTGTTGTTGAGGTGTATTTCAGATAGTTGTTTCCTTTGAAAGAAAAAAACACA
This sequence comes from Hyperoplus immaculatus, assembly GCA_949357725.1. Taxonomy (NCBI): domain Eukaryota; kingdom Metazoa; phylum Chordata; class Actinopteri; order Uranoscopiformes; family Ammodytidae; genus Hyperoplus; species Hyperoplus immaculatus. The sequence goes on along the minus strand of OX442354.1, from coordinate 26,565,347 downwards.
ATTTCCCTTTAAAGGAGTATTCAGCAATTCTGGACAATGCTTGTTGTCAAAATCAGTGAATATTTGCTCATGTTCCTACTGTGCGTGTGTGTGTGCACTGAAAATAAATACAGCCTAGCGTCTGTAAACTGGCATGTTGATGTGGCGGGCCCCTTTGTTTACATATGCTTATACCTTACATACTCGTGACGCTATATGCTTGTATAAACACCAGATTTTTTTCAGCGCACACACAGCACGGACAGGTTCGGTGGAGATATTCACTGATTTTTGACAAAAAGAGATTTTGACAACAAGAGTTCCCTAGAATCACTGACTCCACCTTTTATTTGTAGTTCAACTCATCTCCTACAGTGTCCCTACAGTCCTGTTTTGATTTCATGTTATGTTACACATCCTTTACCGCGACAGCCCCTGCATTGTATTTAACTTATGCATACATATTATGTGCTGCTTTTCTAGAATTGTAGTTATGCTAACCTCGTAAGTGAATTAGCAATTTTAGCACATACAAAGAAGCAGGATAAACTCGGCTACTGTTTTCAAAGGAGGGGGGAACATTTAAAGGGGGAGCAGCCTGCATCTCGCATGTAAAGACATTTAAGGGAGTGGAGCCGGTTTTTAGTGGAGCAACAATGCTATGTCAGGGGGGGGGGGGGTTTGGAGGGAAAGGGAGGGTGAGTCTTTTGGGGGGGGTGTGGCTGTGGGGTGAGGTGGTGGGCAGGCTTTGTTTAGGGGTTGGGGGAACAATAGGCATCCTCCCTGGGTGGGGTGGGGTTGTATAGGGGTTTTGGTTTCTGGCTGCAGGAGGCCTGTGCTGGCTTGTCTGTCTGTCTGACAGCCTGTCCTTTCTCTCTCTCTCTCTCTGTCTTTCTGGTGTCCACACTCGGGCAAACACATCTCCAAATGTGTGTAGATACCTGGACTGAGAGTTGGGCATGGCTCGCAGTATAGGCCTATTAATAGGAGTCCATCAGCATGTTTTCCCCCAATACAATGCCAATGACATTACCATACAGGTGGTTCTTTCCCTGCTGCAGCATAGAGAGTGAGAGAGCCATGGATGAGACGTGTGTAATAAATAGAGAGAGCGAGAGAGAAACATAAACCCTAACAAGAGCGGATCAATATTTGTGTTGCTTTTGTTCCCTGCATTAGTTATACACAACGTTGTATTCAAAGCTGAGATGAAATGCTGTTGTGTGTAACCCCGAGTGGCGACATTTACACACACACACACACACACACACACACACACACACCCACACATGCTCAAAATCACAAGGGACAGATGGCCACAATGGTTCCAGTATATCAACAAAGCACGTCAGAATATATGAATAAAAAACTCCTTTCCATAATCCAAAGTTTTTCTAATGGTGAACATATGTATAGTGTGTTTGGAAAACAGAACTGCAGCAGTGTGGTCAGTATGACTGAGTTTATTTCCGTTACGGCATGGATCAAATAACACAAAGACGTTTACATTGTCCTTATTTTAAAAGGGACAGTGTAAATTAATAATATTCTTTTACATTTTTTTCTAAATACTGTAAAGCAATACCCAGGTTTTAATGGACCACAGATGGATAAAACACAGTTCAGATGCTTATTCATGTTGTGTGTGTGTGTGTATGTGTGTGTATCTGTGTGTGTGTGTGTGTGTGTCAAATGTGCTTAAAAGCTCTAGTTTTCATCGGCAGCACCGTTGTAAAAAGGGATCCTGGAGTAAAAGCAACATGCCAATACAATTACATTTTATTGGTAAAAGCATACAAATGCTTTTATCTGAACTCAGTTTAAAGCATGTTACATTTTTGTCTCTGCCCAGCAGACATTGACGGCGTGTTCGCGTTCAGCTGCATTAGCATTAGCATGATCTCATGTCTTTGTTTTTGTTTTAGCACCAAGCAGATACATGGAAGAGAAGGAGGACTAACCCTCCATGGGAAGTCTGAATCAAGCTCTGTTTTCCTGGACTTTGGCAGGAAGCGAGCTGGAAGTCTAGATTTCAACCACTTCTTGCTTACTTTCCCGGTTGGGGGGAATTGGCACGATACACTCTGTGTGAAGCACTGGCGCGGTGGAAAAACAATGTTCTCCCTGCTGTCGCGCTCACAACCTCAGTTATTGTCTTCCGGGCAGGCCTGATGGTAATTATTACTCACTGTCCTTTTGCCCTGTTGCCCTCCCAAACCATTTCAATGAGCGATGCATCACTCAGAAATGGCTGAAAACATTGAAGGCAAATTATGTTGAACAGCGTCCATGTTTTGCCAGAGCCTGTATACAATTGTATGGTAACTTTTCTGACACTGGTTTGCCTTCTTTTGCCAACAGTAACCTTGAATGACAAAACGATGTAAGTGCTTGTTTGGCAGTAAGCACTTATCTTCAATTAAAGCCGTGCCTTTTTATTTCCAAGTCGACCAAAGGGTAACACTTTATAATAACTATCCGTTGTAACTCGTTAATAGATCATTAGTAAACTCTTTATTAATGATTATTAATGATTTGTTTAGTGTTTGTTAGCAGTTTGTTAAGGATTTATAACAATGGTAGATAGTTAATAGCTTAATAATTGAATCAGTTTCATCTGGGAGGTAATCCGAGATTAACTGATCACGTCACGTTCAAGTCCATGGCATGCACAGTGTGTATTGAGTTTATTTAAAAATATTTGAAAATGGGGCTGCCCTCAGTTGCCCATGCACTGTGTATAGTCTATAGCCTATTTCAGCCTCGTCCCAGATGAACTGATTCAATTATTAAGCTATTAACTATCTACCATTGTTATAAATCCTTAACAAACTGCTAACAAACACTTAACAAATCGTTAATAATCATTAATTAAGAGTTTACTAATGATCTATTAACGAGTTACAACGGATAGTTATTATAAAGTGTTACCAACCAAAGTACTAGTTGAAATAAGGAGGAAAGGGGGCGCCTTTAGCTCAGTTGGTAGGGCGTCCCCTCCATGGGCCTCGGCCAGCAGCGGACCGGGGTTCAATTCCAGCCCGCGGTCGTTCTCTGCATGTCACTCCCCTCTCTGCCCCATTTCAACTCTGTCTCTACACTATCAATAAAGCATAAAAATGCCAAAAATGCCGCAAAAAAAAGAATAAGGAGGAAAGAAGAGATGGGCGATGCAACAGCAGACTGGGCTCTTTTGGAAGGCGGGGTTTTAAAGAGACAGGCTCTAAAATGGATCGTGTCAGACAGAGGCTGAAAAGAGGAGATTTAGCACTGTGAGAAATATAAAATGCATTTAGACACTACACCATGAAAACAGTTTCTAGTAGAAACCCAAATTACATTTTGAACCAAAAAAAAATAGCAAAATTATCTATTCTTCAGACCCTCTGCCACCAGGACACCAGACACACATTTCAAGGGAACAATAGAATTACAGTTCGCAAAGGTGAATTGCTACGGTATTAGAACGAGGCAACATTGCTCAAAATGAGCCAGACACAAACGTATCTGGAAGAAAAAACAAAGAAGAATGCTAGAATGTATTTGTATTTGACCTGTTGCGGATATCTGAGTGGTTGGTCTGTGATTAAGCTTTGCTACGGAGTCACTTGGTGAAATAATCAGGTTTGCCCATAAATAATAAGCACAGCCGCCACGCTCTGCCTCCTAACCTGCATCCCTCTAAATAAAGCAATACCCAAGTTGTAATGGACCACAGACGGAAAACACAGTTCAGATGCTAATTCATTTTGTGTGTGTGTGTGTGTGTGTGTGTGTGTGTGTGTGTGTGTGCATGTGTGTATGTTGTTTCTTAGCAGTGCAGTCAAGAGCAGAGCATCTGTTAGCTGTACAGGATGTAATTGTGGCAAAGAGATGGATAGATGGAGTTCACTGCTGTTACTCTGTTCACTTTCAAGCAGCCAGACAATGACCCTTACTCGGTGTGGAATAAGACTCACACACGCACACGCACGCACACGCACACACACACACACACACACACACACACGTGGCTTCTGTCTCGGCATGATGCTCCTGAGCTCACACTTATTAAGTGGTGTTGGTATTGCCTCCCTATAGGCTTCTTTTCACTCTCTACTAGTGGAGGATATTGCCTCCTGTGTGTGTGTGTGTGTGTGCGCGTGCATGCGTGTGTGTGTGTGTGTGTGTGTATATATATATATGTGTGTGTGCACGTGCATGCGTGTGTGTGTGTGTGTGTGTGTGTGTGTATGCCGCTGTCTACAACCCCGGAAGAGGCCGGGTAATGGCTCAAACTGACTCAGCAAAAAACAACTGGCTACTGGAAGAATATGAAGAGAATCTCAGAGTTGGACTGAGAAGAGAGAGAGAGAAGAGCCAAACTTGCCAAACCTTTTAAACCACATGTCCAAATAGTGAGTCAGTCAGCACTTCACTGTATCAGTGTGCAATCTGTTACCAATTACAGTGTGTGTGTGTGTGTGTGTGTGTGTGTGTGTGTGTGTGTGTGTGTGTGTGTGTGTTGCATAAATGGTAATGCCTCTGTGAGAAAAAAGAGATGGTGAAATAATGAGAGAGCGCTCGCCGCGAATCACAGCCTCTTCAGCGCTCATAAAGCGAGTGTCTCTCTCTCTCACTCACTTTTCTCTGTCTTTTTCTCAAGTGTGTATCAGCGCACGCTGGGGGAAGGATGAAAGAGGGCTTTTGCTTTTGGATTCACCAATGCTGCTCTCTCTCAATGAATATCAGCCTTTTGTTTTTTTAACACATGGAAATCGGGTCAGGACTAATCAAAGCCAACCCCCAGACTTTTCACAAAACGGGGATAATTATTTTCCCGCAGCATTATGCAGGAAAATGTACTTGTCAGTAATGGATTAATAGCAGTGGTGACTGTCCGAACTACAAAGAGTGAATGCAGACACGTGCGACAGCGCCACGTGCCCAGACCCAAAAAATAAATCACAAGTAATACGAGAAGAGTGCTGCTGATGAAAGTCTGCATTAGCTGCATTAGTTGCTGTAAGAATTAAAGGTGGAGTCGGCAATTCTGGTGAATTCTTGTTGACAAAATCAACTTTTTGTCAAAGTCAGTGAATCTCTCCTCACAATCTGCTACCTGTACCTGTGTGTGTGTGTGTGCGCTGAAAAAAAGGTGGTTTTAATACACAGCCTAGGCTCTGTAAACTGGTATGTAAAAACAAAGGGTATGTAAACAAAGGGGGCCCACTGTATCTAGCAAAAAGTCCTTTACACCACATACAGTACGGACAGGTATAGCGGATCGTGAGGAGATACTCACTCAGATTTCTTCAAAAAATTATTGACAATTGATATTTGAGATTCCTGTTGGTTGTTTTTCAGCGTTAAAGATCTCCTACACTACTTTTCTGATCTTAATTTCTTGCTAAAAACTGCTATAGAGCAACCTGACACGAATCACCTCACAAAAAAACATGTAGATTTTCTGGAAACTCTTCCTCTCATCTGAGCGAGCACAGCAGTCTGTCTCCACACAGACACACTGTCTTCATGCTTGTTGACCTCTGTTTGTGTCTCGCCTGGCCCTGCACACATCTTCACCAAACGCTGTGAGTGGAGCATGGATAGACACCACTCCAAACGTGTGTGCATGCTCATAGGAAGCCACAATCAGAGGTGGTCAAGGACACATGTCCTTGTATGACCTGTGTGTGTGTGTGTGTGTGTGTGTGTGTGTGTGTGTGTGTGTGTGTGAGAGAGAGAGAGAGAAATGCAGCTAATCTCCAAAACTCAGCTTTAGATCCAGGTGCATAAAGTTTTGAAGCTGGTCTTCACTTGTATGGATGAGTGCCAATATGAGTATTTGATGTTGTTTTTAGCTGTGCTTGTTGTTACCAATAGATACAATGAAATGGGCCCAAGAAGGAAACTGATCTTATTTATTTGTTATGCATAATCTTTGAAAATACTTCAGAAATAGATGTTTTTTTCTCAATATAAAAGGTAACCTAAGGATTTCTTCGATTGTTGTTGTTGTCCTTTTTAGGAATTTGAACCAAGATGAATATTAAGTCTGACATTTTCCAGTGTAGAAATCATCTAGTCACATTGTGCCTTTGTTGGACAACCTTCACTTTATTCACCATAGGTATTACTCAAAGGGGGGTCGTAAACTAGAGGAGGACAAATTGTATGTATGTTATACGAGTTCCCATAGTGGCCGCTGCGGTGCTCAGGGACAGACAGTGCAGCAGCCTTGGCCTGAAATCATACACTTAAATACTGGCGGTTTGAATAACATGAGGTGTAAATGATCTTAACTGGCAAGTCATTTGTCCGCCCTGAAGGCTGTTTAAGTGGAGCGATAAATCAAGCACCCCTGAATCTGTCAAGATTTAACATTTGAACACAAGTAACACATGAATGTTGAGCTTTATCAGTCCTTCATGTCAGACAATAAGTACAATGAATTAAGCAGAAAACAAGAAACATGTAGTATCATATGCGGAATGATTCTGATTGGGCCTCAAGGGACGTTTAAAACATTGCAAAACCGTGGAACAAGGTTTGCTTTGAGGATTAGGAGAAAATCCTTTTGTATGAAACGTGTGTGTGTATGTGTGTGTGTGTGTGTGTGTGTGTGTGTGTGTGTGTGTACCAGCATATGTTGGAAACAGTTAAACAGATGCCGTTAAGTGGTCCAACAGAATGAGTGCAAGGAACTGACAAGCCTGTGATAACACATTCAACTTGTATACCAACGGGACCCCCTGGTGCACACACACACACACACACACACACACACACACACACACACACACACACACACACACACACACACACACACACACACACACACACACACTTCACATTACATTTCGTTACAACCTCACCGGCCTGCTTTTGTATAACATGCAGACACATTGCATGGTCACAAATGCATACACGTAGCTTGGCATGCGGTGAAAGCCAGTGCGCGAGCTTGTAGGACAGAAGTGGAAGAGGGAAAAGAAAAGGCGGCCCAGAGGGAGAGCATGAGAGTCCAAGGCAGCTGCAGGACTGTGGCTGTATGCCCTGTGTGTGTGTGTGTGTGTGTGTGTGTGTGTGTGTGTGTGTGTGTGTGTTTGTTCTCCCGAGGGGCTGGCGCTGACACCATGGAGCCTGCTGTCCTGGCTGGAGTGGCCCGGGCCTGCCTGGTGACAGAGAGACACACACACACACACACACACACACACACACACACACACACACACACACACACACAGAGGGGCAGGCGGGGGGGGGGGGGACCCGGGGTGCAGCAGAGGAGTCTCCCAGTCAGAGTTGATTGTTGTGTGACTAATGTCTCTCTCCAGCGTCCATCTGCTTCTGGGCCCCCTCTCACTTCAACTGAACCTCACTGTGGTTATGTTCTGTTAACCCTAAAAGCTCTCTCTTCTCTTCTCTTCTCTTCTCTTCTCTTCTCTTCTCTTCTCTTCTCTTCTCTTCTCTTCTCTTCTCTTCTCTTCTCTTCTCTTCTCTTCTCTTCTCTTCTCTTCTCTTCTCTTTAGTATGTCGGACGGCCATAGGGCTGCACAATAAGGCCAATAATTTTTCTTCAATGTTGAATCATTGTTTATTCCATGTTTAAGGGCTGAATTTTGCTCCTGAGTGAAAGTACATTTTGGTTAAAAGCTACACTGCGTATCTTCTGTTGCCCCTAGGTTCTGAGTAATTACAACAACACTTATTGGCGCATTTACATGAGACACCAGTTTGTGAACGGTGCCACACTGAGAAAAACAGAGAACGTTTTGTGGAACTTTCAGGCTTAATCAACTGTTTGTCAACTTGTTTGGTGATGGCTTGATGTAACACACATTCACTTATATGAAAAGAGTACGCACTATAGCTTTAAAGGTGCAGAGCAGAGGGGAATTGGTGTTTTTCAAAACAGATATTTGTAGAAATGGAATATAGTATTCATGAGTTTGTTTTAATTAGTCTACAAAAAGAAAAAAATTAGTTGCTGCACCTTAGAATGAGCGTTTTACAACTACACAAGAGCGGTTTGCGCCGCCATATTGCACCGGCCGGTTTCTACAGTAACACAGAATGGACAAACTTAACAACCTTACACCCTTGCACAGGTAGACCCAAAGTGGTGTTATAACACCTGCCCTTTGCCCCCTGGCCAAATCAAGTGCCCCTTTGAAAAAAAAATCTGAAAGTTCTTTTTTTTAATAGTGTATCTATAAATGCTCGACGATTAAAAACTTTGATAATAATGCCCCAATAAATATGTCCCCGCCCCTCCTCCTCTGCACACACTTCCTTTGTCAACGTGAACGCAAAGAGTGGACACAAACGGAGGCGCGTTGCCGCAGCAGTTCACAGCTGCTACACACACACACACCTACTCCCGTGCCTTGCACCACCAGCGAGGTAACACATACATGAATTGAGTCAAGAGTGTATTGCCTCAGTTGCCAAGCTAACTTGCATTTATTTGTCTCTGTTATAAAGTAGCCTCTACCATGCAGTGCCACACAGCTGAGCATAAATTAGCCGACTGTCCCGCTTAACAAGCTAGCCCAAAACAAACATTTATATGACGTAATGAACACAACTAATGTCGGCGGAGTTTGTCATTGGTACAGCATGTGAATCTATCAGTATTCTGAATATTTAGTGTTGTTTAGGTTAACTTTAGGCTATATAATTAACACATGCAGTAATTTATTTGCTAAATGACAAACAGGCAATTCCCAATTGCCTGCAGAAAAAGTAGCCTTGTGCCTTGTTGTAATGTAACCAAGCAGTCTTATTTTATATGGTTGGTCTCTTTTTATTTACAAATTGCAGTGCACAATGCAAATGTCTGTGCACGCCACTTACACGTCATTATATATAGTGGGTGTCATTCGGAAATGCACCTTTTGGAAGACGATTTGGAATTTTTTAATTCCACTGCTATTTAAAGTTAAATTTATTTTTTCTTTCACAAACCAAGCACAATTATGCATACTGAACTGTAAGAGCAGTGAAGAACAATGCTTGCCGGTCCTCATGCTGAGTTTGTTGTTTCTAGGTCGTTTCACTACAATAAATTGAATTTGAATTTAAAATCCTTTGACTATTAAACCTGCAGTGTGTAGAATTTTGGGTTTTATTTCCTAGCAGATTTTATAGAAAGTAATTATAATATCCATAGGTACATTTAATTTAGTGCATAATAGCTGAAAAAAATGTTTTGAATTATATTTTTTTCCCTTAGAAAGGGTCTCATATATGTCCATATTTCTGCATATTTTGGACCAAGGCCTAGTGCCGCCATCTTGAAAATGTCATAGTTGGAATGTCATCATGTGCATTGTTTAAAATTTAGAATTGTTCTTGTCCTTGAAGGCCACTGTAGCTTCTGTTATTATTCGAAAGGGTTGGGGTTACCCAGGGAGTGTTGCATTCTAGAACTTTCTAGAACTTTCTTGTTGATGTCATATTACACACTGCACCTTTAAAGTTGCTGCTAAAGCACTGCTGGCCTTAAAGGAGTCAAATGTTTTTTAGAGTGGTTCCCAAGTACAATGCAGCAAATTCAGATCATGTGAAGAAGAAATTCTCTACATGTCTGTCACAAAAGACATCAAAGCCAATGACTTAAGATCTGCTTCTCTGTCATTTGTTGGCAGCGTTCTCAAATGGGGACCCTTGTGTTGGAATGTGTTGTTGAACACTTTTGTTAATCAGAACCGACTTAAGAGTGAGGTAGATTAAGAACCTCACACTAAAGTCTTTCATTTTGATCTATTTTCAGTGACAGTTGTACACAGAACCCAAGTTCAACTGACCAACAATTCAACAGTTCCCAGATAATTATTATTATTATATATTTTTTCCCTTGGCGATTGCTGCAGCTGAGACCATGACACTGGCATTACTTTATAAAGCTTTGTTGGCTTTACACATCCAGCAGACCATGGGGCTACACTGACACTGATCCAGAGTCAGAAAGCCAGACTGGGAAGTTTGAGAGGAAACTGTAATGAGAATGGAATAGAATGGCCATGAAGAGAGAACAGACTCCAGTAAATGCAGATCTAATTCCTTGATTACATTAAGCTACGCTCAGAAATGGGTTCAAATGGGTCCAAAATGTTGCCGACTGCTTTACATGCTACAGTTGCATGTGTGCTCATGCTCACTGTCAAGTGTAATTGTGTTCAAATAAGCCAGGCACACACACACACTTACACACTGACACACACTTTACACTACAGGCTTGTGCAGGCCGTGGCGAGGGATAGAGCTTGGGAAGTGTGAACAGTAGAAGACCAGACAAAATGACATGTGTTCGCCCCAAGGAGCTGGCACTGTAATAGTGCGTGTGTGCATATGTTGGCGTGTGTGTGTGTGTGTGTGTGTTATTGTCTGTACTGCGCCAACCCTGCTGTTTACCGTCGGGGATTTTTAGAAGAACTATAGGCAGCTGGCGAGCCCCTTAATTCTTTTTCTTTTTTTTTCTGAATCTGTAAGTAACTGTGTTCAGTAGTGGTGTACGTCTGTCTGTCTGTCTGTCTGTCTGTCTGTCTGTCGGTCTTGTCTGTCTTTCCCTCATCCACTTGCCCCACTTATGTGCATGTGGATTTGATGTTGGGCTACTACAACGGTTTTACAAAAATAGGCAATTTCCTCCATGAAAAGAAGCAATAATTTCCTGCCAGCAGCTGGAGTAAACGGCCTAGAATGTTTTGATCATCAGAATTTATAGTTGCGCAAGAAAATACTGTTTTGGTAAAAAAAATACAGCCTCACTAACAATGTAAATTAAAGACGATTTGCAATATTTTCCATTATGTTTGCCCCGTTTGCCAGAAAGGAAATTCTGGATTGTGTCCATTTACATCTGTTCAAAATCAAAATGTAGCTGGCTATAAGTGAAATCTAAACAGTAGGCTTTTAGGGACATCAGTAAGAAGCACAGTAACAGTAGGCCTAGATGTTATGCTGTTGTGTAGACCCTACAATATAGACTGTGAACAACGCAGCAATGCATTAGACATTTAAGTAAACTCCCCTGATGATTGTACGCCTTTACTTGTGGTTTGCAGTGCGATGCATCATGTTTGAACCATTTCAACCAATGTTAAACCATAGGCAAAACTTCAATCGCAACTAACTCTCTTTTGTTTGTCTGTCTGTTTTTTCATTATAGGGTTTCCTGCTGTCTGACGTTGGATGTAGGACCAGCTTGCCCAAGTTGTCTACAGTCTACCAGCCACGTTTAGCAATACTATTTAATGATAGTTAGCATTTGGGATTACCGCCGACAAAGCTGCAGCTAGCATTAGCATTCTGTTTTCCTACTTGCTGGCTGTCCCCACTGGGAGTTCATTATTGCCGTTGGTAGTAACTGCTGTTAGCTTACCATTTGCCTTTTTTTTTAATCACATCACCAGATACCTATAAAGCAATTAGCCTTATCATTCACACGTTGGCTGGTTAAGGGGTTAGCTTGCAAGTATGGATCGCAGTAGCTGGAGTGGCAGTGAGAGTGGTGGAGAGGACATGGACAGACTGAGTGACTCAGGGGGGGATAAGACCATGGATGGAGACCCTGAGGGGGTGTGGAGCCCTGACATCGAGCAGAGCTTCCAGGAGGCCTTAGCCATCTACCCGCCCTGTGGAAGGAGGAAGATCATACTGTCTGATGAAGGAAAGATGTACGGTGAGTGATGGGAGGGACGGTGGGGAGATGGAAGAAGATGTGGGGTGGTAGGTTGGCCTAGAGGAAAAGGGTGCAAACTTGTAACCCACAAGGTCGCTGGTTCGATCCCTGGCACCGGACAGGAGGGTGTTATTTGTGAAACTAGTGGTGGCTGGTATTACATCTAAGGTGCACCACCATCTCTACCATTGTGACCTTGAGCAAGACACTTAACTCCAAACTGCTCCAGGGGCGCTGTACTATGGTTGAACCTGCACTCTGACCCCCTCCGGAGTGTGGTAATTTGAGAGGTGATATGCGAAGAATGAATTTCAATATACCTTGTGTAAATTTCTCAAATTCAGGGGAGTGGTGATTTGTTAACATTTGCAGAGCCTGCAGTTAGTTTGAAGAAATGTGGACTCTACATGTAATTCTCTGTATTAAATGATTATATCATCACAAACAGTGAAACGGTAACTTTTCCGGTAGCTTTCTAGCTTCAAACAGTGTTCCAGGGATCATATTTTCGTCTGAGGAAAGTGTGTTCATTCAGTTATGAGAATATACCTTATAACATGTTCACTTCTCTGACACACCAAAAGTCACATAGTGCACCTTTAAGTAGGGGAGCTTTACTACTAGAAGGCTAGAACACAGTGTTATGGCCAGGATGACATGTTCTGAATGTCGGCCTGTTCAACCAACAGTGGCAAAACCAAATGTCTTCAATTTTAATGATGTTAAAAAGCAGCAAAGATTAAACCAACAAATCTTTAACTTAGAGAAATATCCGATAAATCAGTTATCAAAAAGTATGATTCATTTTCTACAGATTGAGAATCAACTAAAGGAACCATGTTTGATATACAGAGTCCGTGGTTGCTCATCTTTCACACAGAGGGAGGGAGACTTTTTGCTCCGTTACATTAATAAAGCTAAGGACACCTGTTGTGTGTTAATGTATGTAGCGATGAACCATAATGTAAAAGAGTGTGGGCTCGTTTTGATTGTTCTACACTATACACATCACACAGCATGTTGTGGATAGAATGTGACAGTTCGACACAGTGTTAGAAACACATCCAGCGATGGGGCCGAGCTGTGGCAGTGCTGTGGTGTGGTGTGTCAGACTGTGAGTATTACTGGCTAGAGCGAGAGGGCCGTCTCACTGGGGCTCAGAGTGTCAAGGCACAGGAAAGAGAAATGAAGTGTAAAAAGAGAGGAGAGATGGAGGTGTGCTAAGGTGCAACATGTGTATGTGTGAGGGTCTGAGAATGAGTGTGATTCAAAAAGAGTGTTTGTGTGTGTGTGCGTGTGTGTGCGTGTGTGTGTGTGTGTGTGTGTGTGAAGTAATAGAGTGATGAACAGATGGTCCTCTGGCTGCCACCAGCTGCGCCTCCCTCCCTCTCTCTCTCTCTTTCACTCTGTCAGTTTTCTTCCCTTTTCTCTCTCTCTCTCTATGTATGCAGAGTGCACTCTATGGATTTCTGTATGATACTACTCAGGTTTTAAGCTTTCAAGTATTAAAATAAATCCCAGGTATTATTATTTCTTATTTTTTTATTGTGTGGGTACACACTTTATGAAAGTCTTGCCTTGGGACCTTTGTGGATTTAAATACATATTACTTGGCCAAAAGCACACAGACTCCAGAAAAGATTCAAATGTAAAATCTCCCACTCAACCATAGCATTAGCAAGGTCAGGCGCTGATGCTGGCTGGCCTGGGTTTTCGGTTCATCCTAATAAATATTGAGGGCTCCGTGCAGGCCAGTCAAGTTCCTAACAAAATATTGTTTTGAACTGTGAAAGGTGTTCCTTATTATTGTCATATTAGCAAACAGTTGCAGTCCGCTTCAGCTCTACAGAACGTTTGATGGTCTTTGAGTTTGTAGTTTTGTTAGGACAGCCTGTGACCTGACTGTTTCAGTAAAGTTAAAGGTAGAGTCAGTGATCCTGGTTTTCACAAACAGTACAGACAGGAAGCGGATCGTGAGGAGATATTCGACGATTTTGAGAAAAAACACCACTAGTTTGTGAACATTATGGGGCATTGAAAAAGCCACTTAGAAGGCAGAGGTTGGTGGAGACCAAAACTAAGCTAAAAGGAGAGTCAATTTTGGACTTAGTCAGGTGACCAGACACACAACTCCAAAGGAGTGCTAACATTGGTGTGTGTAACATATGCATCTTCTTTAGTGCTAACATTTCAATGTAGTGTTTACATATTGTTGCACAGCCTCACAGTGACCAAACAATTCAAATCAATCAGTGCATAGGGGCATTGTCATGTTAAAACAGGAAAGGAATGGTCCTTCTTTAAAAATGCTGGAAAGTGCGAAAGCAAACGATTGTCTGTGAGTGTTTGCTCTTGCATTATTATTTTTCACACAAAGGGGGACAAAGAAAAACAGTTGCACACCATACGTCCACAGCAGTATGTTATGGACAAAGGTGTCTGCATACTATTGGCCACACAGAGTAGTGCACTCAAGTGGGTGAACTGCTGACATGCTGAACTCTGATACCTGTCAAAGCTCCTTTTGTTTGATCGATCCCTGGCCGGTCAATCAGCGTCTCGCTCTGTTCTCTGCCTCAGTGACTGAAGCTCTGTTAGCTTACCTTGTTGACTCTGTGTCCAAGTTGTTGACACGTTTTATCACTGTGACCTAATTGAGTTAGACAGTGTCTGCTTTCAGGGGCAGAGAGAGGGGGGGTGGGGGGGCAGGCGAAAAATGGCGAGAAGGGATGAGCAGGGTTTGGCATAGAGACCAGAGAAGGCTTTTTTAATCGTTGCTGTCACATCTGTCCAAACCAGAATTATAAAAACGGTATCTGTTTTTTGTTTTGGCTCATGATGCACACAGAGAAGGACAGGTTATACAGAGAAGGACAGGTTATTATACACATTATATACACATTATATGTCAGCACACCTGCTGTGTAATTATTTTGCAAGAAAAATATAACCTACATTACTGTATACAAATGTCGGGTTACTGGCTGAACTCGGTATTATTTTTCTTTCATATTAAAACCAAACCCCCACTGGCTTTAATGTTTTTTTTTTTTGGTTTCCTTGAGCATTACACAAAAATGGCGGCGAGTTATAGTGTCCACACAGAAAAAGAGCAAAATAATAATAGATAGGTCTAAAAATGCCCTCCTCTTGCTGCAGGGAAATAGACTGGGACCATTTGCAAAAGTGCTTGGGTGACCTTACTCGTAAAGAAGCAGGAAAGTCATAAATGGATGCGTATAAAAGGGAGCTGGAATGAAAAAGGCAAATAATGGCGCTATTATCCCAGGCAAGGGATATAGTAGCATCTTTCTCCTCTATACAGCAACATTGTATGGATCTATAGGATGGATATTTAAGTGATTTAATTGATATTGAACCTTCTCTCTCTCCTTAAGCTGTGGATATGGAGCCACTCTCAGAACAGATGTATTAGACAAGGCCGGTGATGGAGGAAATGTATAGCCTGTAACACAGACCCTGCCGTACAGTCGTATTCAAATATTGTATCCAAGTTTTAAAAAAAAAGAGAAATTTAACTTGGGGGTGTGGAATTATTATTTGATATGGCATATGAGAGAAAATGGCACCAACTATAAAAAAAGACATTAGTGCAAATAAGCAATGCATATAAATGTGTTTCTATCATCTATTGGCAGCAGGGTCAAAAAGTGTTGTTTTAATGGAAGTCAATGGGACCAAAAATTAACGAAGGGGGAAGAGTTTGAGTAAACTGAATATACAGTGCATTATAGTGGTAATATATGAACTGAGGTTCTATTACACCACAAGTGCCCCTTTGATGAGGTACTTTTAACTCTTACATGTTTTGATAAGTGGAGTGCAGAGAGTGGAGATAATAGAAACCATTGTAAGTGACCAACATGTGCAAACAAAGTAACACAGTATAACACGTGTACGATTTTAAAACGTGATTATTGAAGCGGGTTATTGAAGGTTTTTCTTCTTCAGACTATCTTTAGAATAAGTCTCATACACAGCCATTGTACCTGCTAACTGCTGTTGCCTGATCTCTGGCGATGGCTGATGTCACCACCTGTTACACTTGCAGGTTGACGCCGCCATGTTGGAGGCAAATAACTGTCCAGGCAATAGGTTACTGTTTAAAGGAAACCGGCAGCTTTTTGTTTGTAATAAATCAAAGATTAACCGTGTGGACAGCAGGCAGGAGCAATGACGTGCTGACTGAGTCAATGTGCCTGAAGAGACGTTCAAATGAGTTCCAAGTCAAGTCAAGTCATCCTTACTGTCAGTTTCTGCAATATGTGCCCGGCATACAGAGAAATCGAAAAAATATGTTTTCTCTCTGGCGCAATAAGTACTTAAGGATAAAAAAGATAATCGATGCAGTTTATGCAATACATTATTCTAGATAAAAATAAGGCAAAAACCAAACAGTATAGAAAAGTAATTATATTGAAAATTTGCAATTTGGAAAAACCTTATTTACACAGTAAAGTATCCCCCTTTTTAGAAACTCAAATCAAGAACAAATCCACAAAAGATGTCTCATTGCTGAATGCTGTTTGATTGACATGTGCATCACTGTATAAAGTAGCTGGCCACTTTAAGGCACTCTATCTGTGCTGTGGATGTTGTAACTAAACGAGCTGCTAGTATAAGCCAGGCTCTGGTCCAGGGTTTGGGCCCCTGTGGTCTCTAAGGTCTGCCCAGGGTTGAACATACAACACACACACACACACACACACACACACACACACACACACACACACACACACACACACACACACACACACACACACACACACACACACACAAACCCACAAACATCTCCACTGCTGTAAGTGCGCACAGCAAGCCTTTGAACTCACTGCGATAGTTTTTTTGGGGCTATTCTCTAACAAAGCTGAAGCTCTTAATAACTCCGCTAACAGATAGCAATAGTGAAGTAACTGCAACACTGCTTTTTCTTTTAGAAGGCTGTATATATTTATAAAAAACATAGTGACACATTATACCATATTTAGTTGTGTAGTGTGGTGTTTTAACATTGGTTTCTTGTGCTTTGTGGATAGTATTGCATTCCAATCACTTTATATGAATTGACTGTTTGCTGTTAAATTCAATTAATTATTCCATCATATTATCTCACAAGTCTTCTCCTTATTGTACCTTAATGGTCCAAAATAACAGAGTTAAAATTAGAATGTTTGTGCTTTCTGTCAAAAGTATTTGCTCATACACAGAGAGTGGCTTGGCTCTGGGACACGGAGAGAGAGGGGGGGGTGCTTCTGTTCGTCACGGTTAATGACCATCTGACTTTGGCCTTGAAGTCTTTCACTGGGCAAGTAGAGAGAGGGAGAAGGAGGGAGGGAAGGAGGGAGGGAGGGAAGCCCATTCACTACAAGAGGGACAGAGGAAGGCAAAAGGGGAACAGCCAGAACAGAGGACGGATGGATGGGCGGAGGGAGGGAGGGAAAGGAGTGTGTGTGTGTGTGTGTGTGTGTGCGTGCGTGTGTGTGTTTGTGTGTGTGTGTGTGTGTGTGTGTGTGTGTGTGTGTGTGTGTGTGTGTGTGTGTGTGTGTGTGTGTGTGTGTGTGTGTGTGTGTGTGTGTGTGTGTGTGTGCTGGAGAGTTTTTGAAAAAGAGGGAGGGCAAGAGTAGGGAGGGATGTGTGCCGCAGGGTTAGTGAAGGATGATAATTCACCGTTAAGCCTTCTAGAAAGACCAGCTGGCCCCTCTGGAGTCAGATGTCAGGCTCCGCAGCCAGGACTCACTTTGCGTGCACGTGTGTGTGTGTGTGTGTGTGTGTGTGTGTGTGTGTGTGTGTGTGTGTGTGTGTGTGTGTGTGTGTGTG